>JALGBA010001426.1:135000-222500 GCA_023970755.1 Azemiops feae
TTGGGGCTTGGCTCAACCAAGGACAGATCCAAGAAGGGTGGAAGCCTCAAGGATTCCAGAGAGATCCGCTTGGATCCAGTCGATTCAGGGCTCTATGAAACTCAACAGAGTGGCATAACACTCAAGGCTCTTACCTTAGACAGGGTCCATGCAGTCAATCATGCAAGCATAAGGGCAACACTTCTTTTTCCCATCACACTCCCAGTCACTTCTACACATCACGGGACAAATACTGACCGTGCCTGGAGGGGCCTTGGGACACACCCCAGGTTTTTCTGCAAAATAGAAGATCCCAAAGCTGAGAGATTCCCCTGGAATTGGAATTGCAGATCAAACAAGATCCCACCTCTGGACCTTTCAGGGCCCGAAACATTTCCATATATCCAGATGAGATGTTGCCAGCTGGAGCTGGATCCTACCTCTTCCCATTTCCCACAAAGCACAACCATTTTCTGCTGGGGTCAACCTCTCTGGACTCTGGGCTGGACTATATAACTGGGCTCCTCTTTCTTGACTCAGGATGCTGGGGGTGCAAATGTGCATCCCCCACTTCCCCCAAATAGGAATGCGGTTCTTCTTGTGGGCAAGTCCATCTCGGTCTGCCTTCCCCATCAGGAAGGGATTCCAGGGAATGGGAGCAGAGCCTTCTCTCCTGGCTCTGCACATACTTTCAGCCCCCTCCCCCAAAACAGAGGGGGAAAGATAGAGCTCCCCCTCTGGATATCAAGAGAAGTGCTCTTTCCTTGGGTCTCCTGCAAGTTGCCCTGAAGTTCTTAGACTAAATGCAGAGGAGCTTCAGGGACCGTGGTTGAAGTTCTGGGCTCGGCCACTCAGCACACACAGCTGGGCTAATCCAGAGATGGGTGCTTGATGTGCACCTCCCGTTTCTACCAAAGAGGAAGATGGTTTTCCTTGTCTATGTGCCGAGCATCTATCTCAGGGGTCTTCTGGGAGTTGAAGTCCACAAGTCATAAAAGGGCCACGTTTGAAGACCCCCTGGTCTATCTCAATCTACCTTTCACATCAGTTCTGAGCTGGGCCACTCAGCAACACCTGGACCCAGATGGAGATGGCTCTTTGATGGTTCCAGAAGAGGGCAGGTGGAGCATTCATGCCAACAACCACATAAGCAGGGACAAATAACCACACAGAAAATAGTTCCCCAACCAAGGAACTGTCAAAAAGAAAACAACACTCTGACCAAGACTTGTAGGGCAAGCTGCAGTACATAAACCGGGAGCAAACCCCATACACAGTTTGCTCTGAAGATAATAATAATAATAATAATAATAATAATAATAATAATAATAATAATAATAATAATAATAATAATAATAATAATAATAATAATAATAATAATAATAATAATTATAATTATAATTATAATTATAATTATAATAATAGTAGTAGTAATAATAATAGTAGTAGTAGTAGTAATAATAATAATAGTAATAGTAATAGTAATAATAGTAATAATAATAATAAAGTTGGAAGGGACCTTGAATAGAATAGAATAGAATAGAATAGAATAGAATAGAATAGAATAGAATAGAATAGAATAGAATAGAATAGAGAGACTTCACAACAACATAATAACAGTGTTCCAGGGGACCTTACAAATAATAATAATAATAATAATAATAATAATAATAATAATAATAATAATAATAATAATAATAATAATAATAATAATAATAATAATAATAATAATAATAATAATAATAATAATAATAATAATAATAATAATAATAATAATGTTGGAAGGGACCTTGAATAGAATAGAATAGAATAGAATAGAATAGAATAGAATAGAATAGAATAGAATAGAATAGAATAGAATAGAATAGAATAGAATAGAATAGAATAGACAGATTGTAGAATAGAATAGAATAGAATAGAATAGAATAGAATAGAATAGAATAGAATAGAATAGAGAGACTTCCGGTTTGGTGTGCGATGAGACAGGTGGAAGAATCTAGGGCTCTGGCTTCCCAGCCCATTTTTTGTTTGGTCAGCAACCCCAAGGGGTTGGAAAGTTGCCCTGGAGGGGCAACGAAGAAGTATGGATACTCCAGGAGCCTGAACCAGATGGAGGTCAGTCCAGGCCTACTGAACAAACCCTCTGAAAGGACGGAGGAAAGGCTACTGGGCATGCCCAGGCAGCCCAAGTCGTCTCCAGCCGGAAGGAAAGTGAGGAGCCGCGGCGCTCCGCCAAACAGCCGATTGTGAACATCGTGCTGAAACTGGGTGAGCCAGTCCTTTTTCCTTTTCCTTTTGGATTTACAATTGAAATGTTGATCCCCTGACTGGACAGTGCTAAAAAGCAAAGACCCCAGAAGGACTAGAGGAGAGTTAAAGGCGGTGAGCAACTACAAGGGAGGTTTTTTATGGAATACAAAAAAATCGTTTAAAATTGGACTCAGATTGATTAAAAAAAAGATTACTTGTTCTACAAGAGGTGGGGGAAAAAAATTTTTTAGCTATAATCCTAAGAGTAAATAACCTATACAGAATTTTAAAAATGGAAAACTTTGCAATAACTTTTTAAAACGAGACATTCTCAAGGAACTGGCAGATGTGATCTCAGAACCATTGAACTATATTTTTCAAAGATCCTGAGCACTGGGGAATTACCGGAGGACTGGAAAAGAGCTGATGTAGTTCCCATCTTCAAAAAAGGGAAAAAATGGACCCAGGAAATTACAGACCTATCAGCCTGACCTCAATACCTGGGAAAATTCTGGAAAAGATAATCAAACAACGAATCAGCGAACACCTAGAGGAAAACAAAGTCATTACTAAAAGCCAACACGGGTTTGTCAAAAACAGATCATGCCAGACAAATCTTATTGCATTTTTTGACCAAGTGACAAAATTAGTGGATCAGAGGAATGCTGTGGATATAATTTACTTGGACTTCAGTAAGGCATTTGATAAAGTAGATCACAACCTACTACTTGATAAGATAGAAAAATGTGGGTTAGACAGCATCACCACCAGATGGATCCGGAGCTGGCTGACCGGCCGTACTCAGCGTGTGGTCCTCAATGGAACCACATCTACATGGAGGGAAGTGTGTAGTGGGGTGCCCCAGGGCTCTGTTCTTGGCCCAGTGCTCTTCAACATCTTCATCAATGATTTGGACGAGGGGATAGATGGGGAAATCATCAAATTTGCAGACGACACCAAGCTGGCAGGAATAGCCAACACTCCAGAAGACAGGCTTAAGATACAGAAGGATCTGGACAGACTAGAACACTGGGCACTATCTAACAAAATGAATTCAATGGTGAAAAAAGTAAGGTTCTACATTTAGGCAAGAAAAACCAAATGTACAGGTATAGTATAGGGGGTACCTTGCTCAAATAGCAGTAACTGTGAAGGGACCTTCGGAGTCCTAGTGGACAATCATTAAATATGAGCCAGCAGTGTGCTGCAGCTGCCAAAAAAGCCAACCAGTGCTAGGCTGCATTAACAGAGGGATAGAATCAAGATCATGTGAAGTATTAATACCACTTTACAATGCCTTGGTAAGGCCACACTTGGAATACTGCATCCAGTTTTGGTCACCACGATGTAAAAAAGACATTGAGACTCTAGAAAGAGTACAGAGAAGAGCAACAAAGATGATTAGGGACTGGAGGCTAAAACATATAAGGAACGGTTGCTGGAATTGGGTATGTCTAGTTTAATGAAGAGAAGGACGAGGGGGGACATGATAGCAGTGTTCCAATATCTCAGGGGCTGCCACAAAGAAGAGGGAGTCAAGCTATTCTCCAAAGCGCCTGAAGGCAGGACAAGAAGCAACGGATGGAGACCAGTCAAGGAGAGAAGCAATCTAGAACTAAGGAGAAACTTCCTGACAGTTAGAACAATTAACAGTGGAACAACCTGCCTCCAGAAGCGTGAATGCTCCAACACTGGAAGTTTTTAAGAAGAGACTGGACAGCCATTTGTCTGAAATAATAATAATAATAATAATAAAGTTGGAAGGGACCTTGGAGGTCATCGAGTCCAACCCCCTGCTCAGGCAGGAAACCCTATACCATTTCAGACAAATGGCTGTCCAGTCTCTTCTTAAAACTTCCTGGTTGGAGCATTCACCACTTCTTGAGGCAGTTGTTCCACTGGTTAATTGTTCTAACTGTCAGGGTTTCTCCTCAGGTTCCAGGTTGCTTCTTTTCTTGACATTTTCCATCCTTACTTCTTGTCCTGCATCACGCCTTGGAGAATAGCTTGACTCCCTCTTCTTTGTGGCAGCCCCTGAGATATTGGAATACTGCTATCATGTCACCCCTAGTCCTTCTTTTCATTAAACTAGACATACCCAATTCCAGCAAACGTTCTTGATATGCTTTAGCCTCCAGTCCCCTAATCATCTTTGTTGCCCTTCTCTGCACTCTTTCTAGATGGTATAGGGTTTCCTGCCTGAGCAGGGGGTTGGACTAGATGACCTCCAAGGTCCCTTCAAACTTTATTATTATTATTAAATAGCAAAAGAGGACATCTAGTGGTGAAAGAAGATACTACAGCAATATAAAACAATAAAAAATATTTGTGAAAGACTGTGACCTTGAACAACACGTGGTCTGAACAAAGTGCCTTGGTGTGAGTTTTTGAATGAGAAGATTTTTCACAACTAGATTTGTTGACTCTGGATATAACTATACAGAAATTATTTGGAGACAGTGAAGGTTTTACATCTGAGACCTGACCGAAGGAGTTGGATTTGGCCTAAAGTAGTTGGCTTGTTGTTGTTTTTTCTTCCCTTTTTTCCTCTCAGTTGGATTTTACCCTAAGATAGTTGGCTTTTTTCATTTTTTTTCTTTTTTCTTTTTTTTCTTCTCTTTTTCTCTTGTTGCTTGCTTTATTCTGTCTCTCTCCCTGAGATATTGGATTTAGCCTAAAGTAGTTGGCTCCTTTTATAGTTTGGATTTAAGTCTAAGATAGTTGGCTGGAAGAATAAGTGCACCAAATCTTACTAGACTTATGAAAAAGACCTCCTCTGCACCCTCTGTGGGAACACCTAGTCCAGGGGTAGGCAACCTTGGCTCTTTTATGACTCGTGGACTTCAACTCCCAGAATTCCTGAGCCAGCCATGCTGGAACAATGTTGCAGCGTGAAATATAAGCACCGCTCAAAATGAGATGCAAACTACATTAAAATCGATTCAAGAATTAATGCAAAAAAATCATGAAGAGACAAAAAGTAAATTTGATAAACTAAGTGAAGAAATGTTGGATGTAAAGACACAATTCGAAGTTCATCATCAAAAGTTGCTTAAAAATGAACAAAGAATTCAGAAAATGGAAAATAAATCAGAAGATATTGATAAAAAAATTGGAAATACTACTGCAAGAAAATGAGAAATTAGAACAAGCAAATCAAAACCTTGAAGGTGCAATGGCGATCCTAGAAATGGAAAAAGTGGAACACTACTAAAGATTTCAAAATATCCCTGAAGATAGGGGGGCGGAGCCAGCTGTCAGAGCGAGCGGAGGTGCGAACGATCTCTCCAGCATCTCCAATCGCTTATCCCAGGCTCGTGGGGCTCTTTCGAGCCGAGAGAAGCCTCGTAGGGGCGGCAGAAGGTGTGGGCGACCTGCTGCTCTGTCGTTGGTGGCGACTGACGTCGGGAAGTGGGTGAAACCCAGAACCGAGCGGACCGGGAAGAAGGCGACCAGTAATGGCCGCTGAATGACATGACAGCTGGACGGAGCTAGCGAAGAAACAGCGGAACGACAGTGTATCAGATCTGACTTGAGTGTTTTTTTCCTGAAACCTTTGTGAGTAGACTTGGAAGACGCAATTAAAGGGGTTGCAAAGAAACAAAAGCCTGGCAAAAAGAATGTTGGAGTAGCGGTGAGCTGGCGGCGAGTGAAAGTGATAAGAAGTGAGGCCGGAAAAGGCCCCATTAGGAGGACGCCAGGAGGCAAGTTTTCGAGACTCAGAGTTTTTCTTAAAGGGACAGTGACTTTTTTTTTTATCTTAACTGTTGCCGAAGATCTGTTTGAGAGTTTTGACTTTTTGGTTTTTGATTTTGACCTTGGAGCGGAGCGGCTGATGAAAGGTGGCTTCTCTGGGAAGGAACAGTGATTGACAGAAGGAACTGGATTGGGACAATGATTGGCAGTTTCTGAAAGAAGATTGCCAAGAGAAGGGAAACTTAAGAGAGACTGAAGGGAATATTGGACTATTAAACTATAATCTTACAAGTTAGAACAAAAATTGGGGAAGCTTAAAACTAACATCTGGCACTGTGGTACTAGAACGTGAAATATATTGACAGAGTTATATTTACAGACCACGATAGTGACAAAAAGTGGAAGGAAAAAAAGAGGGAAGTGAAAAGTGGTTATTTTGGAGGAACAGTAAGTTGTGGAAAAGTTTACAAAAAATGGCAAGTAATCCAAATCTGACTAAGATTGGCGGGGGAACAAAAAAATTCAATACAAAGCTCTAGCCCCATGAGTCAGAAACTGTTAGATGATATGCTTCAAAAGGAGCGTTCTAACTCATTTAAAGACCTTCAGGTAATGATGCAGGCAATGCAGGAAGCCATGTTTAAGAATCATGAGGAAATCAAGAAGGAGTTAGAAGGGGTAAGGAATGATACAGGAGAAATGAAAGAAAAGATTCAGGCAATGGATGGAAGATTTGAGGCCTTCCAACAGCAAATTGTAAAAAATGAACAGAAACTATTGGAAGTAGAACAAAGAATGGATAATGAGGAGAAGAAGGTTGAAGAGATAAATAAAAATCTAACTTTGGCTAACAAAGAATTAGTGACAGCGGTGATACTAATGGAAGCGGAAAAGGCAGCTTATTATCTCAGATTCCAAAACGTCATTGAGGAGAGAGGGGAAGACCTTCAGGATAAGATGGCAGACCTACTGATGGGAGCTCTTGGGATAAATAAAGAGAAGATGATTGCTGCAATGGACGAGACATATAGGGTGCAGACAAATTATGGGAGAAGATATAATTTGCCTAGAGAAGTTCACGTGAAATTTATAAAAAAGACAATTAGAGATGAAATATTATACAAGACACGTGATGAACAGCTGGAGTACAGAGGGAAACAAATTATAGTGCTAAAACAAATACCTAAAAGAATGAGAGACCTACGGAAGAACTATCAATTTTTGACGTCCAGATTGCACCAAAGTAATGTGAACTTCAGATGGTTAACACCAGAGGGGATTATCGTGACTTGGCAGGAGAAGAGATTCAGGTTGGATACGTTGGAGAAAGCTGAAGACTTTTATAGACAATACTGTATCTCAGAGGAAGAGCTGGGAGATCATGGAGAAGGAAATGCGATGGTTGAAAAAGGAGAAGGTGAACGAATGATGGATAAAAGAGGGACAGAGCAGGGTATAGAGGAAGTAAAAGGGGGAGGAGGACAAGATGGATTAGGACAACAGGGGAGAAGCCTTGAGGAGTCGAAGGAAATAAGGATTACTCGAAGCACTAAGGCACGACAGAAACAAGTTAATGGGAGAGGAGTATAGGATATGGTCAACGAATATTAGGGGTTTGAATTCACCAGTAAAACGGCGGAAAGTTTTTAGTAAACTTATTAAATTAAATGCGGATGTCATTACATTACAAGAGGTTCATATAAAAAATGATCAAAAGTATCTATTAGAGCAACCTAAATTAGGAAGACTATACATCTCACTAGATGAGAAAAAAAAAAAGAGGAATTGCATTGTATGTTAGACAGGAGATAGCTTCCAAACAAATCTATAAGGACAAAGAGGGAAGGATCTTGATAGTGGAGGCTAATCTAAACAAAAAAAATATAATAATTGTCGTAGTTTACGCACCAAACGGAGCCCAAGTATCTTTTTTTAAGGATCTACACAGCAAGCTTAGCGACTTAGAGGGAGATGGGTTTTGTATGATTGGAGATTTCAATGCCATAGTAGATAGAACAAAAGACCATAAAAGTAATGGGGCAAGGAAAGGAAACAAAAAAATACTTCCCAGAACTTTTTTTGAGATGTGCACAGACCTTAATTTGCAAGATGCTTGGAGGGAAAGAAATATAGACAAAAGGGAATATACATATTACTCTAACAGACATAACATAGATTGATATGTTATGGCTTTCAAAAAAATTAGATTCAGAAATTCAAGGAATTAATATAGAATCTAGTCTTTGGGCGGACCATAATCCTATAAGTTGTTGCTGGAAAGGGCAACGGAGCTGGCCAAGATGGACTCTTCAAAGAGTGATTATTAGAGAAAAAGAGTTTAAGGAAAAGATGGAGAAAGAAATGCACTTTTTCTTTCAAACGAATAAGAATGGGGATACATCTTTGCAGAATACTTGGGATACAGCTAAAGCATACATGAGGGGAGTTGCAATCTCATATATGGCCAAGAGAAATAAGGGAAAAAAACAACACAGGATAAGACTGGAAGAAGAATATAAGCAGGCTGAAACACAATATCAGGGTGACCTAAATAATAAAAGTTTGAAAAGTAAAATGGAATTAATTAAACACAAACTTTGTCTAGAAGACTCGGAAAAGTTAGCACAACAACTTAAGGCTGCCAAGCAAAATAATTTTGAACACGCGAATAAACCTGGAAGATGGTTGGCGTATAAACTGAGAAGGCAGAAAGAGAAGCAACAGATTGTTAATTTGCAAGATGAGGAAGGAGAGATTCAACATGATGAGATAATTAAAAGGGGAATTGCTCAAAGATATTATGAAAATTTATATAAGAGGAGTGAGGGACAAAGTGTAGAAAAGATAATAGACTATTTGGAAAAGACAGATACACCGAAGATACCAGAGGAAAAAAAAATAATGTTAAATGAGGAAATAAGTATGATTGAAATAACTACGGCTATAAGTAAACAAAAAATTAATAAAGCGGCCGGCCCAGATGGAATACCAGCGGAATTATATAAAGAACACCAAAATGTACTTAATGAACACCTATTAGAAGTTTTCAATGATGTTTTAACTGAGGCAAAAATACCTAAATCCTGGTTAGAGGCAAATATAGTATTAATACCAAAAGAAGATGTAGAGAGAACACAGATACAAAATTATAGGCCTATCTCCCTACTAAACGTCGATTATAAGATCTTCGCATCAATAATGGCAGAGAGATTTAAAAATTATTTAATTGACTTCATACATAGTGACCAAAATGGCTTCCTCCCAAATAGGCAGACTAAGCGGAATATAAGGACAATTTTAGACATATTGGAATACTACGAATCACATAGCGATTGCCAAATGGCACTTTTATTTTTTGGACGCACAGAAGGCATTTGATAATGTTAATTGGCTATTTCTGATCCAACAACTGAAATTAATGGATGTTGGAGAAAATTTTTTAAATGTTATAGCTGCAATATATTCCGAACAGAATGCCCAGATTATAATAAACGGTGAGGCCACCAATAAATTCAATATTCAGAAAGGTACAAGACAAGGGTGTCCTCTCTCGCCATTATTGTTTATATATACATTGGAGATTTTAGCTAGGACTGTAAGGCAAGAAGAGCAAATTAAAGGGCTTGAGATTAAAAAGGAAAAATATAAACTCCAAGCATATGCCGATGATTTAGTATTTATTTTGGAAGATCCCGTGCAATCAGGTCAGAAGCTTTTTGAACTATTGGAGGAATATGGAGAGGTGGCAGGCTTGAAAATAAATAGAAATAAAACAAAGATCATAGCAAAAAATATGACTGACACGCAAAAAGAAAATCTTGGGGAAAAATTAGGAATACAAGTAGTTACTAAAATAAAATATTTGGGCATTGTTATGTCAGCACGTTGCTCATCAATTAGAGAGGATAACTACGGAAAATTAGTTAAACGTATAAAAGTTGACCTAGACCGCTGGAGAAATCTACATCTTTCATTTCTAGGAAGAATCTCAGCGGTGAAAATGAATATTTTACCCAAAATTATCTTTCTATTCCAAAATATTCCAATCCAATTAGATAAAAAATTCTTTAAAGAGTTGAATAAGTTAACTTTAGATTTTGTATGGCAAGGAAGGAAGGCGAGGATAAAGCAAAAGTCTCTACAGGATGCTAAAGAAAGAGGGGGATTAGGCTTCCCGGATTGGGAGTTATACTACCAAGCGGCGGCCCTGACGTGGATCAGGGATTGGATAACATTGGAAAATAAAAGATGTTTACTATTAGAGGGGCACGATCTCCAGCAGGGCTGGCATGCCCACCTATGGACAGATAAAAGTAGGAACCATCAATATTTCCTGAGGCATAAAGTCCGGCAAGAACTAATAAAAAGCTGGAATATAGTTAAATGCCAACACTATACAAAACTCCCAGGCTGGTTCTCACCATTAGAAGCAGTTATATACCCCAACCTCTATAGGCAAGATAGGGTTATCATATACAAAGATATCCTGTCAGAGGAAGGATATCTAAAGCAAAGGCAAGAGTTGAGACAACAGGGGATTGCTTTGGAATGGTGGTCTTACCTTCAGATACAAGCAAGATACGTGAAAGACAAGAAAGAATGGGGAATTAATAGACAAGATACGGGGCTTGATAAAATATTATTAGGCCCGGAGAAAAAACAAATCAAAAAAATATATAAATATATGTTAGAATATAAATTATTTGAAGAACAAGTTAAAGAAACAATGGTTACCTGGGCAATAGATTTGGGGCACGCTATAAACATGGACCAATGGCAGCAAATCTGGGAACGTAATTGCAAAATTACATTGGCATCAAATTACAAGGAAAATCTCTATAAGATGCTCTTTAGATGGCACCTGCCACCGGCTAGGCTCGCAAAAATGTATAGTGGCTACTCACCACTTTGTTGGAAGTGTAAAAGGGAAAAGGGTACTTTTTTCCATGTTTGGTGGGCTTGCAAAGAGGTACAGGTTTATTGGCAGAGGGTTTGGAATTGGATAACAGAAATGACGGGTCAAAAAACTCAATATAAACCAGAGATGCTACTACTTGGCATATTAGAAAAAAATATAAACAAAGATGATATATACTTAATTACTCATGTAATAACGGCGGCAAGAATTTTGTTTGCCCAAAATTGGAAAACAAATGAAGTGCCTAGTGGAGATGCGTTAATAAGGAAAATTTTGTATTGCGCAGAATTGGATAAGTTGACGAAAGAATTAAAAAATCAGGAGGAAACAGAATACTATTTAAGCTGGAATAAATTTTACAAATGGAAGGAAAAAAAAGAAGGAAGGTCATTAGAAGGGATGTAAATAGAGGAAGAATATCTGAAATGTATAAAGTATGTGTATAATAAGGAATGTTTAGACAAAGATGTATGTCAAAGATGATACACTATGTTCAATGTTTTTTAATCTTTTTTTTTTTGTATTCAATAAAAATTATTTTGTTAAAAAAAAAAAAAAAAAAATATCCCTGAAGATAGAGAAGAAAATATAGCAGTTGTGATCATCGAACTCCTGGCAGAGGCCTTGAAAGCTGATAGAGCAGAGATGCAAATGGTGATAGATGAAGTATTTTGAATGAATTCAAGCTATGCAAGGAGACTCAAACTACCCAGAGAAGTTCACGTGAGATTCATAAAGAAAACAACATGAGATGAAATATTGAGGAACATTCAAGAGGAACCACTACAATATAAGAATAAAAAAATTGTGGTTTTAAAGCAGATACCTAAGAGAGTAAGAGATACTCGAATAGAACAGAACAGAACAGAACAGAACAGAACAGAACAGAACAGAACAGAATAGAATAGAATAACAGAGGTGGAAGGGACCTTGGAGGTCTTCTAGTCCAACCCCCTGCTCAGACAGGAAACCCTCTACCATTTCAGACAAATGGCTGTCCAGTCTCTTCTTAAAAACTTCCGGTGTTGGAGCATTCACCGCTTCTGGAGGCAGGTTGTTCCACTGGTTAATTGTTCTAACTGTCAGGAAGTTTCTCCTTAGTTCTAGGTTGCTTCTCTCCATGATTAGTTTCCATCCGCTGCTTCTTGTCCTGCCTTCAGGTGCTTTGGAGAATAGCTTGACTCCCTCTTCTTTGGGGCAGCCCCCGAGATACTGGAATGCTGCTATCATGTCACCCCTCGTCCTTCCTTTATTTGCTTGCTTGCTTGTTTATCATACAATGTATATGTATGTCATACATGCACGCCTGCTGCTCACTTAAATGGAGTGCATGCACGCATGCGCCCGCTGCTCACACAAGTGAGGATGCACGTGTGCATGTGTGCGCTCACTGGCCATTTCTGCAGCCTGGTTGCAAACCCCTCATGGCCCACTAGCGGGCTGCGGCCCCCAGATTGGGGACCTCTAAACTAGAAGACCTCCAGGGTCCCACCCAACTCTGTTGTTCTGTTAAAGCACATCAATGGAGAGGTTCAAGCCAACATCCAAATAAGCAGGGACAAACAACCAAGCAGAAAATGGTACCCTCATGATGGAACCACGAGGAGAAAAACCACAATCACATCAACACTGGCAAGGGAGGCTATTGCATATAAACAGAGAGCAACCCACAAACTCAGTTGCCCTGTTCGTGTTACCCAGTTGGGTAATGAAACGTCTGCAAGAAAAGAACCAAATTCGGAGAGCACCAAGGACTCCTCCTCTTCCTCTTCCTCCTCCCAAAGCCCCCACCCTTCCAGAACTGATGATGTTCCCTAGTTGGGTCATAAAACAGTCTGCAAAAAAACCACCAAACTCAGAGAGCATCAGGAATTCCACAGTTCAACCCGAGTGACAAATATTCCCTTCTACTGTATCAATCATAGCCTGTTGTGAGAACCAGGGTACTACATTAAGCCACCCTAGGCTTAATTTTAGGAGACAGCAGATCTTTTTCAATGAAGAGGTCAGTCCGTAGTTCCTTCCCTACTTACTGACACAGGTGTAGTGACAGTCATCTCTGGTCTCAAAATTGTTGGCATTCCCACCACATCCACCATAAATAAACTTTTGACATTCATTTGAAGTCGAGTTGTAGTAGAAGCGAGGCATTCTGGCTTTACATGGTTCAGTTTCAGCAGGAAGATAACAAAACTCTGCAAGAAATGGAAAGGTGTGTGTGTGTGTGTGTTTGAGTGAGTGTTTGTGTGTGTATGTGTTATTTGATTAGCTAGCACAAATGTCTTTAAGGCATTTCCCCAACCTGGTGCCCTCCTAGCATGCTTAGATTGCAAACAGTCAAGAGCAATCTTTCTTTCTTTCTTTCTTTCTTTCTTTCTTTCTTTCTTTCTTTCTTTCTTTCTTTCTTTCTTTCTTTCTTTCTTTCTTTCTTTCTTTCTTTCTCTCTCTCTCTTTCTTTCTTTCCTTTCTTTGATATTTAGTTTATACAAAGTTAAAATACAAAATGCCAAAAAATAAAAAGGCAAAAGAATAAAAAAAAATAACAAAGAAGAAATTCAAAAGAAAAGAAAAAAAGACTAACATATATACAGATAATATCCTCCCTAGTTGAATGCTGATTAATATAATACAGCAGTGTTAGCTTGCCGCCCCTTGCAAAACTGGCCAAAGGAATTTTAACTACTAAATCTGTTCACAAATTGTTAGCCTGTCATCTATATGCTCTACTAATAACAAAATAGTTAACAGGAAATGGCTTAAATTTGTTGCTTAAAGTCCTGATTCTGCTGTTGCATTGAATTGAGATAGGTCATCCTTCCCCTGAAATTGCATTTCTCTTTCCTGGGGCCCCCTCCCATTTCTGTCTCCTCTTCAGCTGACACCCAACTGCCATCTCAAGAACCTTCCCAGAAGAGGCACCACCAAGGCAGAAGTTCCTTTCCTTTCCTTTCCTTTCCTTTCCTTTCCTTCCCTTCCCTTCCTTTCCCTTCCTTTCCCTTCCTTTCCTTTCCTTTCCTTTCCTTTCCTTTCCTTTCCTTTCCTTTCCTTTCCTTTCCTTTCCTGGGGGAAGAACTCTGATCATTTAAGCCCCTTTCTGAAAGCTCTACCTGGCCGGTCCTGGCCGGAGACGGGGGTCAGCTCCGCCCAGAGGGTGAGGAGTCCCAGCAGGAGAAGAAGACCTCCAGAAGACATGATGAAGCCGTCTGCCCCACACCAGGGCTGCTTGCACTAAATATCCTCACAACTGGGAATTTCACATCCAGGAAGCAGGATGAAGTAATAGAGTGAGAATTTCAATTTTCTCTTTCTTTAGTTGGTTGAACAAGAGGTGGGGAATCCTGAGAGTTGGATTGGCTGGACGGTTTGGGGGAAGGTAGGCAGGTCCCTGTTGATGTCAAAGGGTCCTTTGTCTGGTCAAGCAAAACCCGTCTTTCCAGAGTGGCAGCAGCACTGGGAAAGTCCCATGTTAATGAGTTGGGGGGTCCCTGACTGGGTGTGCATGGGGGGGCTGCTCAGCTGGAGGGATGATGCAACTTCCTTATCAGGGCTGCCCTCCAGATGTGATGAGAGAGGTGAGGAAGCTTCTCCTCTTTGGTTGAGATGGACTTTGAGAGCAGGAGGTTTGGTGTTCTAGACAGAATATAATAATAATAATAATAATAATAATAATAATAATAATAATAATAATAAAGTTGGAAGGGACCTTGGAGGTCATCGAGTCCAACCCCCTGCTCAGGCAGGAAACCCTATACCATTTCAGACAAATGGCTGTCCAGTCTCTTCTTAAAAACTTCCAGTGTTGGAGCATTCACCACTTCTGGAGGCAGGTTGTTCCACTGGTTAATTGTTCTAACTGTCAGGAAGTTTCTCCTCAGTTCCAGGTTGCTTCTTTCCTTGACTAGTTTCCATCCATTACTTCTTGTCCTGCCCTCAGACGCCTTGGAGAATAGCTTGACTCCCTCTTCTTTGTGGCAGCCCCTGATAAAGTAGCTAGCTTGAACTCTGCACACCTGGATATGATCACTTACACTTCACATTCCCAGGTAATAGAGGATGCAAGCGTAGCTGGCTGAGGAATTCTGGGAGTTGAAGTCCACAAGTCATAAAAGGGCCAAGGTTGCCTACCCTTACCCTAGAGGTTTTAATAAAGCAAGCTAAGAATCGAGAACTTCCAGGTTGCTGCAATGAACACACATTCCTTCTGTGTTTCTGTCTTGCTAACAGCTCCCTCTCCTCCACAAACTTGTTTTTCTCACAAAGGCAGCAGCTGCAAAGGACCAGAGAAAAAGTGGATTGTTTTGTACCTGTGGCAGTCTAGTTTCTGGCTCGCTATGGAACTCTAACAGCATCGTCACCTTTCAGGGTGACCTGTGACAGGACCTGGATGAAGGGAACGCAGCCATTCTCCCTTTGCCTAATCTCTCGGTGCCTCTCAGTGCTGTGGACCGTTCCATCCTACTCAATCACCTAAACCAGGAGTCTCCAAACATGGCAACTTTAAGACTTAGAATAGAATAGAGCTGGAAAGGACCTTGGAGGTCTTCTAGTCCAGCCCCCTGCTCAAGCAGGAGAACTTACACCATTTTTCAGTGAGCATGGTAGCAACATGGCCAATGAAGACCAATGAAGTCTATCTTCTCCTCATTCTGCTCTTCTTGAACGTTTAGAACAGAGGTCTCCAAGCTTGGCAACTTTAAGACTGTGGACCTCAACTTCAAGAATTCCCCAGCCAGCCAACTCCAAGAATTCTGGGAGTTGAATTCCATAAGTCTTAAAGTTGCCAAATTTGGAGACCCCCTAAATGGTTGGGAGTTGGAGGCCCCAAGGCGCAGTGGACCTGGTTCTACTCAAGTGGATGGCCCAGTCAGGGGTGGCAGCCCCATCATGACAGACCACCTCCAGGCTTGGTCCTTTCCCTCTCCTGTTTAGTAACTACATGAAGCTGGTGAAAGTCATCACTTATCAGTTGATGGCAAGGTAGCATGTAAACCACAGAGTAGTAAGCCCTTTCTGACTTGACCTGAACCCCACAACCCACAGAATGAGGAAACTCAAGCATTGTTTCCCAAGGCAGATTCCTCAAGATGTGCTGCAAAACCCAGTTTACTCAACCTTTGGGCAAACATTTCATCTCCTGCTTGTGGTTTTTTCCTTGCACAGAACATGTGAGTAGCTTACTGTGGAGATATTTCACCACCTGACTCCACCTCAGGAATCAGCACCCTCATGGGATGTTTGGAACGAAGATGTTGAAAGGAAAGCATTTGGGACGCTTCCAGCTGGACCTCAGCTGCCTCCTTAGAGTCTTGTTCTCTTAGCTGGGCTCCCCCTTCTTCTCACCCGACTCTGGCAAAGACCCCAGTGCATTAACCCCCTGAAGGTAAGCACCACAGCCTGAGGGTGTCACATAAACTGCTCAAGCCAGGATTCTGAACCTCACTCAGGAAGTCTACCTCATCCTGGTTGGACTCACGATATTCCATCATATTTTCTGCGCCGCATGAGAAAAGCACATCTTCCTTCTCCTGTCCTGACCACTTTCTACAGGGGGACAATCGAGAGCATCCTGTCATACAGCATCACAGTCTGGTTTGGAGGCATCCCTGCTTCAGACAGGAAGGCGGTGCAGAGAGTGGTGAGAATGGCTGAAAAGATTATTGGCAGTTCCCTCCCTCCCATCCAGGACATAGCACAGAAGCGTTGCTGGAGCAGGGTCCGTAAGATTATTCGGGACACCACACATCCTCTTCACGACCTGTTTTCCTTGTTACCTTCTGGGAGGAGGGGGCTTTGCGGTATCCGTAGCGGAACATCCAGATTCAGCCATAGTTTCATTCCATACAGCATTAACCTTGCAAACTCTCAAACTTTCTCCTGGCGTTATATATTCAAGATGGACAGTATTTAATATTTATTTGCTATGTATATGTAGGGGTGTGGGTCTATATATACGTTGTACATAGTATGTTTTAGGTTTGTGTCATGTATATGTTTCACTTTGAGAGCGGGCAACTAAATTTCATTTTTTATGTGTGCCATTGTGCCCACAATATAAAAATGACAATAAAGGTTATCTATCTATCTATATATGTTTTGGCTAGTAAAACCCCCAGTGATTTTTTAGAGGAAGGTGGATCCCCCTCCCTAAGACTTTTGTTTAAAGGTCATACTTGGTGGGATTCCAGAGGCCATTCTTTGATGGAGAACATATTATGCAGGGGAATTCACTGGACAAAGTAATTATGTCCACACCCATTTGCACTATTCCAGTGACCCCGAGGGCACAGATAGGCCCTCAAGTTGGCCTCAATGAGGACTGCAAGCCAATGGACAAAGGATTCCTGAATCACCAAACCTCAGCCTTTTTATTACTATTATTATTATTGTTGTTGTTGTTGTTTATTGTTGTTGTTGTTGTTATTATTATAGAATAGAGCTGGAAGGGACCTTGCAGATTTCTAGTCCAGCCCCCCGCTCAATCAGGAGAACCTATACCATCTCAGACAGGTGATTGTCCAGTCTCTTCTTAAAGATCTCCAGTGATGGGGCGCCCACGATTTCTGGAGGCAAGCTGTTCCACTGGTTGATTGTCCTCACTGTTAGGAAGTTTCTCCTTAAATCCAGGTTGCTTCTCTCCTTGATCAGATTCCAACCATTGTTTCTCGTCCTTCCCTCTGGTGCTCTGGTGAACAACCTGACCCCTTCTGCCTTGTGGCAGCCCCTCAGATACTGGAATGCTGCTATCGTGTCTCCCCTATTTCTTTTTTTCTCTAGACTGGCCATTCCCAAATCCTGCAGCCGTTCTTCGTATGTTTTAGTCTCCAGCCTTTTGATCATCTTAGTTGCTCTTCTCTGAATTTTTTTTCCAAACTCTCAACATCTTTTTTGTGATATGGTGACCAGACGTGGCTGCGGTATTCCAGGTGTGGCCTCACTAGGGTTTTATAAAGTGGTACTAATACTTCACGTGGTCTTGATTCTATGCCTCTGTTTATACAACCCAGGATTGTAAATTAGCTTTCTTGGTTGCTGCTGCACACGGCTGGCTCCGTGTTTAATCAGCCCCTCATCCTCAGACATGGGGAGGGCACGCATCAAAGGGAGGGGGGAGAGCCTCCAAAGGGACAGAAAAATACACCATCAGTGGGAAGTAAAGGATCCAATGTCTTTATTTAGAGAAAAGAGGAAGAAGGCACCGGCTGGTGAGAGAAGTTGGGTCTTTGGTCCAAGTTGGTGCACCAGACACAATTCGGAAAAGTTGAGTGCTGAATCTTGGCTGACGGGAACCTGTAGAAAGAGAGTCGCTTATGACGTTTCTGCCCAGAGATGTCTTCTACACACTGCTTAACTTTTAAAAACCAGGAGGTCCCTGCAGACCTGCCCTGCTTAATTTTACAGCAATGGAGAATTCAAAAGGTTGTTCTTTGGAGGACCGTCACGGATAGGCTTAGACCTGAGAGCTAGAAATCAGAGTTTGTATTTGGCTCATCTGACCAAGCCGTGGCTCTTTGTGTCAGAGCTGCCATCAACATGGGGGTAGCGATCTGATCAGGAGGGTGGAAGGCTAAACAACAACAACAACAACAATAATAATAAGCTGTACGCGAAAAGCCACACTGAACTTGAATGAATACTCAACACAGTCCAACTATTTAGCAGCGACATCAGAATGAACTTTGGACTTGGAAAATGTGCTGTACTATCCATGCAACGAGGAAAAATGGCAAAAATAGAAGGAATAGAACTGGGAAATGGAAGTATTGTGAAAGCACTAGCAAAGGATGACGGTTACAAATACCTAGGCATATTGGAAGCAGATAACATCTTGAATGGAAAAGTCAAAGAGTCAACGCAAAAGGAATACATCAGGAGAGTCCGCAAAATTTTAAAATCAAAGCTGAATGCTGGAAACATAATTAAAGCCATTAATACATGGGCAGTCCCAGTGATACGCTACCCAGCTGGAATTATCAACTGGACTTTGGCTGAACTGGAAAACCTAGACCGGAAAACACGTAAACTTTTGAATATGCACCACGCTCTACATCCACGAAGTGACATCGACAGGTTGTACCTGCCAAGAAAAATAGGGGGCAGAGGACTATTGCAAATCCACCAAACTGTAGAAGAAGAAAAACGAAGTTTGAATGACTATGTGAAACAAAGTACAGAAAAACTGCTGCAGGCTGTGAAAACAGAGAGCACTGTAAAAATAACAGAAACAAAGGCAGAATATAAGGAAAAACGGCTGGATGACAGGTTAAATAGATGGAAAACCAAAGCTTTGCATGGACAGCATTTGAAAAACATTGAAGGAAAATGTGATAACAACTTGACATGGGCATGGCTTAAGATGGGAACCATCAAGAAAGAAATGGAAGGCTTAATACTGGCTGTTCAAGAACAAGCATTACAAACTAATGCCATGAAAGCGAAGATACAAAAATCCACTGACAATCCAAATTGCTGACTTTGCAATGACAAAGTTGAAACTGTTTCACACCTAATCTGTGAGTGCAGCAAAATCGCACAAACTGATTACAAATCTAGACATGATCGAGTTGCTAAATTAATCCACTGGGCATTGTGTAAAAAATACGACTTGCATGTGTCTGAAAAGTTGTGGGAACACAGGGTGGAAAAAGTTGTTGAGAATGAGAGGATGAAGATCTTGTGGGACTTTCGAATACAGACAGATCGCCATTTGGAACACAATACGCCGGATATCGCAGTTGTAGAGAACCGAAGCGTACAGCTGATTGATATTGCTGTACCAGGAGATGCCAGAGTCGAAGAAAAAGAACTGGAAAAAATTACGAAATATCGCGACCTGGCCATCGAAACTGCGCGATTATGGATGAAACGTGTAACGGTGGTACCCATTGTCATCAGGGCACTGGGAACTATGTCCAAAAACTTTGCAAAATACATCAAGAAACTGCAGCTTCCTGCAATAACTCCAGCAATGTTACAAAAAGCTGCGCTACTCGGAACATCTTATATTTTAAGAAGGTACCTGGTTGACACCTAGGATGCTGGTAGCAACCCGTGTCAACCATCAGCACCAGCCAATTTGAATGTTCAGTTGACTGAGGTTCATATTTAATGAATAAAAGATAATAATAATAATAGTAATAATAATAGTAATAATAATAGTAATAATAATAGTAATAATAATAATAATAATAATAATAATAATAATAATAATAATAATAATAATAATAATAATAATAATAATAATAATAAAATAATAAAAAAATAATAATAATAATAAAATAATAATAATAATAATAATAATAATAATAATAATAATAATAATAATAATAATAATAATAATAATAATAATAATAATAATAATAATAATAATAATAATGTTGGAAGGGACCTTGGAGGTCATCTAGTCCAACCCCCTGCTCAGGCAGGAAACCCTATACCATTTCAGACAAATGGCTGTCCAGTCTCTTCTTAAAGACTTCCAGGGTTGGAGCATTCACCGCTTCTGGAGGCAGGTTGTTCCACTGGTTAATTAATTAATTCCATTGATTTCTCCTTAGTTCTAGGTTGCTTCTCTCTTAACTACTTATCTTACCTTCCAGAGATACCATCTCAAGATTAAAGCCTGGGAATGGACTGCAATGGCTCGCCAACCAGCCTGTCTTTGAAGGGACAGTTCCCAAAACAATTTATTCAAATATAACTGGACAATAAGAGACCAGCAAGGGGGAGGAACTGGAGAGGAGCTGGGCAGGGAAAATTAACCAGGAAAGTTTGGTACACAGACTTCAGTTTTGGCTTTGCTATGTTGTAAACCACTTGACTTTTACTGGAGTGTACCTTTCGCTGCAAATGGAGTTGAGGGTCTTTCTTGCCTAAAGGACCAAGTCGGAGCAAGTCGGACACTTTATGTCACCTAAGAGTGACCGGTTGACAGCCAGGCGGCTGTTCATCTGGGCAGCCAGAGAACTGGACTGTACTGGGCGGGTTCTGCCTTTCTTCTCTCAAAAGAGTCCTTGGGCATCAATTGTAGTTGGGTGCCCACCATTCGAGGAGAAATGAAGGGCTTTCAGGAGGAGAACGGAGATGGCAAGTGGGAGGGAAGATGAATGCCACAAGGGAGATGAAGCTGCCTACTAGGATCTCTGCACTTTGCATAGTGAGGGTCCAAATGAGGACCATCACTGGTTGGGGTATAGACCTTCCCTGACAGTCAGAAACAAGGGCTTATAATTGGCTCACCTGATCAAGCCATAAATATCCATGACCCCCGAGTGTAGACCTCTGTCTAATCCACAACCAGGTAGCTGTACATCTGCATACAGAGTGAGCTGGACAAAATGGATGGGGTCTTTTGCTCCTGCATCTCTTTGTCCCAAATGTGCCCCAATCTGGAAGCATTTGGTTGCCATTCAAGAAAGGAGGAGGAGGAAGAGGAGGAAGAGGAGGAAGAGGAGGAAGAGGAGGAAGAGGAGGAAGAGGAGGAAGAGGTGGAGGAGGAGGAGAAGGTCTGTGGGGTCCGTAGGGTGTCTGAGCTTGGTGGTTTTCTTGCAGATGTTTCATGATCCAACTAGGCAACATCATCAGTGCTAGAAGGAAGTCTGGTGTGCAGGGAGGAAGAGGAGGAGGAGGAGGAGGAAGGAGTGGGAGGAAAGATCTGGAAGACTCAGGCAAGTTGCCACCACCAGAGAATGGGATTACCTACTAGGAAGAACTTTGTCCCCTGTGCCAATCGACTTTTCTTGGATCAGGAGATCCTACTCATGCTCACTCATGTCTTAATCACTTCCTGGTTGGGCTACTGCAATGCGCTCTATGTGCCTTGAAACCCAACCAGAAGCTGTAGTTGATCCAGAGTAGGACGATGTGTGTAGTTATCAGCTCTTCGCGCCATGCCCACATAACACCACTGCTCTGAAAGCTGCACTGGCTCCCAATGGGTCCCTTCACTGAAACAATGCCAGCCTGTGGCACCTGAGAGGGACACCTTCTCGGCAGCGACCCCTGCCTCACGGAACATTCTTCTCCCCACGTATGGTAGCCCTGATCCTGCTAGAAAAACCTGGCTCTTCCCAGCGCCTTGGACTCCTAATGTGCCGGAGACGCCATTAAATGATGTTGGTGTTTGGGCTGCCATTTTATTGATTCAATATTGTCTGTTGGTCTGTGCCCTGAGGTTTTTAGAATGGCTTTTGTTAGGGTTTCTTGCATTTTATTTTTCTAAGCCACCCAGATCGCCTGGGTTCAGTAGGGTGGTCCTATGAATGTTTTAGACAAATAAATCAGTCAGTGCTTGGGCGTGGAGCATGACACGGTGCCAGTGATGGATTAACACGTGAATGAGTCTTCCTTTCAGCACGGAGGAAACACAGACAGCTCTCGTGTGCTGGGATTGTGTGACGATTCCCACGGATGGAGGGTCAGGCTCACGGGGGCCTACACTCCCAAAGATATGGCCATTGGTCAACATCTGCTGTCCTTCAGGGTTTTCTGGACCTTTCACCCCCCCAGGCCTGTCTCTTTCCTTCTGGCCTCCTAAGAGGCGGTGACGATGGTGATGGGGCTTCCCAAAGGCACCAGAGGCTGAATCAAAGCCGTGGGTCTTGAGGTTTCTGAAGCCTTTGGAGGCTTGACATAGTCAAAGACAGGAATTTAGAACAAATATCAAATAAACGGCAGGATCGGGGCCTTCTTTCCCCCAAGAGGGAAAGGAGCACAGAAGACCAGATCCTCTGCAGTCAAAGATGCCCCCTAATCTTCCTAAGCCAGAATCGGATCATCATCCCTTGAGGCTCAACTAAGAGAGAACTTCGCCCTCCCTCCACCCTCTCTGTCCGTCCTTCTGAGATGGGATTGGCCTCCACTGCCTGGTCTCCAATGGTTGGAGAAGACCTGATTGTTCTCCTTTCATCACCATCCTATTTGGGCTTTGGATCATCCAAGGAAAAGACCCAAGAAAGATGGAAGCTTCAAGGATTCAGTCCTTACCAGGATTGACAAAACTCTACAGAGGGGTATAAAACTCAAGGCTCTTACCTTAGACAGGGTCCATGCAGACAACCATGCAAGCATAAGGGCAACACTTCTGTTTCCTGGCACACTCCCAGTCACTTCCACACCACACGACACAAATACTGACCATGCCTGGAGGGGGCTTGGGACACACCCCAGATTTTTCTGCAAAATAGAAGACCCCAAGGCTCAGAGATTCCTCTGGAACTGGAATCCCAGATCAAGCAAGATCCCATCTCTGGACCTTTCAGGACCCGAAACATTTCCATATATCCAGATGAGATGTTGCCAGCTGGAGCCGGATCCTACCTCTTCCCATTTCCCACAAAGCACAGCCATTTTCTGCTGGGGTCAACCTCTCAGGACTCTGGGCTGGACTATACAACTGGGCTCCTATCTCTTGACTCAGGATGCTGGGGGTGCAAATGTGCATCCCCCACTTCCCCCAAATAGGAATGCGGTTCTCCTTGTGGGCAAGTCCATCTCGGTCTGCCTTCCCCATCAGGAAGGGATTCCAGGGAATGGGAGCAGAGCCTTCTCTCCTGGCTCTGCACATACTTTCAGCCCCCTCCCCAAAAACAGAGGGGGAAAGATAGAGCTCCCCCTCTGGATATCAAGAGAAGTGCTCTTTCCTTGGATCTCCTGCAAGTTGCCCTGAAGTTCTTAGACTAAATGCAGAGGAGCTTCAGGGACCGTGGTTGAAGTTCTGGGCTGGGCCACTCAGCACACACACCTGGGCTAATCCAGAGATGGGTGCTTGATGTGCACCTCCCATTTCTACCAAAGAGGAAGATGGTTCTCCTTGTCTGTGTGCTGAGCATCTATCTCAGGGGTCTTCTGGGAGTTGAAGTCCACAAGTCATAAAAGGGCCACGTTTGAAGACCCCTGGTCTATCTCAATCTACCTTTCACATCAGTTCTGAACTGGGCCACTCAGCAACACCTGGACCCAGATGGAGATGGCTCTTTGATGGTTCCAGAAGAGGGCAGGTGGAGCATTCATGCCAACAACCACATAAGCAGGGACAAATAACCACACAGAAAATAGTTCCCCAACCAAGGAACTGTCAAAAAGAAAACAACACTCTGACCAAGACTTGTAGGGCAAGCTGCAGTACGTAAACCGGGAGCAAACCCCATAAACAGTTTGCTCTGAAGATAATAATAATAATAATAATAATAATAATAATAATAATAATAATAATAATAATAATAATAATAATAATAATAATAATAATAATAATAATAATAATAATAATAATAATAATAATAATAATAGTAGTAGTAATAATAATAGTAGTAGTAATAGTAATAATAGTAATAATAGTAATAATAGTAATAATAATAATAAAGTTGGAAGGGACCTTGAATAGAATAGAATAGAATAGAATAGAATAGAATAGAATAGAATAGAATAGAATAGAATAGAATAGAGAGACTTCCGGTTTGGTGTGCGACGAGACGGGTGGAAGAAGCCAGGGCTCTGGCTTCCCAGCCCGTTTTTGGTTTGCCCAGCGACCCCAAGGGGTTGGAAAGTTGCCCTGGAGGGGCAACGAAGAAGTAGCGATACTCCAGGAGCCTGAACCAGATGGAGGTCAGTCCAGGCCGACTGAAGAAACCCTCTGAAAGGACGGAGGAAAGGCTACTGGGCATGCCCAGGCAGCCCAAGTCGTCTCCAGCCGGAAAGAAAGCGAGGAGCCGCGGCACTCTGCCACACAGCTGATTGTCAACATCGTGCTGAAACTGGGTGAGCCAGCCCTTTTTCCTTTTCCTTTTGGATTTACAATTGAAATGTTGATCCCCTGACTGGACAGTGCTAAAAAGCAAAGACCCCAGAAGGACTAGAGGAGAAGTTAAAGGCGGTGAGCAACTACAAGGGAGGTTTTTTTATGGAATACAAAAAAATCGTTTAAAATTGGACTCAGATTGATTAAAAAAAAGATTACTTGTTCTACAAGAGGTGGGGGAAATTTTTTTTTAGCTATAATCCTAAGAGTAAATAACCTATACAGAATTTTAAAAATGGAAAACTTTGCAATAACTTTTTAAAACCAGACATTGATTAAATAGCAAAAGAGGACATCTAGTGGTGAAAGAAGATACTACAGCAATATAAAACAATAAAAAATATTTGTGAAAGACTGTGACCTTGAACAACACGTGGTCTGAACAAAGTGCCTTGGTGTGAGTTTTTGAATGAGAAGATTTTTCACAACTAGATTTGTTGACTCTGGATATAACTATACAGAAATTATTTGGAGACAGTGAAGGTTTTACATCTGAGACCTGACCGAAGGAGTTGGATTTGGCCTAAAGTAGTTGGCTTGTTGTTGTTTTTTCTTCCCTTTTTTCCTCTCAGTTGGATTTTACCCTAAGATAGTTGGCTTTTTTCATTTTTTTTCTTTTTTCTTTTTTTTCTTCTCTTTTTCTCTTGTTGCTTGCTTTATTCTGTCTCTCTCCCTGAGATATTGGATATAGCCTAAAGTAGTTGGCTCCTTTTATAGTTTGGATTTAAGTCTAAGATAGTTGGCTGGAAGAATGAGTGCACCAAATCTTACTAGACTTATGAAAAAGACCTCCTCTGCACCCTCTGTGGGAACACCTAGTCCAGGGGTAGGCAACCTTGGCTCTTTTATGACTCGTAGACTTCAACTCCCAGAATTCCTGAGCCAGCCAGAGAGTGCAAAAGTTGGCTTGAAACTCAACATTAAGAAAACCAAAATCATGGCATCCGGCCCTCTCAATTCCTGGCAAATAGATGGGGAAGAAATGGAGGTAGTGACAGATTTTATCTTCCTGGGCTCTAAGATCACCACAGATGGGGACTGCAGCCAAGAAATTAAAAGATGCTTGCTCCTGGGGAGGAAAGCTATGGCAAATTTAGACAGCATACTAAAAAGCAGAGACATCACCCTGCCAACAAAAGTGCGTATAGTCAAGGCCATGGTTTTCCCAGTTGCAATGTATGGCTGTGAAAGTTGGACCATAAGAAAGGCTGAACGCAAAAGAATTGAGGCCTTTGAACTACGGTGCTGGAGAAGACTCCTGCGAGTCCCTTGGACTGCAAGGTGATCAAACCGGTCAGTCCTGGGAGAGATCAACCCTGACTGATCCTTAGAAGGCCAGATCCTGAAGTTGAAACTCAAGTACTTTGGCCACCTAATGAGAAGGAAGGACTCACTGGAGAAGAGCCTGATGCTGGGAAAGATGGAGGGCAAGAGAAGAAGGGGACGACAGAGAAGGAGGTGGCTGGATGGAGTCACTGAAGCAGTAGGCGTGAGCTTCAATGGACTCCAGAAGATGGTAGAGGACAGGAAGGCCTGGAGGAACGTTGTCCATGGGGTCGCGATGGGTCGGACACGACTTCGCAACTAACAACAACAACAAACTAGAAGACCTCCAGGGTCCCACCCAACTCTGTTGTTCTGTTAAAGCACATCAATGGAGAGGTTCAAGCCAACATCCAAATAAGCAGGGACAAACAACCAAGCAGAAAATGGTACCCTCATTATGGAACCACGAGGAGAAAAACCACAATCACATCAACACTGGCAAGGGAGGCTATTGCATATAAACAGAGAGCAACCCACAAACTCAGTTGCCCTGTTCGTGTTGCCCAGTTGGGTAATGAAACGTCTGCAAGAAAAGAACCAAATTCGGAGAGCACCAAGGACTCCTCCTCTTCCTCTTCCTCCTCCTCCTCCCAAAGACCCCACCCTTCCAGAACTGATGATGTTCCCTAGTTGGGTCATAAAACAGTCTGCAAAAAAACCACCAAACTCAGAGAGCATCAGGAATTCCACAGTTCAACCTGAGTGACAAATATTCCCTTCTACTGAATCAATCATAGCCTGTTGTGAGAACCAGGATACTACATTAAGCCATCCTAGGCTTAATTTTAGGAGACAGCAGATCTTTTTCAATGAAGAGGTCAGTCCGTAGTTCCTTCCCTACTTACCGACACAGGTGTAGTGACATTTATCCAGGGTCTCAAAATTATTTTCATTCCCATCACATCCACCATAAATAAAATTTTGACATTCATTTGAAGTCGAGTTGTAGTAGAAACGATGTATAATGGCTTCACATGGTCCAGTTTCAGCAGGAAGATAACAAAACTCTGCAAGAAATGGAAAGGGGTGTGTGTGTGTGTGTTATTTGATTAGCTAGCACAAATGTCTTTAAGGCATTTCCCCAACCTGGTGCCCTCCTAGCATGCTTAGATTGCAAACAGTCAAGAGCAATCTTTCTCTTTCTTTTTCTTTCTTTCTTTCTTTCTTTCTTTCTTTCTTTCTTTCTTTCTTTCTTTCTTTCTTTCTTTCTTTCTTTCTTTCTTTCTTTCCTTCCTTCCTTCCTTCCTTTCTTTCTTTCTTTCTTTCTTCCTTCCTTTCTTTCTTTCTTTCTTTCTTTCTTCCTTTCTTTCTCTTTCTTTCTTTCTTTGATATTTAGTTTATTCAAACAAAGTTAAAATACAAAATGCCAAAAAATAAAAAGGCAAAAGAATAAAAAAAAATAACAAAGAAGAAATTCAAAAGAAAAGAAAAAAAGACTAACATATATACAGATAATATCCTCCCTAGTAGAATGCTGATTAATATAATACAGCAGTGTTAGCTTGCCGCCCCTTGCAAAACTGGCCAAAGGAATTTTAACTACTAAATCTGTTCACAAATTGTTAGCCTGTCATCTATATGCTCTACTAATAACAAAATAGTTAACAGGAAATTGCTTAAATTTGTTGCTTAAAGTCCTGATTCTGCTGTTGCATTGAATTGAGATAGGTCATCCTTCCCCTGAAATTGCATTTCTCTTTCTTGCCCCCCCCCATTTCTGTCTCCTCTTCAGCTGACACCCAACTGCCATCTCAAGAACCTTCCCAGAAGAGGCAACACCAAGGCAGAAGTTCCTTTCCTTTCCTTTCCTTTCCTTTCCTTTCCTTTCCTTTCCTTTCCTTTCCTTTCCTTTCCTTTCCTTTCCTTTCCTTTCCTTTCCTTTCCTTTCCTTTCCTTTCCTTTCCTTCTCTATTTCCTTTCCTTCTTTATTTCCTTTCCTTTCCTTTCCTTTCCTTTCCTTTCCTTTCCTTTCCTTTCCTTTCCTTCTCTATTTCCTTTCCTTTCCTTTCCTTTCCTTTCCTTTCCTTTCCTTTCCTTTCCTTTCCTTTCCTTTCCTTTCCTTTCCTTTCCTTTCCTTTCCTTTCCTTTCCTTTCCTTTCCTTTCCTTTCCTTTCCTGGGGGAAGAACTCTGATCATTTAAGCCCCTTTCTGAAAGCTCTACCTGGCTGGTCCTGGCCAGAGACGGGGGTCAGCTCCGTCCAGAGGGTGAGGAGTCCCAGCAGGAGAAGAAGACCTCCAGAAGACATGATGAAGCCGTTTGCCCCACACCAGGGCTGCTTGCACTAAATATCCTCACAACTGGGAATTTCACATCCAGGAAGCAGGATGAAGTAATAGAGTGAGAATTTCAATTTTCTCTTTCTTTAGTTGGTTGAACAAGAGGTGGGGAATCCTGAGAGTTGGATTGGCTGGACGGTTTGGGGGAAGCTAGGCAGGTCCCTGTTGATGTCAAAGGGTCCTTTGTCTGGTCAAGCAAAACTCGTCTTTCCGGAGTGGCAGCAGCACTGGGAAAGTCCCATGTTAATGAGCTGGGGGGGTCCCTGACTGGGTGTGCATGGGGGGGCTGCTCAGCTGGAGGGATGATGCAACTTCCTTATCAGGGCTGCCCTCCAGATGTGATGAGAGAGGTGAGGAAGCTTCTCCTCTTTGGTTGAGATGGACTTTGAGAGCAGGAGGTTTGGTGTTCTAGACAGAATATGATAAAGTAGCTAGCTTGAACTCTGCACACCTGGATATGATCACTTACACTTCACATTCCCAGGTAATAGAGGATGCAAGCGTAGCTGGCTGAGGAATTCTGGGAGTTGAAGTCCACAAGTCATAAAAGAGCCAAGGTTGCCTACCCTTACCCTGGAGGGTTTAATAAAGCAAGCTAAGAATCGAGAACTTCCAGGTTGCTGCAATGAACACACGTTCCTTCTGTGTTTCTGTCTTGCTAACAGCTCCCTCTCCTCCACAAACTTGTTTTTCTCACAAAGGCAGCAGCTGCAAAGGACCAGAGAAAAACTGGATTGTTTTGTACCTGTGGCAGTCTAGTTTCAGGCTCGCTATGGAACTCTAACAGCATCGTCACCTTTCAGGGTGACCTGTGACAGGACCTGGATGAAGAGAACGCAGCCATTCTCCCTTTGCCTAATCTCTCGGGGCCTCTCAGTGCTGTGGACCGTTCCATCCTACTCAATCACCTAAACCAGGAGTCTCCAAACATGGCAACTTTAAGACTTAGAATAGAATAGAGCTGGAAAGGACCTTGGAGGTCTTCTAGTCCAGCCCCCTGCTCAAGCAGGAGAACTTACACCATTTTTCAGTGAGCATGGTAGCAACATGGCCAATGAAGACCAATGAAGTCTATCTTCTCCTCATTCTGCTCTTCTTGAACGTTTAGAACAGAGGTCTCCAAGCTTGGCAACTTTAAGACTGTGGACCTCAACTTCAAGAATTCCCCAGCCAGCCAACTCCAAGAATTCTGGGAGTTGAATTCCATAAGTCTTAAAGTTGCCAAATTTGGAGACCCCCTAAATGGTTGGGAGTTGGAGGCCCCAAGGCGCAGTGGACCTGGTTCTACTCAAGTGGATGGCCCAGTCAGGGGTGGCAGCCCCATCATGACAGACCATCTCCAGGCTTGGTCCTTTCCCTCTCCTGTTTAGTAACTACATGAAGCTGGTGAAAGTCATCACTTATCAGTTGATGGCAAGGTAGCACGCAAACCACAGAGTAGTAAGCCCTTTCTGACTTGACCTGAACCCCACAACCCACAGAATGAGGAAACTCAAGCATTGTTTCCCAAGGCAGATTCCTCAAGATGTGCTGCAAAACCCAGTTTACTCAACCTTTGGGCAAACATTTCATCTCCTGCTTGTGGTTTTTTCCTTGCACAGAACATGTGAGTAGCTTACTGTGGAGATATTTCACCACCTGACTCCACCTCAGGAATCAGCACCCTCATGGGATGTTTGGAACGAAGATGTTGAAAGGAAAGCATTTGGGACGCTTCCAGCTGGACCTCAGCTGCCTCCTTAGAGTCTTGTTCTCTTAGCTGGGCTCCCCCTTCTTCTCACCCGACTCTGGCAAAGACCCCAGTGCATTAACCCCCTGAAGGTAAGCACCACAGCCTGAGGGTGTCACATAAACTGCTCAAGCCAGGATTCTGAACCTCACTCAGGAAGTCTACCTCATCCTGGTTGGACTCACGATATTCCATCATATTTTCTGCGCCGCATGAGAAAAGCACATCTTCCTTCTCCTGTCCTGACCACTTTCTACAGGGGGACAATCGAGAGCATCCTGTCATACAGCATCACAGTCTGGTTTGGAGGCATCCCTGCTTCAGACAGGAAGGCGGTGCAGAGAGTGGTGAGAATGGCTGAAAAGATTATTGGCAGTTCCCTCCCTCCCATCCAGGACATAGCACAGAAGCGTTGCTGGAGCAGGGTCCGTAAGATTATTCGGGACACCACACATCCTCTTCACGACCTGTTTTCCTTGTTACCTTCTGGGAGGAGGGGGCTTTGCGGTATCCGTAGCGGAACATCCAGATTCAGCCATAGTTTCATTCCATACAGCATTAACCTTGCAAACTCTCAAACTTTCTCCTGGCGTTATATATTCAAGATGGACAGTATTTAATATTTATTTGCTATGTATATGTAGGGGTGTGGGTCTATATATACGTTGTACATAGTATGTTTTAGGTTTGTGTCATGTATATGTTTCACTTTGAGAGCGGGCAACTAAATTTCATTTTTTATGTGTGCCATTGTGCCCACAATATAAAAATGACAATAAAGGTTATCTATCTATCTATATATGTTTTGGCTAGTAAAACCCCCAGTGATTTTTTAGAGGAAGGTGGATCCCCCTCCCTAAGACTTTTGTTTAAAGGTCATACTTGGTGGGATTCCAGAGGCCATTCTTTGATGGAGAACATATTATGCAGGGGAATTCACTGGACAAAGTAATTATGTCCACACCCATTTGCACTATTCCAGTGACCCCGAGGGCACAGATAGGCCCTCAAGTTGGCCTCAATGAGGACTGCAAGCCAATGGACAAAGGATTCCTGAATCACCAAACCTCAGCCTTTTTATTACTATTATTATTGTTGTTGTTGTTGTTGTTGTTGTTGTTGTTGTTATTATAGAATAGAGCTGGAAGGGACCTTGCAGATTTCTAGTCCAGCCCCCCGCTCAATCAGGAGAACCTATACCATCTCAGACAGGTGATTGTCCAGTCTCTTCTTAAAGATCTCCAGTGATGGGGTGCCCACGATTTCTGGAGGCAAGCTGTTCCACTGGTTGATTGTCCTCACTGTCAGGAAGTTTCTCCTTAAATCCAGGTTGCTTCTCTCCTTGATCAGATTCCAACCATTGTTTCTCGTCCGTCCCTCTGGTGCTCTGGTGAACAACCTGACCCCTTCTGCCTTGTGGCAGCCCCTCAGATACTGGAATGCTGCTATCGTGTCTCCCCTATTTCTTTTTTTCTCTAGACTGGCCATTCCCAAATCCTGCAGCCGTTCTTCGTATGTTTTAGTCTCCAGCCTTTTGATCATCTTAGTTGCTCTTCTCTGAATTTTTTTTCCAAACTCTCAACATCTTTTTTGTGATATGGTGACCAGACGTGGCTGCGGTATTCCAGGTGTGGCCTCACTAGGGTTTTATAAAGTGGTACTAATACTTCACGTGGTCTTGATTCTATGCCTCTGTTTATACAACCCAGGATTGTAAATTAGCTTTCTTGGTTGCTGCTGCACACGGCTGGCTCCGTGTTTAATCAGCCCCTCATCCTCAGACATGGGGAGGGCACGCATCAAAGGGAGGGGGGAGAGCCTCCAAAGGGACAGAAAAATACACCATCAGTGGGAAGTAAAGGATCCAATGTCTTTATTTAGAGAAAAGAGGAAGAAGGCACCGGCTGGTGAGAGAAGTTGGGTCTTTGGTCCAAGTTGGTGCACCAGACACAATTCGGAAAAGTTGAGTGCTGAATCTTGGCTGACGGGAACCTGTAGAAAGAGAGTCGCTTATGACGTTTCTGCCCAGAGATGTCTTCTACACACTGCTTAACTTTTAAAAACCAGGAGGTCCCTGCAGACCTGCCCTGCTTAATTTTACAGCAATGGAGAATTCAAAAGGTTGTTCTTTGGAGGACCGTCACGGATAGGCTTAGACCTGAGAGCTAGAAATCAGAGTTTGTATTTGGCTCATCTGACCAAGCCGTGGCTCTTTGTGTCAGAGCTGCCATCAACATGGGGGTAGCGATCTGATCAGGAGGGTGGAAGGCTAAACAACAACAACAACAACAATAATAATAAGCTGTACGCGAAAAGCCACACTGAACTTGAATGAATACTCAACACAGTCCAACTATTTAGCAGCGACATCAGAATGAACTTTGGACTTGGAAAATGTGCTGTACTATCCATGCAACGAGGAAAAATGGCAAAAATAGAAGGAATAGAACTGGGAAATGGAAGTATTGTGAAAGCACTAGCAAAGGATGACGGTTACAAATACCTAGGCATATTGGAAGCAGATAACATCTTGAATGGAAAAGTCAAAGAGTCAACGCAAAAGGAATACATCAGGAGAGTCCGCAAAATTTTAAAATCAAAGCTGAATGCTGGAAACATAATTAAAGCCATTAATACATGGGCAGTCCCAGTGATACGCTACCCAGCTGGAATTATCAGCTGGACTTTGGCTGAACTGGAAAACCTAGACCGGAAAACACGTAAACTTTTGAATATGCACCACGCTCTACATCCACGAAGTGACATCGACAGGTTGTACCTGCCAAGAAAAATAGGGGGCAGAGGACTATTGCAAATCCACCAAACTGTAGAAGAAGAAAAACGAAGTTTGAATGACTATGTGAATCAAAGTACAGAAAAACTGCTGCAGGCTGTGAAAACAGAGAGCACTGTAAAAATAACAGAAACAAAGGCAGAATATAAGGAAAAACGGCTGGATGACAGATTAAATAGATGGAAAACCAAAGCTTTGCATGGACAGCATTTGAAAAACATTGAAGGAAAATGTGATAACAACTTGACATGGGCATGGCTTAAGATGGGAACCATCAAGAAAGAAATGGAAGGCTTAATACTGGCTGCTCAAGAACAAGCATTACAAACTAATGCCATGAAAGCGAAGATACAAAAATCCACTGACAATCCAAATTGCTGACTTTGCAATGACAAAGTTGAAACTGTTTCACACCTAATCTGTGAGTGCAGCAAAATCGCACAAACTGATTACAAATCTAGACATGATCGAGTTGCTAAATTAATCCACTGGGCATTGTGTAAAAAATACGACTTGCCTGTGTCCGAAAAGTCGTGGGAACGCAGGGTGGAAAAAGTTGTTGAGAATGAGAGGGTGAAGATCTTGTGGGACTTTCGAATACAGACAGATCGCCATTTGGAACACAATACGCCGGATATCGCAGTTGTAGAGAACCGAAGCGTACAGCTGATTGATATTGCTGTACCAGGAAATGCCAGAGTCGAAGAAAAAGAACTGGAAAAAATTACGAAATATCGCGACCTGGCCATCGAAACTGCGCGATTATGGATGAAACGTGTAACGGTGGTACCCATTGTCATCAGGGCACTGGGAACTATGTCCAAAAACTTTGCAAAATACATCAAGAAACTGCAGCTTCCTGCAATAACTCCAGCAATGTTACAAAAAACTGTGCTACTCGGAACATCTTATATTTTAAGAAGGTACCTGGTTGACACCTAGGATGCTGGTAGCAACCCGTGTCAACCATCAGCACCAGCCAATTTGAATGTTCAGTTGACTGAGGTTCATGTTTAATGAATAAAAGATAATAGTAATAATAGTAATAATAGTAATAATAGTAATAATAATAATAATAATAATAATAATAATAATAATAATAATAATAATAATAATAATAATAATAATAATAATAATAATAATAATAATAATAATGTTGGAAGGGACCTTGGAGGTCATCTAGTCCAACCCCCTGCTCAGGCAGGAAACCCTATACCATTTCAGACAAATGGCTGTCCAGTCTCTTCTTAAAGACTTCCAGGGTTGGAGCATTCACCGCTTCTGGAGGCAGGTTGTTCCACTGGTTAATTAATTAATTCCATTGATTTCTCCTTAGTTCTAGGTTGCTTCTCTCTTAACTACTTATCTTACCTTCCAGAGATACCATCTCAAGATTAAAGCCTGGGAATGGACTGCAATGGCTCCCCAACCAGCCTGTCTTTGAAGGGACAGTTCCCAAAACAATTTATTCAAATATAACTGGACAATAAGAGACCAGCAAGGGGGAGGAACTGGAGAGGAGCTGGGCAGGGAAAATTAACCAGGAAAGTTTGGTACACGTACCTCAGTTTTGGCTTTGCTATGTTGTAAACCACTTGACTTTTACTGGAGTGTACCTTTCGCTGCAAATGGAGTTGCGGGTCTTTCTTGCCTAAAGGACCAAGTCGGGGCAGTTCGGACACTTTATGTCACCTAAGAGTGACCGGTTGACAGCCAGGCGGCTGTTCATCTGGGCAGCCAGAGAACTGGACTGTAGTGGGCGGGTTCTGCCTTTCTTCTCTCAAAAGAGTCCTTGGCCATCAATTGTAGTTGGGTGCCCACCATTCGAGGAGAAATGAAGGGCTTTCAGGAGGAGAACGGAGATGGCAAGTGGGAGGGAAGATGAATGCCACAAGGGAGATGAAGCTGCCTACTAGGATCTCTGCACTTTGCATAGTGAGGGTCCAAATGAGGACCATCACTGGTTGGGGTATAGACCTTCCCTGTCAGTCAGAAACAAGGGCTTATAATTGGCTCACCTGATCAAGCCATAAATATCCATGACCCCTGAGTGTAGACCTCTGTCTAATCCACAACCAGGTAGCTGTACATCTGCATACAGAGTAAGCTGGACAAAATGGATGGGGTCTTTTGCTCCTGCATCTCTTTGTCCCAAATGTGCCCCAATCTGGAAGCATTTGGTTGCCATTCAAGAAAGGAGGAGGAGGAAGAGGAGGAAGAGGAGGAAGAGGAGGAAGAGGAGGAAGAGGAGGAAGAGGAGGAAGAGGAGGAAGAGGAGGAAGAGGAGGAAGAGGAGGAGAAGGTCTGTGGGGTCCGTAGGGTGTCTGAGCTTGGTGGTTTTCTTGCAGATGTTTCATGATCCAACTAGGCAACATCAGCAGTGCTAGAAGGAAGTCTGGTGTGCAGGGAGGAAGAGGAGGAGGAGGAGGAGGAAGGAGTGGGAGGAAAGATCTGGAAGACTCAGGCAAGTTACCACCACCAGAGAATGGGATTACCTACTAGGAAGAACTTTGTCCCCTGTGCCAATCGACTTTTCTTGGATCAGGAGATCCTACTCATGCTCACTCATGTCTTAATCACTTCCTGGTTGGGCTACTGCAATGCGCTCTATGTGCCTTGAAACCCAACCAGAAGCTGTAGTTGATCCAGAGTAGGACGATGTGTGTAGTTATCGGCTCTTCGCGCCATGCCCACATAACACCACTGCTCTGAAAGCTGCACTGGCTCCCAATGGGTCCCTTCACTGAAACAATGCCAGCCTGTGGCACCTGAGAGGGACACCTTCTCGGCAGTGACCCCTGCCTCACGGAACATTCTTCTCCCCACGTATGGCAGCCCTGATCCTGCTAGAAAAACCTGGCTCTTCCCAGCGCCTTGGACTCCTAACGTGCCGGAGACGCCATTAAAGGATGTTGGTGTTTGGGCTGCCATTTTATTGATTCAATATTGTCTGTTGGTCTGTGCCCTGAGGTTTTTAGAATGGCTTTTGTTAGGGTTTCTTGCATTTTATTTTTCTAAGCCACCCAGATCGCCTGGGTTCAGTAGGGTGGTCCTATGAATGTTTTAGACAAATAAATCAGTCAGTGCTTGGGCGTGGAGCATGACACGGTGCCAGTGATGGATTAACACGTGAATGAGTCTTCCTTTCAGCACGGAGGAAACACAGACAGCTCTCGTGTGCTGGGATTGTGTGACGATTCCCACGGATGGAGGGTCAAGCTCCCGGGGGCCTACACTCCCAAAGATATGGCCATTGGTCAACATCTGCTGTCCTTCAGGGTTTTCTGGACCTTTCACCCCCCCAGGCCTGTCTCTTTCCTTCTGGCCTCCTAAGAGGTGGTGACGATGGTGATGGGGCTTCCCAAAGGCACCAGAGGCTGAATCAAAGCCATGGGTCTTGAGGTTTCTGAAGCCTTTGGAGGCTTGACATAGTCAAAGACAGGAATTTAGAACAAATATCAAATAAACGGCAGGATCGGGGCCTTCTTTCCCCCAAGAGGGAAAGGAGCACAGAAGACCAGATCCTCTGCAGTCAAAGATGCCCCCTAATCTTCCTAAGCCAGAATCGGATCATCATCTCTTGAGGCTCAACTAAGAGAGAACTTCGCCCTCCCTCCACCCTCTCTGTCCGTCCTTCTGAGATGGGATTGGCCTCCACTGCCTGGTCTCCAATGGTTGGAGAAGACCTGATTGTTCTCCTTTCATCACCATCCTATTTGGGCTTTGGATCATCCAAGGAAAAGACCCAAGAAAGATGGAAGCTTCAAGGATTCAGTCCTTACCAGGATTGACAAAACTCTACAGAGGGGTATAAAACTCAAGGCTCTTACCTTAGACAGGGTCCATGCAGTCAACCATGCAAGCATAAGGGCAACACTTCTGTTTCCTGGCACACTCCCAGTCACTTCCACACCACACGACACAAATACTGACCATGCCTGGAGGGGGCTTGGGACACACCCCAGATTTTTCTGCAAAATAGAAGACCCCAAGGCTCAGAGATTCCTCTGGAACTGGAATCCCAGATCAAGCAAGATCCCATCTCTGGACCTTTCAGGACCCGAAACATTTCCATATATCCAGATGAGATGTTGCCAGCTGGAGCCGGATCCTACCTCTTCCCATTTCCCACAAAGCACAGCCATTTTCTGCTGGGGTCAACCTCTCAGGACTCTGGGCTGGACTATACAACTGGGCTCCTATCTCTTGACTCAGGATGCTGGGGGTGCAAATGTGCATCCCCCACTTCCCCCAAATAGGAATGCGGTTCTCCTTGTGGGCAAGTCCATCTCGGTGTGCCTTCCCCATCAGGAAGGGATTCCAGGGAATGGGAGCAGAGCCTTCTCTCCTGGCTCTGCACATACTTTCAGCCCCCTCCCCAAAAACAGAGGGGGAAAGATAGAGCTCCCCCTCTGGATATCAAGAGAAGTGCTCTTTCCTTGGATCTCCTGCAAGTTGCCCTGAAGTTCTTAGACTAAATGCAGAGGAGCTTCAGGGACCGTGGTTGAAGTTCTGGGCTGGGCCACTCAGCACACACAGCTGGGCTAATCCAGAGATGGGTGCTTGATGTGCACCTCCCATTTCTACCAAAGAGGAAGATGGTTCTCCTTGTCTGTGTGCTGAGCATCTATCTCAGGGGTCTTCTGGGAGTTGAAGTCCACAAGTCATAAAAGGGCCACGTTTGAAGACCCCTGGTCTATCTCAATCTACCTTTCACATCAGTTCTGAACTGGGCCACTCAGCAACACCTGGACCCAGATGGAGATGGCTCTTTGATGGTTCCAGAAGAGGGCAGGTGGAGCATTCATGCCAACAACCATATAAGCAGGGACAAATAACCACACAGAAAATAGTTCCCCAACCGAGGAACTGTCAAAAAGAAAACAACACTCTGACCAAGACTTGTAGGGCAAGCTGCAGTACGTAAACTGGGAGCAAACCCCATAAACAGTTTGCTCTGAAGATAATAATAATAATAATAATAATAATAATAATAATAATAATAATAATAATAATAATAATAATAATAATAATAATAATAATAATAATAATAATAATAATAATAATAATAATAATAATAGTAGTAGTAATAATAATAATAGTAATAGTAATAATAGTAATAATAGTAATAATAATAATAAAGTTGGAAGGGACCTTGAATAGAATAGAATAGAATAGAATAGAATAGAATAGAATAGAATAGAATAGAATAGAATAGAATAGAATAGAATAGAATAACAGAGGTGGAAGGGACCTTGGAGGTCTTCTAGTCCAACCCCCTGCTCAGGCAGGAAACCCTCTACCATTTCAGACAAATGGCTGTCCTGTCTCTTCTTTAAAACTTCCAGTGTTGGAGCATTCACAGCTTCTGGAGGCAGGTTGTTCCACTGGTTAATTGTTCTAACTGTCAGGAAGTTTCTCCTTAGTTCCAGGTTGCTTCTCTCCCTGATTAGTTTCCATCCGTTGCTTCTTGTCCTGCCTTCAGGTGCTTTGGAGAATAGCTTGATTCCCTCTTCTTTGGGGCAGCCCCTGAGATATTGGAACGCTGCTATCATGTCACCCCTTGTCCTTCATTTGCTTGCTTGCTTGTTTATCATACAATGTATATGTATGTCATACATGCACGCCTGCTGCTCACTTAAATGGAGTGCACGCACGCATGTGCCTGCTGCTCACACAAATGAGGATGCACATGTGCATGTGTGCGCTCACTGGCCATTTCTGCAGCCTGGTTGCAAACCCCTCATGGCCCACTAGTGGGCTGCAGCCCCCAGATTGGGGACCTCTAAACTAGATTACTTCATGGATTACTGCCTTGTCGTGGTGAAGGGGCTTGCGTAACTCAATGAAGTTATGAGCTATGCCGTGCAGGGCCACCCAAGACGGACAGGTCATAGCAGAGAGTTCTGACAAAGTGTGATCCACTGGAGAAGGAAATGGCAACCCACTCCAGTATCTTTGCCATGAAAACCCCATGGACAGTACTAAAAGGCAAAACGATATGACGCTGGAAGATGAGCCCCTCAGGTCGGAAGGTGTCCAATATGCTACTGGGGAAGAGCAGAGGGCTAGTACTAGTAGCGCCAGAAAGAGTGAAGTGACTGGGCCAAAGCCGAAAGGACACTCAGCTGTGGATGCATCTGGTGGTGAAAGGAAAGTCCAATGCTGTAAAGATTTTTTCTCCATAGGAACCTGGAACGTAAGATCCATGAATCAAGGCAAACTGGATGTGGTCAAACAAGAGATGACAAGACTGAACATCGACATCTTAGGAATCAGTGAACTAAAATGGACAGGAATGGGTGAATTTAATTCAGAGGACCATCAGGTATACTACTGCGGGCAAGAATCCCTCAGAAGAAATGGAGTAGCCTTCATAGTCAATAAAAGAGTAGGAAAAGCAATACTGGGATACAATCCCCAAAATGACAGAATGATCTCAGTGCGAATCCAAGGCAAGCCATTCACTATCACAGTAATCCAAGTCTATGCCCCAACCACTGGTGTGAAGAGATGAAATTGACCGTGTCTATGAAGCCCTACAGCACCTTATAGAATCAACACCAAAAAATGATGTCCTTATCATCATGGGGGATTGGAATGCTAAAGTAGGAAGCCAAAAGATAAACGGAATAACAGGCAAGTTTGGCCTTGGAGTACAAAATGAAGCAGGGCACAGGCTGATAGAAGTTTGTCAAGAGAATACGATGGTCATAGCAAATACTCTTTTCCAACAACCCAAGAGATGTCTCTACACATGGACATCACCAGACGGTCAACACAGAAATCAGATTGACTATGTGCTCTGCAGCCAAAGATGGAGAAGCTCTATACAGTCAGTAAAAACAAGACCAGGAGCTGACTGTGGCTCAGATCATGAGCTTCTCGTTGCAAAATTTAGGCTTAAATTGAAGAAAGTAGGGAAAAAACACTAGGCTACTCAAGTCATGAAACTAAAATTCAATCCCTGAATGAATATACAGTTAGAGGGTGACAATATAGATTTAAGGAATTAGATCTTATAGACAGCGTGCCTGAAGAATATGGACGGAGGTTCGCAACATTGTACAAGAGGTAGCAACAAAACCATCCCAAAGAAAAAGAAAGCAAGAAAAGCAAAACTGGCGTCTGAGAAGCTTTGCACTAGCCTGAGGGGAAAGAAGGGAAGCGAAAGGCAAGGGAGAAAGAGAAAGATACACCCAATTGAATGCAGAATTCCAGAGAATAGCTAGAAGAGATAAGAATGCCTTCTTAAATGAACAGTGCAAAGAAATAGAATAGGGAGAACCAGAGATCTCTTCAAGAAAATTGGAGATATGAAGGGAAAGTTTCATGCAAAGATGGGCATGATAAAGGACCAAAATGGCAGGGACCTAACAGAGGCAGAAGAGATTAAGAAGAGGTGGCAAAAATACACAGAAGAACTATACAAGAACGAGCTTAGCATCCCTGATAACCACGATGGGGTGGTCACTGACCTCGAGCCAGACATCCTAGAATGTGAAGTGAAATGGGCCTTAGGAAAGATGAGCAACAACAAAGCTAGTGGAGGTGACAGTATTCCTGCTGAGCTATTCAAAATCTTAAAAGACGATGCAGTAAAAGTGCTACACTCAATTTGCCAGCAAATTTGGAAAACTCAACAGTGGCCACAGGATTGGAAAAGGTCAGTTTACATTCCAATTCCAAAGAAAGGCAATGCCAAAGAATGTTCAAACTATCGCACCATTGCACTCATTTCACATGCAAGTAAAGTTATGCTTAAAATCCTACAAGCTAGACTCCAGCAGTATGTGGATCGAGAACTTCCAGAAGTACAGGCAGGATTTCGAAGAGGCAGAGGAACTAGAGATCAAATTGCCAACATACGCTGGATCATGGAGAAAGCTAGGGAGTTCCAGAAAAACATCTACTTCTGCTTCATTGACTATGCTAAAGCCTTTGATTGTGTGGATCACAACAAATTGTGGCAAGTTCTTAAAGAGATGGGAGTACCAGACCATCTTATTTGTCTCTTGAGAAACCTATATGCGGGTCAAGAAGCAACAGTGAGAACTGGACACGGAACCACTGATTGGTTCAAAATTGGGAAAGGAGTCCGGCAAGGCTGTATTCTGTCGCCCTGCCTATTTAACTTATATGCAGAGCACATCATGAGAAAGGCAGGGCTAGATGAATCAAAAGTTGGAATTAAGATTGCCGGGAGAAATATCAACAACCTAAGATATGCAGATGATACCACTCTAATGGCAGAAAGTGAAGAGGAACTAAAGAGCCTCTTGATGCGGGTGAAGAAGGAGAGTGCAAAAGTTGGCTTGAAACTCAACATTAAGAAACCAAAATCATGGCATCCGGCCCTCTCAATTCCTGGCAAATAGAGGGGAAGAATGGAGGTAGTGACAGATTTTATCTTCCTGGGCTCTAAGATCACCACAGATGGGGACTGCAGCCAAGAAATTAAAAGACGCTTGCTCCTGGGGAGGAAAGCTATGGCCAAATTTAGACAGCATACTAAAAAGCAGAGACATCACCCTGCCAACAAAAGTGCGTATAGTCAAGGCCATGGTTTTCCCAGTTGCAATGTATGGCTGTGAAAGTTGGACCATAAGAAAGGCTGAACGCAAAAGAATTGAGGCCTTTGAACTACGGTGCTGGAGAAGACTCCTGCGAGTCCCTTGGACTGCAAGGTGATCAAACCGGTCAGTCCTGGGAGAGATCAACCCTGACTGATCCTTAGAAGGCCAGATCCTGAAGTTGAAACTCAAGTACTTTGGCCACCTAATGAGAAGGAAGGACTCACTGGAGAAGAGCCTGATGCTGGGAAAGATGGAGGGCAAGAGAAGAAGGGGACGACAGAGAAGGAGGTGGCTGGATGGAGTCACTGAAGCAGTAGGCGTGAGCTTCAATGGACTCCAGAAGATGGTAGAGGACAGGAAGGCCTGGAGGAACGTTGTCCATGGGGTCGCGATGGGTCGGACACGACTTCGCAACTAACAACAACAACAAACTAGAAGACCTCCAGGGTCCCACCCAACTCTGTTGTTCTGTTAAAGCACATCAATGGAGAGGTTCAAGCCAACATCCAAATAAGCAGGGACAAACAACCAAGCAGAAAATGGTACCCTCATTATGGAACCACGAGGAGAAAAACCACAATCACATCAACACTGGCAAGGGAGGCTATTGCATATAAACAGAGAGCAACCCACAAACTCAGTTGCCCTGTTCGTGTTACCCAGTTGGGTAATGAAACGTCTGCAAGAAAAGAACCAAATTCGGAGAGCACCAAGGACTCCTCCTCTTCCTCCTCCTCCTCCCAAAGACCCCACCCTTCCAGAACTGATGATGTTCCCTAGTTGGGTCATAAAACAGTCTGCAAAAAACCCACCAAACTCAGAGAGCATCAGGAATTCCACAGTTCAACCCGAGTGACAAATATTCCCTTATATACTGTATCAATCCTAGCCTGTTGTGAGAACCAGGATACTACATTAAGCCACCCTAGGCCTAATTTTAGGAGACAGCAGTTCTTTTTCAATGAAGAGGTCAGTCCGTAGTTCCTTCCATACTTACCGACACAGGTGTAGTGACATTGATCCAGGGTCTCAAAATTATTTTCATTCCCATCACATCCACCATAAATAAAATTTTGACATTCATTTGAAGTCGAGTTGTAGTAGAAGTGAGGCATTCTGGCTTTACATGGTCCAGTTTCAGCAGGAAGATAACAAAACTCTGCAAGAAATGGAAAGGTGTGTGTGTGTGTGTGTTATTTGATTAGCTAGCACAAATGTCTTTAAGGCATTTCCCCAACCTGGTGCCCTCCTAGCATGCTTAGATTGCAAACAGTCAAGAGCAATCTTTCTCTTTCTTTCTTTCTTTCTTTCTTTCTTTCTTTCTTTCTTTCTTTCTTTCTTTCTTTCTTTCTTTCTTCCTTTCTTTCTTTCTTTCTTTCTTTGATATTTTAACTACTAAATCTGTTCACAAATTGTTAGCCTGTCATCTATATGCTCTACTAATAACAAAATAGTTAACAGGAAATTGCTTAAATTTGTTGCTTAAAGTCCTGATTCTGCTGTTGCATTGAATTGAGATAGGTCATCCTTCCCCTGAAATTGCATTTCTCTTTCTTGCCCCCCCCCCATTTCTGTCTCCTCTTCAGCTGACACCCAACTGCCATCTCAAGAACCTTCCCAGAAGAGACACCACCAAGGCAGAAGTTCCTTTCCTTTTCTTTCCTTTCCTTTCCTTTCCTTTCCTTTCCTTTCCTTCTCTATTTCCTTTCCTTCTTTATTTCCTTTCCTTTCCTTTCCTTTCCTTTCCTTTCCTTTCCTTTCCTTCTCTATTTCCTTTCCTTTCCTTTCCTTTCCTTTCCTTTCCTTTCCTTTCCTTTCCTTTCCTTTCCTTTCCTTTCCTTTCCTTTCCTTTCCTTCTCTATTTCCTTTCCTTTCTTTCTCTATTTCCTTTCCTTTCCTTTCCTTTCCTTCTCTATTTCCTTTCCTTTCTTTCTCTATTTCCTTTCCTTTCCTTTCCTTTCCTTTCCTTTCCTTTCCTTTCCTTTCCTTTCCTTTCCTTTCCTTTCCTTTCCTTTCCTTTCCTTTCCTTTCCTTTCCTTTCCTTTCCTTTCCTTTCCTTTCCTGGGGGAAGAACTCTGATCATTTAAGCCCCTTTCTGAAAGCTCTACCTGGCTGGTCCTGGCCAGAGACGGGGGTCAGCTCCGTCCAGAGGGTGAGGAGTCCCAGCAGGAGAAGAAGACCTCCAGAAGACATGATGAAGCCGTTTGCCCCACACCAGGGCTGCTTGCACTAAATATCCTCACAACTGGGAATTTCACATCCAGGAAGCAGGATGAAGTAATAGAGTGAGAATTTCAATTTTCTCTTTCTTTAGTTGGTTGAACAAGAGGTGGGGAATCCTGAGAGTTGGATTGGCTGGACGGTTTGGGGGAAGCTAGGCAGGTCCCTGTTGATGTCAAAGGGTCCTTTGTCTGGTCAAGCAAAACTCGTCTTTCCGGAGTGGCAGCAGCACTGGGAAAGTCCCATGTTAATGAGCTGGGGGGGTCCCTGACTGGGTGTGCATGGGGGGGCTGCTCAGCTGGAGGGATGATGCAACTTCCTTATCAGGGCTGCCCTCCAGATGTGATGAGAGAGGTGAGGAAGCTTCTCCTCTTTGGTTGAGATGGACTTTGAGAGCAGGAGGTTTGGTGTTCTAGACAGAATATGATAAAGTAGCTAGCTTGAACTCTGCACACCTGGATATGATCACTTACACTTCACATTCCCAGGTAATAGAGGATGCAAGCGTAGCTGGCTGAGGAATTCTGGGAGTTGAAGTCCACAAGTCATAAAAGAGCCAAGGTTGCCTACCCTTACCCTGGAGGGTTTAATAAAGCAAGCTAAGAATCGAGAACTTCCAGGTTGCTGCAATGAACACACGTTCCTTCTGTGTTTCTGTCTTGCTAACAGCTCCCTCTCCTCCACAAACTTGTTTTTCTCACAAAGGCAGCAGCTGCAAAGGACCAGAGAAAAACTGGATTGTTTTGTACCTGTGGCAGTCTAGTTTCAGGCTCGCTATGGAACTCTAACAGCATCGTCACCTTTCAGGGTGACCTGTGACAGGACCTGGATGAAGAGAACGCAGCCATTCTCCCTTTGCCTAATCTCTCGGGGCCTCTCAGTGCTGTGGACCGTTCCATCCTACTCAATCACCTAAACCAGGAGTCTCCAAACATGGCAACTTTAAGACTTAGAATAGAATAGAGCTGGAAGGGACCTTGGAGGTCTTCTAGTCCAGCCCCCTGCTCAAGCAGGAGAACTTACACCATTTTTCAGTGAGCATGGTAGCAACATGGCCAATGAAGACCAATGAAGTCTATCTTCTCCTCATTCTGCTCTTCTTGAACGTTTAGAACAGAGGTCTCCAAGCTTGGCAACTTTAAGACTGTGGACCTCAACTTCAAGAATTCCCCAGCCAGCCAACTCCAAGAATTCTGGGAGTTGAATTCCATAAGCCTTAAAGTTGCCAAATTTGGAGACCCCCTAAATGGTTGGGAGTTGGAGGCCCCAAGGCGCATTGGACCTGGTTCTACTCAAGTGGGTGGCCCAGTCAGGGGTGGCAGCCCCTTCATGATAGACCACCTCCAGGCTTGGTCCTTTCCCTCTCCTGTTTAGTAACTACATGAAGCTGGTGAAAGTCATCACTTATCAGTTGATGGCAAGGTAGCATGTAAACCACAGAGTAGTAAGCCTTTTCTGACTTGACCTGAACCCCACAACCCACAAAATGAGGAAACTCAAGCATTGTTTCCCAAGGCAGATTCCTCAAGATGTGCTGCATAACCCAGTTTACTCAACCTTTGGGCAAACATTTCATCTCCTGCTTGTGGTTTTTTCCTTGCACAGAACATGTGAGTAGCTTACTGTGGAGATATTTCACCACCTGACTCCACCTCTGGAATCAGCACCCTCATGGGATGTTTGGAACGAAGATGTTGAAAGGAAAGCATTTGGGACGCTTCCAGCTGGACCTCAGCTGCCTCCTTAGAGTCTTGTTCTCTTAGCTGGGCTCCCCCTTCTTCTCACCCGACTCTGGCAAAGACCCCAGTGCATTAACCCCCTGAAGGTAAGCACCACAGCCTGAGGGTGTCACATAAACTGCTCAAGCCAGGATTCTGAACCTCACTCAGGAAGTCTACCTCATCCTGGTTGGACTCGCGATATTCCATCGTATATGTTTTGGCTACTAAAACCCCCAGTGATTTTTTAGAGGAAGGTGGATCCCCCTCCCTAAGACTTTTGTTTAAAGGTCATACTTGGTGGGATTCCAGAGGTCATTCTTTGATGGAGAACATATTATGCAGGGGAATTCACTGGACAAAGTAATTATGTCCACACCCATTTGCTCTATTCCAGTGACCCCGAGGGCACAGATAGGCCCTCAAGTTGACCTCAATGAGGACTGCAAGCCAATGTACAGAGGATTCCCGAACCACCAAACCTCAGCCTTTTTATTATTGTTATTATAGAATAGAGCTGGAAGGGACCTTGGAGGTCTTCTAGTCCAGCCCCCGCTTAAGCAGGAGAACTTACACTATCTCAGACAGGTGATTGTCTAGTCTCTTCTTAAAGATCTCCAGTGATGGGGCGCCCACGATTTCTGGGGGTAATCTGTTCCACTGGTTGATTGTCCTCACTGTCAGGAAGTTTGTCCTTAAATCCAGGTTGCTTCTCTCCTTGATCAGATTCCAACCATTGTTTCTCGTCCTTCCCTCTGGTGCTCTGGTGAACAACCTGGCCCCCTCTGCCCTGTGGCAGCCCCTCAGATACTGGAACACTGCTATCATGTCTCCCCTATTTCTTCTTTTCTTTAGACTAGCCAAACCCAAGTCCTGCAGCCGTTCTTCTTATCTTTTAGTCTCCAGGCCTTGGATCATCTTAGTTGCTCTTCTCTGAATTTTTTCTAAACTCTCAACATCTTTTTTGTGATATGGTGACCAGAATTGGCTGTCGTATTCCAGGTGTGGCCTCACTAGGATTTTATAAAGCGGTACTAATACTTCATGTGGTCTTGATTCTATGGCTCTGTTTATACCACCGAGGATTGTATTAGCTTTCTTGGTTGCTGCTGCACACGGTTGGCTCCATGTTTAATCAGCCCCTCATCCTCAGACATGGGGAGGGCACGCATCAAAGGGAGGGGGGAGAACCTCCAAAAGGACAACAGAAAAAATACACCATCAGCGGGAAGTAAATGATCCAATGTCTTTATTTAGAGGAAAGAGGAAGAAGCCCACCGGCTGGTGAGAAAAGTTGGGTCTTTGGTCCAAGTTGGTGCACCAGACACAATTCGGAAAAGTTGAAATGGTGAATCTTGACTGACGGGAACCTGTAGAAAGAGAGTCGCTTATGACGTTTCTGCCCAGAGTTGTCTTCTACACACTGCTTAACTTTTAAAAACCAGGAGGTCCCTGCAGACCTGCCCTGCTTAATTTTACAGCAATGGAGAATTCAAAAGGTTGTTCTTTGGAGGACCGTCACGGATAGGCTTAGACCTGAGAGCTAGAAATCAGAGTTTTTATTTGGCTCATCTGACCAAGCCGTGGCTCTTTGTGTCAGAGCTGCCATCAACATGGGGGTAGCGATCTGATCAGGAGGGTGGAAGGCTAAATAGTAATAATAATAATAATAATAATAATAATAATAATAATAATAATAATAATAATAATAATAATAATAATAATAATAATAATAATAATAATAATAATAATAGTAATAATAATAATAGTAATAATAGTAATAGTAATAATAGTAATAATAGTAATAATAGTAATAATAATAATAATAATAATAATAATAATAATAATAATAATAATAATAATAATAATAATTAATAATAATAATAATAATAATAATAATAATAATAATAATAATAATAATAATAATAATAATAATAATAATAATAATAATAATAATAATGTTGGAAGGGACCTTGGAGGTCATCTAGTCCAACCCCCTGCTCAGGCAGGAAACCCTATACCATTTCAGACAAATGGCTGTCCAGTCTCTTCTTAAAGACTTCCAGGGTTGGAGCATTCACCGCTTCTGGAGGCAGGTTGTTCCACTGGTTAATTAATTAATTCCATTGATTTCTCCTTAGTTCTAGGTTGCTTCTCTCTTAACTACTTATCTTACCTTCCAGAGATACCATCTCAAGATTAAAGCCTGGGAATGGACTGCAATGGCTCCCCAACCAGCCTGTCTTTGAAGGGACAGTTCCCAAAACAATTTATTCAAATATAACTGGACAATAAGAGACCAGCAAGGGGGAGGAACTGGAGAGGAGCTGGGCAGGGAAAATTAACCAGGAAAGTTTGGTACACGTACCTCAGTTTTGGCTTTGCTATGTTGTAAACCACTTGACTTTTACTGGAGTGTACCTTTCGCTGCAAATGGAGTTGCGGGTCTTTCTTGCCTAAAGGACCAAGTCGGGGCAGTTCGGACACTTTATGTCACCTAAGAGTGACCGGTTGACAGCCAGGCGGCTGTTCATCTGGGCAGCCAGAGAACTGGACTGTAGTGGGCGGGTTCTGCCTTTCTTCTCTCAAAAGAGTCCTTGGCCATCAATTGTAGTTGGGTGCCCACCATTCGAGGAGAAATGAAGGGCTTTCAGGAGGAGAACGGAGATGGCAAGTGGGAGGGAAGATGAATGCCACAAGGGAGATGAAGCTGCCTACTAGGATCTCTGCACTTTGCATAGTGAGGGTCCAAATGAGGACCATCACTGGTTGGGGTATAGACCTTCCCTGACAGTCAGAAACAAGGGCTTATAATTGGCTCACCTGATCAAGCCATAAATATCCATGACCCCCGAGTGTAGACCTCTGTCTAATCCACAACCAGGTAGCTGTACATCTGCATACAGAGTGAGCTGGACAAAATGGATGGGGTCTTTTGCTCCTGCATCTCTTTGTCCCAAATGTGCCCCAATCTGGAAGCATTTGGTTGCCATTCAAGAAAGGAGGAGGAGGAAGAGGAGGAAGAGGAGGAAGAGGAGGAAGAGGAGGAAGAGGAGGAAGAGGAGGAAGAGGTGGAGGAGGAGGAGAAGGTCTGTGGGGTCCGTAGGGTGTCTGAGCTTGGTGGTTTTCTTGCAGATGTTTCATGATCCAACTAGGCAACATCATCAGTGCTAGAAGGAAGTCTGGTGTGCAGGGAGGAAGAGGAGGAGGAGGAGGAGGAAGGAGTGGGAGGAAAGATCTGGAAGACTCAGGCAAGTTGCCACCACCAGAGAATGGGATTACCTACTAGGAAGAACTTTGTCCCCTGTGCCAATCGACTTTTCTTGGATCAGGAGATCCTACTCATGCTCACTCATGTCTTAATCACTTCCTGGTTGGGCTACTGCAATGCGCTCTATGTGCCTTGAAACCCAACCAGAAGCTGTAGTTGATCCAGAGTAGGACGATGTGTGTAGTTATCAGCTCTTCGCGCCATGCCCACATAACACCACTGCTCTGAAAGCTGCACTGGCTCCCAATGGGTCCCTTCACTGAAACAATGCCAGCCTGTGGCACCTGAGAGGGACACCTTCTCGGCAGCGACCCCTGCCTCACGGAACATTCTTCTCCCCACGTATGGCAGCCCTGATCCTGCTAGAAAAACCTGGCTCTTCCCAGCGCCTTGGACTCCTAACGTGCCGGAGACGCCATTAAAGGATGTTGGTGTTTGGGCTGCCATTTTATTGATTCAATATTGTCTGTTGGTCTGTGCCCTGAGGTTTTTAGAATGGCTTTTGTTAGGGTTTCTTGCATTTTATTTTTCTAAGCCACCCAGATCACCTGGGTTCAGTAGGGTGGTCCTATGAATGTTTTAGACAAATAAATCAGTCAGTGCTTGGGCGTGGAGCATGACACGGTGCCAGTGATGGATTAACACGTGAATGAGTCTTCCTTTCAGCACGGAGGAAACACAGACAGCTCTCGTGTGCTGGGATTGTGTGACGATTCCCACGGATGGAGGGTCAGGCTCACGGGGGCCTACACTCCCAAAGATATGGCCATTGGTCAACATCTGCTGTCCTTCAGGGTTTTCTGGACCTTTCACCCCCCCAGGCCTGTCTCTTTCCTTCTGGCCTCCTAAGAGGTGGTGACGATGGTGATGGGGCTTCCCAAAGGCACCAGAGGCTGAATCAAAGCCATGGGTCTTGAGGTTTCTGAAGCCTTTGGAGGCTTGACATAGTCAAAGACAGGAATTTAGAACAAATATCAAATAAACGGCAGGATCGGGGCCTTCTTTCCCCCAAGAGGGAAAGGAGCACAGAGTAAGGAGCACAAGTAAGGAGCACAAGTAAGGTTCTACATTTAGGCAAGAAAAACCAAATGTACAGGTATAGTATAGGGGGTACCTTGCTCAATAGTAGTAACTGTGAGAGGGATCTCGGAGTCCTAGTGGACAATCACTTAAATATGAGCCAGCAGTGTGCTGCAGCTGCCAAAAAGCCAACACAGTGCTGGGCCTGCATTAACAGAGGGATAGAATCAAGATCACGTGAAGTATTAATAACCACTTTACAATGCCTTGGTAAGGCCACACTTGGATACTGCATCCAGTTTTGGTCACCACGATGTAAAAAAGATGTTGAGACTCTAGAAGAGTGCAGAGATAGGGCACAAAGATGATTAGGGGACTGGAGGCTAAAGCATATCAAGAACGTTTGTGAATTGGTTAGGTCTAGTTTAATGAAAAGAAGGACTTAGGGGTGGACATGATAGCAGTATTCCAATTATCTCAGGGGCTGCCACAAAGAAGAGGGAGTCAAGCTATTCTCCAAGGCGCCTGAGGGCAGGACAAGAGTAATGGATGGAACTAGTCAAGGAAGAAGCACCTGGAAACTGAGGAGAAACTTCCTGACAGTTAGAACAATTAACCAGTGGAACAACCTGCCTCCAGAAAGTGTGAATGCTCCACACTGAAGTTTTTAAGAAGAGACTGGACAGCCATTTGTCTGAAATGGTATAGGGTTTCCTGCCTGAGCAGGGGGTTGGACTCGATGACCTCCAAGGTCCCTTCCAACTTTATTATTATTATTATATTATTAGAAGACCAGATCCTCTGCAGTCAAAGATGCCCCCTAATCTTCCTAAGCCAGAATCGGATCATCATCTCTTGAGGCTCAACTAAGAGAGAACTTCGCCCTCCCTCCACCCTCTCTGTCCGTCCTTCTGAGATGGGATTGGCCTCCACTGCCTGGTCTCCAATGGTTGGAGAAGACCTGATTGTTCTCCTTTCATCACCATCCTATTTGGGCTTTGGATCATCCAAGGAAAAGACCCAAGAAAGATGGAAGCTTCAAGGATTCCAGAGAGATCTACCTGGATCCAGTCCTTACCAGGATTGACAAAACTCTACAGAGGGGTATAAAACTCAAGGCTCTTACCTTAGACAGGGTCCATGCAGTCAATCATGCAGGCATAAGGGCAACACTTCTGTTTCCCGTCACACTCCCAGTCACTTCCACACCACACGGGACAAATAGTGATCGTGCCCTCAGGGGCCTTCGGGCACACCCCAGGTTTTTCTGCAAAATAGAAGATCCCAAAGCTGAGAGATTCCCCTGGAATTGGAATTGCAGATCAAATAAGATCCCACCTCTGGACCTTTCAGCAGCCAAAGCCTCTCCGTGCAGCCAGATGAGACGTTTCCAGCTGGAGCAGGATTCCCACCTCCCCCACCACCTACTTCCCCACAAAGCACAGCCGTGGACAGCCACTTCTTTATTGTGGGGTCAACCTCTCAGGGACCCTGAGCTGGACCCTAGAACTGGGCTCCTCTCTTTCGATTTGGGATCCTGGAGTGAAAATGCGTGATCCTGTTTCCTTCAAAGTGGAAAATTGCTTTCCTTCTAGACAGAATAACAGAACATCACAGTTGGAAGGGACCTCGGAGGTCTTCTAGTCCAGTCCCCTGTTCAAGCAGGAGACCCTATGCTGTTCTGGACATATGGTTGTCCAGTCTCTACTCAGAAGCCTCCAGTGGTGGAGCACCCACAACTTCTGAAGGAAAGCCGTTTCATTGGTTAATTGTTCTCACTGTCAGGAAGTTTCTCCTTAGTTCTAGGTTGCTTCTCTTCTTGATTAGTTTCCATCCGTTGCTTCTTGTCCTGCCTTCAGGCGCTTTGGAGAATAGCTTGACTCCCTCTTCTTTGGGGCAAGCCCTCAAATATTGGAACACTGCTATCATGTCACCCCTAGCCTGGACACAGGAGCCTTTCAAGGCCAGAGCAAGAATTGCCATTTCTAGGTTCAAGCAGATGCTGGACAGTATCTTGTTAGGATGCTTGACTGGGTCTTTGCACTGAGTTGGAATCTGGACCAGGAGGAGAGAAATGTGTGGTCACTTGCCAGAGGCCAAAGTCAAGTGTGTTTCCCCCATGCCTGGTCCTCACCACACACACAAAAAAGTCCCGTTGAAAACAAAGAGGACACACTTACACAAAAATGGGTTGGTGTTAAGGGGAGGGGTTACTTAGCATGTGGCACTAATCTATTTGGTTAGCTAATATTTTGGTTTATTTGCAAAACCAAATTAACTCCGTGTGCAGGTCCAGACAGATGACCTGCAAGGAAGGTAAATCCTTCCATTCCCCATCATTCAGTCAGAACTGCAGAAGCTTCTAGGATGAGAAGTGAAAGGTCTTCAAGGGGGGGGGAACCAAGAAACTCCAGTTGCTTCTTGAAAAAGCACCTTTGGGACAACCATGACCTGGATGGCTGAGAATCTCCATGGACATTTAGCCATGCACTTTGGGATGAACCCCCTTCGAAGGGTGCGGGAGCATGCACGGGATGTCCAGAAAACATTACAGACCGTAGGAACCATTTGCGCTTCAGTTTGAGATGCAGACAACACAGACTCATCCCCATCATCCTGCGCCCGTCTTCAACCGTGAAGGGACCCAGGGCAGAAAACATCCTGCAGCCAAGAAGGCTCCACCCCCATTTGCACCACTCAGGTGACCCTGAGGACACAGGTAAGCCTCCAGGTGGCCTCAAGGACTCTCCAAAAGAAGGCAAATGACCAGCTGTCTGCAAGGAGTATAAATCCTCCCATTCCCCACCATCCAGTCAGAACCTGAAGAAGCTTCTGGGATGAGAAGCGAAACGTCTTCAAGGAAAAACAAAGAAAGTCCAGTTGCTTCTTGAAAAAGCACCTTTGGGACAGCCAGGACCTGTGTGGCTGAGAACCTCCACAGACATTTGCCCAAGGTTGGGTTTAGGTTGGACTTCTCACCTCAGAACCTCATTTGCCACAGACTCACTGCCCACAGCCAGCCGTGTGCAGCAGCAGCCGAAAAAGCCAATACAAGCCTTGGCTGCATAAACAGAGGCATAGAATTAAAATCACGTGAAGTGTTAGTGCCGCTTTATAAAGCCTTAGTAAGGCCACACCCGGAAGACTGCATCTAGTTTTGGTCACCACGTTACAAAAAAGATGTTTGGACTTTGGAAAAAGTGCAAAGAAGAGCAACTAAGATGATTAAAGGCCTGGAGACTAAAACATATGAAGAACGTTTGCAGGATTTGGGAATGGCCAGTCCAGAGAAAAGAAGGACTGGAGGGGGGGGGACATGAGAGCAGCATTCCAGTATTTGAGGGGTTGCCACAAAGAAGAGGGGGTCAACTTATTTTCGAAAGGACCAGAAAGCAAGAGTAGAAACAATGGGTGGAAACTAATCAATGAGAGAAGCAACCTGGAATTGAGGAGAAATTTCCTAACAGTGAGAACAGTTAACCAGTGGAACAGCTTCCCTCTAGAAGTTGTGGGTGCTTCATCACTGGAGGCTTTCAAGAAGAGACTGGACAGCCATCTGTCTGAAATGCTATAAGATTTTGTCCTTGAGCAGTGGATTGGACTGAAAGACCTCCAAGACCCCTTCCACCTCTATTCTGAATTATTTTTTTTCTAATGGTGGGGCCTGAGGCTGCTCCCTCTTTTTGCCCAAGCTGGAGGTCCTTGCCAGGGCCAACCCATCCCCAAAGCCCTTTCCCCACTTACCTGTACAATGGTGAATGCATTCCTTGAAACTCTCAAAATTGTTGTCGTTTCCTTTACAGCCACCATAAACGAACTTCTTACACTTCTTAGACCTTTGATCGTAGTAATAGCGAGGCTTTTTGGCTTCACATTGTCCAAAGTCAAGAGGGTGGAGACATCGTTCTATGGTGAAAAGGGGGGAGTTCATTGGCTTGGAAGGAGAGTCCAAACAGAGTATGGAGATCTCTAAGATGCTCCTCCAACCTCATGCCCAGCTCTGGCAATCTAGCATGTTACTTGTGAACCCCTGGGATCCAAGCTCCCCACACCGACGTTGTGAGTTCCTTGGTGTTCTCTGAGGTTAATTTTTTTTCTTGCAGACTTTTCATTACCCAATTAGGGGACATCATCAGGGCCACTGTACTTCATCATGATAGCCCTAATAGTATTGATGATGTTGGGTCCCAAAACATCTGCAAAAAACTTCCTCCTCCTCATTGTCCCCTTCTCCCCCAGTCTGCCAACCCCACTCCCTTCTAAGCACTGATGATGTCACCTAGTTGGGTAATGAAATGTCTGCAAGAAAACAACCAACTTCAGAGAACATCAAGGACCCGATAGTGCTCCTCCTCCTCTCCCCTCCTCCCCCTTTCTCCCAACCCTACTCTTTTTTAGGATCTATGAGGTTGCCTAGTATGTATAGTCAAGGCCATGGTCTTCCCAGTTGCAATGTATGGCTGTGAAAGTTGGACCATAAGAAAGGCTGAGCGCCAAAAAATTGAGGCCTTTGAACTATGGTGCTGGAGAAGACTCCTGCGAGTCCCCCGGACTGCAAGGCGATCAAACCGGTCAGTCCTAGAGGAGATCAACCCCGACTGCTCTTTAGAAGGCCAGATCCTGAAGTTGAAACTCAAGTACTTTGGCCACCTAATGAGAAGGAAGGACTCACTGGAGAAGAGCCTAATGCTGGGAAAGATGGAGGGCAAGAGAAGAAGGGGACGACAGAGAAGGAGGTGGCTGGATGGAGTCACTGAAGCAGGAGGCGTGACCTTTAATGGACTCCAGAAGATGGTAGAGGACAGGAAGGCCTGGAGGAACGTTGTCCAGGGGGTCGCGATGGGTCGGACACGACTGCGCAACTAACAACAACAATGAGGTTGCCTAGTTGGGTCATGAAATGTCTGCAAGAAAACCAACAAGCTCAGAGATCACTAAGAACCCCACAATCCTTCTCCTCTTCTCTTCTTCCTCCTCTCCACAAACCCCCCTCCCTTCTAGCACTGATCATCTTCCCTAGTTGGGTCATGAAATGTCTGCAAGAAAACAAACAAGCTCAGAGAGCACCAGGGACCCTACAGTTCAACCCAGAGCTACAAAGATTCTCTTCTGTTGAAACCTGAGGTTCTCCTGGACAAACTGGGACAAATGAATATGGGACAAGTGTCTCTCCCTATGTAATTCTCTCTCCTTCAACAGACCGTAACCCTTGTTCCACATGGAGAATATGCAAGGCATTGAACTATGGACAAGGTGGGTGGGGAGGGTCCGGGCAGCCCATGTTTGTGTTAGTTGTTACATTTTACAAGTGTTAGACCCAGGTGGAGGAGAGGAAATTTCCCCATCTTTAAAAACAAGAAGACTAATAAGTCTGACGTCAGTATTTAGAAAGATTAGAGAAGATTGCAAAGGACTCCATCAGTCGGCTCCTCAGAATCAATGCAGTAATTACCAAAATTGGCAGGAAGTTGGCAAAAGAAATGTCTTGGCCAACATTCTGCTGTTGTTGTTGTTAACTTGGGTAGCCTGACATGCCTTCACAGTTGTAGGAATGCACAAAAGGACTTTTGGGAACGGCTCTCTCAAGAGATGGGCAGGTTCCTCACAGGAGGAGTGTCCTTCAGATAACTTGCTCCTCAGACATTCTGGGGTCAAAAGGAGACCCCGAAGTGGTCACAGAAAAACTGCAGGTCACTGCAAGCATCCAAGACTCAGGTGCCCCTTGTAACAAAAATCTGTTATTGTAGGGCAGGGGTGTCCAATCTTGGCAAATTTAAGACTGATGAACTTCAACTCCCGGGATTCCCCAGCCAGAAATTCTGGGATTTGAAGTCCACAAGTCTTAAAATTGCCAAGGTTGAACACTCCATCTGTAGGGTAGTTTCCAATACTTTTGAAGGCTTCCATGGAAGACCTCAGGACAGAGGTACCAAACTTAGTAACTAAGGTACCAAACTTAGTAACATCATCAGTGCTAGAAGGGAGCAGGGTTTGTTAAAAGGAAGAGGAGGAGGAAGACTGTGGTGTACTTGGTGTTCTCTGAGCTCAGTTGGTTTTTTTGCAAACATTTCATTACCCAACTAGGGAACATCATCAGTGCTAGAACCAAATAGGTTTGAAGAGAAGAATGGAGAATGGAGAATGGAGAATGGAGAATGGAGAATGGAGAATGGAGAATGGAGAATGGAGAATGGAGAATGGAGAATGGAGAATGGAGAATGGAGAATGGAGAATGGAGAATGGAGGAGGAGGAGGAGGAGGAGGAGGAGGAGGAGGAGGAGAAGGAGAAGAAGAAGAAGAAGAAGAAGAAGAAGAAGAAGAAGAAGAAGAAGAAGAAGAAGAAGAAGAAGAAGAAGAAGAAGAAGAAGAAGAAGAAGAAGAAAAAGAAGAAGAAGAAGAAGAAGAAGAAGGGAAGAAGAAGAGAAGAAGAAGAAGAAGAAGAAGAAAAGAAGAAAGAAGAAGAAGAGAAGAAGAAGGGAAGAAGAAGAAGAAGAAGAAGAAGAAGAAGAAGAAGAAGGGGAAGAAGAAGAAGAAGAAGAAGAAGAAGAAGAAGAAGAAGAAGAAGAAGAAGAAGAAGAAGAAGAAGAAGAAGAAGAAGAAGAAGAAGAAGAAGAAGAAGAAGAAGAAGAAGAAGAAGAAGACTGAGGGGTCCTTGGCTGTTTTCTTGTGGATGTTTCACAACCCAATTAAGTAACATCATCAATGCTAGAAGGAAAAGGGTTTGTGGAGAGGAGGAGGAGGAGGAGGAGGAGGGGAAGGACTGTGGGGTTCTTGGTGCTTCATTGTTTTCTTGCAGAAATATCATTACCCAACTAATTAACATCATCAACCTTAACTACATAGCTAGGTAATGAAACATCTGCAAGAAAACAACTAAGCTTGGAGAGGATCAAGGACCCCACAGTGGACCTCCTCTTCCTCCTCCTCCTCCTCCTCCTCCAACCCCACTCCTTTCTAGCAGTGATGATGTTAACTACCAGTAGTTGGGTAATGAAATGTCTGCAAGAAAACCACCGAACTCAGAGAGCACCAAGGATCCCACAAGCAGGTTTACATTATGCATCTGGAGAAAGATCTTAATAAAAGGAGCAGGTGGACAGCAGTGGACTTTCCTTCCTCAAGTAGTTTCTTGGAATTTTGTATTCCAGATCTCAAGCCTCCGTTATTCCCTGCATCCTTCAAATTCTGTTCATTGATATTTAACAAGATCCTAAACTCAGGAATCATAAACTCATCTTAAGAAACTTAAGCCACCTGCCGAACATCTTGAGCCAAGGAGAAGAAGAGGTTGAGAAAAGTTGGGGAATCCCTTCCAACTCCGTTATTCTGTTCTGTGAAGAAGACCTGACGTTCTAGTAAAGTGGGAATGTAACTTTCACATGAAAGTTCCCATAGATGGCATTTATGAAGGGCAGCAGTTAACCTTGATCTGGACAACACCTGGCCAAACTTCTATGTCTGAACAGTAAAAAAAAATTCAAGGTGAGCACTATTTTCATGTTGTCTAAATAGACCCCCATGCTCAGAGGTAGCCTGCCTTTCTCTCAGAAGGTCAAGAGCATAAAACAGGAAATAGTATCTAGTAGAAGAACTGCTTCTAGAATAAACTTCCAACATCTGGGAACAGATGCTGAGGTTTCTTCTTTCACTGGAGGAAGGGAAAAGGGTCTCTTACCATGTATCTTCCATCCAGAGACAGGTATCAGCTCAGTCCAGAGGCTGAGGAGGCCCACTAGCAGGAGAAGGCTAGCAGATGACATCCTGACTCAGCTCTGCTGGCCACCAGCAATCCCTCCCTTATAAGCCATGGTGGGGTGGGGGTGGAGTCCTTGGCAGCTGCAAGAAAAGGGGGGAGTGAGGGAGGTTTCCTCCCCCTGGAAGAGCAGAACCAAAGCTGAGGTAGACTTTCCCCATTTCCTAAATGTGTGGGGTGGAGCAAGAAAGATTTTGGAATCCGGTCAAACCTGAGAGAGCAAAGCCTGAAGGGATGTGTCTCCAGATCCCACCTATGCTCAAAGTATGGTCAACCCTCAGAAAGCCCATCCTGGGGGCAATTCCCAGAAGAAAACAAGAAGTCCAGTTGTTCCATCAAGGTCCTCTCACCATTTATGGTGGACCCAAACACCGCCTTGCTTGAGAACAGCTCTTCTCCTTCTTGCCCTTGTGACATTTATTGATGTATATATTTATATGCCTCCCCCAAATGAAACCAAGCACATTTGGTTTGCATGGACAAAAGAAGAAAACCATAATCAATTCATACAAAAGGATGTATCTCGTGAAAATGTAGAAGAGTAATGAAGCGGGCAAGAGAATGGAGATCTTTGGTAGAAATAAGGAGAAATAAGGAGAAATGTGAGAACAATTAATCAGTGGAATGGCTTGCCCTCAGAAGTTTGGGTGCTCCATCACTGGAGGTTTTCAAGAAGAGACTGCACAGGCATTTGTCCAGAATGGTATAGGGCAGTGGTGGCGAACCTACGGCACGGGTGCCAGAGGTGGCACTCAGAGCCCTCTCTGTGGGCACGCGCGCCGTCGCCCCAGTCCTAGGCCTTCAGCTGGGTTTTATAAAACCTTTTCGCTTTAGGCCTCCACCGCCGTGTGCAAAAAAAAAAAAAAGGTTCAATCAGTCAATTTCAACTTCTCGCGGGGGAAAAAAAAGATGTTGCAAAGTTGGAATTGATTGATTGAACTTTTTAGTCCCACCCAGTCTGCCGTTACCACCGCAGCCACGCCCACCCAATGGGCCACACCCGCCCGGCACTCGACGATGCATAAGTGGGTTTTGGGTTGCAGTTTGGGCACTCAGTCTCTAAAAGGTTGGAATTGATTGATTGAACTTTTTAGTCCCACCCAGTCTGCCGTTACCACCGCAGCTGGAATAGGGTTTCCTGCTTGAGCAGGTGTTGGACTAGAAGACCTCCAAGGTCCCTTCCAACTCTGTTATTCTGTTACTTTTGATAACTCATCAATTGAGGACTCGGTTCCTACACTTAATACATGTTCTCTTTGCTCACGTTTATCCCCATAACTCCCTATACCAGGGGTAGGCAACCTTGGCTCTTTTATGACTTGTGGACTTCAACTCCCAGAATTCCTGAGCCAGCATGGCTCAGCTTGGAAACCTCTCCCTTTCCCCTCAGCGTGGCCAGCTCAGGAATTCTGGGAGTTGAAGTCCATGAGTCATAAAAGAGCCAAGGTTGCCTACCTCTGGCCTAGGCCTAGGCCGCTTTATGACTCGTGGACTTCAGCTCCCAGAATTCCTGAGCCAGCATGGGGGAACTATGGCCCCCTCATGACTCGTGGACTTCAACTCCCAGAATTCCTGAGCCAGCATGGGGGAACTATGGCCCCCTCATGACTTGTGGACTTCAACTCCCAGAATTCCTGAGCCAGCTTGGAAACCTCCCTTTCCCCTCAGCATGGCTGGCTCAGGAATTCTGGGAGTTGAAGTCCACGAGTCATGAGGGGGCCATAGTTCCCCCATGCTGGCTCAGGAATTCTGGGAGTTGAAGTCCACGAGTCATAAAAGAGCCAAGGTTGCCTACCCCTGCCCTATACTCACCAGGTTACTTGTATAAAAGCCTGCTGTGAACAACGGGGAATGAGAGAGACACTGGAAAACCAGGCGTAGACCAGAAGAATGCTGGTCAGAACTGATGATCTATATATTTATTCCACAGATAACCTAGTAGAGTGACAACTGCAGGTGGCCCTGAAAAAGGTGAATTATCTGGACCTGTCATGGATAGGTTTTAGGCTATGAATTGGTTGTCCAGTTCAGATGATCTGGGGGCTGTACTTGAAAGAAAGCAATGCAGCCACCCTCCTTGTGTCAGATATTCCAGTGGGCCTTGAAGCTATTGACCACACTGTCCTTTCGGATCACCTTTAAGACTTGGAAGTTGGAGGCACCATCTCGTAGTGCTTTTGATCCTACCTAAGTAGGTAGATCCAGTCAGGCGTTGCAGGGACCAGGAAGTTGGGCTCTCAGCCATCCATGATGGAGATCCAAGGACTTGGTCCTTTCCCTCTCCACTGAAAGAGGTCAACCACCAGCTTAGGATGAGGCATCATCAACATAGTGCTGACAATCATTTATTTTCACCCTGAGCTGATGCCTGCTTCTGGACACTATCAGGGTCTAGACCAGGGGTCTTCAAACTTGGCCCTTGTATGACTTGTGGACTTCAACTCCCAGAATTCCTCAGCCAGCATCGCCTCAGATTTAACCCAGTCAAAATAGAATAGATGTTTATTCATCATTCGTATAAATCCAGGATAGCAGCATTCACAGAGGGAGGAAAGAAGAAAAATAAAGATGGTGGCCACAGGCAGGTATTATTTCTGGATCTCCTTTTGTAAACTTTCACCTGTTGGTTCTTTATCTTTTCTCGCCCTCAGGCATTATGGAGAATAAATCACACTGTCTGCTCTTCCCTTCACGTATTGGAAGACTATTATTACAGCTCAACCTTCTCCTCTTTGGCTAAATGTACCAAGCTCCTTTCACTGCTCTTGGAGAGAAGCAACCTGGAACTAAGGAGAAACTTCCTAATGGTGAGAACAATTGACCAGTGAAACAGTTTGCCTTCAGAGGTTGTGGGCATGCTCCATCACTGAAGGTTTTTAAGAAGAGACTGAACAACCATTTATCTGAAATGGTAGAGGGTCTCCTACTCGAGCAGGGGGTTGGACTAGAAGACCTCCAAGATCCCCTGCTACCCTATTATTCTATGTTCTAAGATTTAGCTGCAAGCCCTTCACCATCCTTGTCACTCTTCCCAGGTCCATTGCATCCCTCTTGTATTGTGATGACCAGAACTGGACATAGGATCCCCAGGGGTGGCCCCAGCAGTGGAGCCAAGAGGAAAATGTTCACATTGATGATGATGGCGATGACAATCTCCATTCAGTCATGTCTGGCTCTTGGCGATTCTCTGGGCCAGGTCTTCTGCTCTTGTCCTACTTCCTTGAGTCATTCTGTGCTCTGGCTGGGGTCAGCTTTGATGGTGTCCGGCCACCGTGTTCTCTGTGGCCTGGTTTCCTTTTACTGCAAACTCTTCCCTATATAATTGCTCTCTCCAGGGAATTCCTACCCTCGACATGGCCAAAATAAGTGAGACCCAGTTTTATGATTTTGCTTTCCAGTGACATGTCTGGTGTTATGCGCTTCCGTACTTGCTTGTTAGTCACTTTACTGTCCAAGGAATATGCAGGAGCCTTCTCCAGCACCAAAGCTCAGACAAGTCAATTTTTTCTCCTGTCTTGATATTTTAAGGTCCAACTTTCCCAACCATGGAGAGCCATGGGGAACACAACAGCGGTCTTCGCATTATAACCGCTGTTGATGCATCTCAATTTTGCATTGGCTTTGGCAATGGCTGCAGAGTATTGGCTCATAATTAACGGTCTACCAAAACACTCAGATCCTTCTTACTAATACTACTGATGAATCAAGTACGACCTATCTTGTACCTAAACATCTACTTTTTCATATTATTCGTATGATTTATGACTGTAGCCTCGGACATGTGACTCTGGGTAGCTTACCCAGAAAACCCAAAGTAGAGGAGAACCCCGGAGTTCCTGGAATTGAACCATGTTTTGTTAGGTCTGGTGTTCAAGTTGGCCTTCTGAAATGCTAGCAATCCATTCCATTTTGGGTCATCTAGATATCAACATACATGCAAACGAGACAGGGAGATGGTCATCCCATAGTGGTCACCAGCTTCACCGCTGTGAATGCATCAGTTGGATAGCATCAGTAGGGTTGTAGAATATAGAACATAGAGCAATGGGGTTCTAAAAGACCTTGGAGGTCTCCTAGTCCAACCCTCTGCCCATAGCAGAAGAGCCTATATTAATCTGGACAAACTGCTGTCAGTCTCTTCTTGAAAGCCTCCAGTGATGAAGCACCCACAACTTCGGAAGGCAAGTCATTCCCCTAATTAATTGTTCTGCATTGTCAGGAAATTTCTCCTTAGTTCTAGATTGTCTCTCCCCTTGATTAGTTTCCATCCATTGCTTCTTGTCTTGCTTTCTGGTGCTTTGGAGAACAGGTCGACCCTCTCTTCTCTGTGACAGCCCCTCAAGTATTGGAATACTTCTATCATGTCACTCCTAGCCCTTCTCTTTGTTCAGCTAGACCAGGGGTAGGCAACCTTGGCCCCTTCATGACTCGTGGACGTCAACTCCCAGAATTCCTGAGCCAGCCATGCTGAGGGGAAAGGGAGAGGTTTCCAAGTTGAGCTGTGCTGGCTCAGGAATTCTGGGAGTTGAAGTCCACGAGTCATAAAAGGGCCAAGGTGGCCTACCCCTGAGCTAGACATACCTACTTCTTTTTGAGGACCTGACTCAAAGTCCCTGGACTCTTCTGGAAGAACAGGGTGGACGTTTTATCTGGAGCCATCTCATCTGGAGCAGGAGGCACTGAAGAGTTTCATTCATGATCATCTTCTGACTGGGATCCCTGTAATTCTCCTAACACAAGATTATCCTTGGAAACTCTCTGGGAACTTCAGCTAGTGTGTTATTTTCTGTCATGACAAAAAACACTCGTTGGTGAAATGACAGTGAGAAACCCTTTCCTAGTTCCTCTCTCTCAGCCATTAAAGAACAACCCTCTTTCTAGCTTATCTATGGGACATTCCACCATCCACCTGGAGCCAGTATGTTCTTCCTCCTTCCCCAGAGGAATTGGGCTATCCATTGTATGTGTTTTGGGTGGGCACAATCCCCAATACTTTTGCCAAAGTTGGACCACCCCCCAGTTGCCTCTGTTTATTGGTCACGCTTCCTGGGAGTCAACTGCATGACAAAAACACACCTTCCTTGCCTTTTTAATTTCTCAGCAAACAGGTACATACCTCAAACAGGTACAAAATGCACCAGCTAGACAATAGTGAAGGAATGTGCTTATGGAACAGGCGCAAATAGTTAAAAGTTAATATCCAACTTGTTTTTTCACCCAAGAATGCAGAATATGAACCTCAAGACCTTCTCCAGCTAGGAGATCCAAGGGAAAGAAGAATAGAATAGAATAGAATAGAATAGAATAGAATAGAATAGAATAGAATAGAATAGAATAGAATAGAATAGAATAATAACAGAACAGAATAACAACAGAACAGAACAGAATAGAATAATAACAGAACAGAATAACAACAGAACAGAACAGAATAGAATAATAACAGAACAGAATAACAACAGAACAGAACAGAATAGAATAGAATAGGATTAGATAGGACAGGACAGGACAGAACAGGACAGAATAGCTAGGGGTCTTCGCCCCATCAGTAGGGAAATTACTCATGCTCCACACACCTGCAACCAGGTGAAATGAACCTTTCACTTGCTTCTTTGGGATCTGTTCCCCTGTGATAATGCAAATAAACTTTGAGATTTTAATCACTGAAACATCAATATTTCTGGGTTCCAAAGCTTTTTTTTTTTCAAAATGCAACTGGACTTAAGAATATTCTTGAAGACATTTTGCTTCTCATCCAAGAAGCCTCTTCAGTTCTGACTGAATGGTAGAGAATGGAAGGATTTATATCTTTCTGGATCTTCTTTCTTGCAAATAATGGCTTCATGTGGTGAATTGCAGTGTCTCTATCAAGTCCAAAGAACCAGGATTATTCAGAATAACAGAATAACAGAGTTACAAGGGACCTTGGAGGTCTTCCAGTCCAACACTCTGCTCAAGAGGAGACTCTATACATTTTAGACAAATGGTTGTTCAATTTCCTCTTGAAAACCTCCAGTGTTGGAGCATCCACAACTTCTGGAGGGAAACCCTCTCAATGGTTAATTGCTTTGTCAGGAATTTTCTCCTTACTTCTAGGTGGCTTCTCTCCTTGATTAGTTTCTGTCCATTGCTTCTTGTCCTGCCTTCTGGTGCTTTGGAGAATAGTTTGACCCCCTCTTCTTTATAGCAACCTCTGAGATATTGGAACACTATCATGTCACTTAAATTTGTTGAATTTAAGCACAGAGATTCTAGTCAACTAAGGATCAGTACTGAATTGGTGCTAGATAAGGGTCAGTGAAATTCAAGGGGTGGTGGACTTAGATCATTTGTGGGAATGCAATGATTCTAAACTGATCGTGCATTTAACTCCACCTTCCAGCTCTGCCTGGTCTTCTCCTACAGTCTCCTTGTCTGTCTTAAAAGACTCTTATCCCTGAGACCACCAGAGCGGCTGAATCAAACCAACATAAAACACTGCTCTTATGGTGGACAGCCTCATGTATGCTTGCAAGACACCACAAGCAGGTTTCCATCCATGGTTCCAAGCAGCTGACTTTCATTTCCAAGACATTAGTCTCCTCCATGGCCTCAATAAGAAAGGGATAGGAAGACACAACTGGTCCCTTCAGGTCAAGATAACTAAGCATGTTCTTTGGCCCAGAAAGAATGTAGCTCTCCAGAGTTGGGGGGCTTCTACCTGCTCTGGATTCCCCACCCCATCCCCACTTCATTTGGAGCACAACTCAACTGGTGCTGAAGGCCAGCACCAAACCATCATGATGCAGTAGTGTAGGAGCTTCAACCACTATTGCAGTAACTGTAAATTTGCCCCTCTCTCTTACATCTCCTTGGGGTGGAGGATGTTGACATGCAAAGCTGGACATGCAACGTTGACATGGAAAACACAGAGCAGGGCAAGTCACAGAACAAGGAAGGTCAAGAGATTGACCAAAGCCAGATTGACCAACAGCAAGTTCTATTCAGCCTCAGGCAACAATCTCCTCTCCTGTATACGCCCCTTTCTTGCACACAGCATGCATCACCTGACCCTCCCTGCAGAACTACTCCTGTCCAAGTGAGATTAGAAATGCACAGTTGAGAGGAAGAATTCTTGCTGCTGCTGCAAGTTGGATTTCAGCTGCATCATGAAACCTTGGATTCTTCTACTCCTAGCTGGTCTCCTCATTCTTTCTACTCAACTGACAACAGCAAAGACCACAAAACAACTTTGTCCCCCCAAAGGTAAGCCTGAGGGTGTCTCCCACACCTCTGCCCAATCCAGGACTTTGAATCTCACTAAGAATACTTTTAGTTTGGCTAACATAGAATTGCAGTTGGTCCACCTGAAGCCTGCTTGTTCTTCTTCCTTTGCGGAAGGTAATGGCCTACTCATTGCATACACTCTGGGTGGGCAGAATCCCATTAATTTCAGAGAAGGTGGGTGTCAAATGCCTTCGCTTAGTGCTCACCTGGATGGAAATCATAAGGCTTTTGGTTGCTTCACAATGACATATATACTTGGATCTTTTTTAATAGCAAGCAGGTTACCTGCATGAAGCAGGAACAAAGAACAATAGCTAAAGAAAGTGATAAAGAAAGAGCCCAAGATAGTTCCTAGAATTTGTAAGCCCATATCTAGTGTATCTCCTTTTCACCCAGGACGTAGGACATGAAGTCAGAAACTTTGTCAAATGCCTCCTCCTTTCTTTGCAACCGTGCAGCCAACCTGGGGTCTTCAGACAATGTCTTTAGAAGCGTCTTCATAAGAACCGAGAGGAGAAGCGGCTTTATGTAGATGGGGGTGACCAGTTCATGGTGCATATCCTGTTTCCACGGCCATGTGCGCCTTACTTCCGTGTAGACAGGTAGCAGTTTACTCGAATGAACAGATCAAAGAAGAATACTTTATTCACAGAGATATTCAACAACTCACGATTAGGATGAAACACGTCTGGAATGCAATATTAATCTGGATCCATATCATTAGGTTAAAAGACAGTGATGTCCTCCTGTCCTGTACATAAATCACATGTTGAATAGTTGCTGTGTCTGAGCCATGAGGCTGGATCCCAATGTGAAGAGAATCAAACAATGGCACAGAGCCAGGAAGTGCAGTCATAAACCTTTGAACTGACTGCAGAAACTACATTACCCATAAGCCATTTCTTAAGGAAACAGCGTTTAACCCTATAAATGCTAAACATCCTAACATACAGTTCTTAGCTACTGGTTGGTCCAGAACAGTGCACGTCAACTTTTCATGGTCTAGCAAAGCAGAGAACAGCTGGGGTGTCTGAGGGGGATATGTGTTAAAGATATTTAAATCTAGCAGCTGGAACAGTGGAGTTGTATAATGAGTGAGAACACACAGTTACAGCTGATCCGTTGGAGAGAGCTGGATCCTGCATGAGGCAATCTGCGCTGTGATTGGTTGCTATGGGTAAAAGGGGGAGTTTCCTTGTTTCCCGCCTTTTTCTCCTGTGTGTTCTGTGTGCTCTGTAATTTACCTCACGATGATGATCCTGTGTTGATTTACCTCACAATGATGTTCCTGTGTTGATTTACCTCATGATGCTCCTGCTAGTCTGGCTATCTTGTTTGCTGTAAATATTGATGTAAAATACATTTATTTATATAAAACTACAAGTTCGTATCAGCATCTCTGACTTCATTTGGATACCTGCTGCACCATTCCCTGACGGCATGGTGGGAGAAAAATCAAGATGGTAGCCAAGAGTTTGACTGAACTCATCCTGTTGTTGTTTTTTTACTTTTTTGACCAAGCCTTGCAGACACCCCTGCCCAGCTGAGGGTCCTCCTGATCATACAAAAGGTCAGGGGTCTCCCATCAGTTTGAAGGCAAAGATTGAAAATGAGATGCACTAATGAGAAGGAAGTGGGTCAGGTCCATATTGGGGGCCATTTTCTGGGATGAAGGAGCAAGGGATCCTGCACACAAACACACACACACACACACTAGAATCACAAACATCACACAATTATTTAGTTTGCATATGATGAAAACATGACAAAGAGAAGTAAACATATACACACACTCCACGAAATTACATAGAAAACATCTCGGGGGTTACGACAGTGGCCTCATAACAGGACGTCCAATTCAGCTCTCCAGGCGATGGCCTCTGGCGTTGCTTTGTGTGGGTCCCTAGAATCTAGGGAACCAGAGAAAGCAACATTGTTGTGGGCTGTCTTGTACAATATGTTTAATTGAGACCACGTTTGCAACAAAGGGAAATCCAACACCAAGCAATTAACTTTTAACAGACAAGCTGAGCAGGGGGCTGGAGAGCAGCAGGATCCTTCATTCTGGACCAATCTCAGCGTTCCTATTCTGTTTTTCCAGTCAAACCGGGCGAGTGTCCCTTGGTCAAAGTCCCTGCTGACTATCCCTGTCACCAAAAGTGTGTCTGGGACTCCAGCTGCGAAGGGGACAAGAAATGCTGCCCAGCTGGATGCGCCAGGGAGTGTTTCCCCCCAGGTAAGGGGGAGGTCCTGCAGCTGAGCTAGAGACAGCTCGACTTCCTCCCTTCCTTTCCTTTCCTTTCCTTTCCTTTCCTTTCCTTTCCTTTCCTTTCCTTTCCTTCCTCCCTTCCTCCCTCCCTCTCTCTCTCCCTGCCTTCCTCCCTTCCTCCCTTTCCTTTCCTTCCTTCCTTCCTTCCTTCCTCCCTTCCTTCCTTCCTTCCTTCCTTCCTTCCTTCCTCCCTTCCTTCCTTCCTTCCTTCCTTCCTTCCTCCCTCCCTTCCTTCCTTCCTTCCTTCCCTCCCTCTCTCCCTCCCTTCCTCCTTTCCTTCCTTCCTTTCTTCCTTCCTTCCCTTCCTTTCTTCCTTCCTTCCTTCCTTCCCTTCTTTCCTTCCTTCCTCCCACCCTCTCTCCCTCCTTTCCTTCCTCCCTCCCTCCTTTCCTTCCTTCCTTCCTTCCTTCCTTTTCTTCTTTCCTTTCCTTTCCTTTCCTTTCCTTCCTTCCTTCCTTCCTTCCTCTCTCTCTCCCTGCCTTCCTCCCTCTCCTTTCCTTCCTTCCTTCCTTCCTCCCTTCCTTCCTTCCTTCCTTCCTTCCTTCCTTCCTCCCTCCCTTCCTTCCTTCCTTCCTTCCTTCCTTTCCTTTCCTCCCTCCCTCCCTTCCTTCCTTCCTTCCTTCCTTCCCTCCCTCCCTCTCTCCCTCCCTTCCTCCTTTCCTTCCTTCCTTTCTTCCTTCCTTCCCTTCCTTTCTTCCTTCCTTCCTTCCTTCCCTTCTTTCCTTCCTTCCTCCCACCCTCTCTCCCTCCTTTCCTTCCTCCCTCCCTCCTTTCCTTCCTTCCTTCCTTCCTTCCTTTTCTTCTTTCCTTTCCTTTCCTTTCCTTTCCTTTCCTTCCTTCCTTCCTTCCTTCCTTCCTTCCTCACTTCTTTCTTTCTTTCTTTCTTTCTTTCTTTCTTTTCTTTCTTTTTCTCCTCTCCTTTCCACTTTCCTTCTTTCCCATCTCGTTTCCAAGCCCTTCGTGGTCCCTGCAGCCCCCTCCTCCCTCATTATTGGTTTTCCTTCCTGGCAACTGCTGAGGCTGAGGTTTGCCAGAGCCGCCTCAAGCCCACAAAAGAACTGGCGGCCACAGCCTTCCCCAAGAGCTCATCTCCTCTGCAAGCACATCCCTTGAGTCACACCAGGAACTCACACAGCAGGTTCCTTCTTTATTTATTTATATTTCACATTTCCAAACAGACTCTTCCTCCTCAACGAGGCCTCGCTCCTCCTGCAGGGCAATCACTTCAGCTGCCCAAGATATCCCAGACTCGGGGATTTTGATAATATTTTGGTAATAATTTGGATTAAGGGACAAATTTAGTGACTGTTTTTGGGATGCTAGTTAAGTGGTCATGAGGGGTTACTCAAGGCAGGGGCCCCTGCAGTGAAGACACTTTTGGCCACAACACCCAGAACAGGAAGCTGTTCTTCAATCCAGGATCTCACAGAGCTGCAGGGAAATAGGCCTGACCTTCCTGACTTCTCCCCTGCTGACCAAACTATATAGAGATGCATGAGAAGTCCCAGGTATGGCCCTCATATTCGGAAGAGCCCGGAGGAACTGGAGGGGCCACAAGGACCTATTTCTTTCCTGAAAAACAGAAGGGGACTCCCAGGCTCAAAAAACTGAGGAAGACATGCAGTGATTCTTCCAAGCAGATTTCTTTCTTGTTCCACACCTAGAGACAGAATCTTGCCACGCTAAAGCAGCCTGCTATCTAGTCTACGCCAAGGATACATTCTGGGAACTATTGAGGAGAGGCTGTCTTCGCCCTCTTTCCCTCACACAGCGTATCTGTTATATCTTACCCCTCTGCAAAGCACCCCTCCCTATTGTGATCCCTCCTCCTAACTATATTCCATCCCATCGTGTGTAAACTCAGAATCTGTGTGAACTCCCAGAATCCCTCAGCCCCAAACCAAGAATGACACGTGGTGATTCTTCCAAGCTGACTATTGTTTCCCACCTTTAGGCAAAACCTTGCCAGACTAAGGACTCTCCTATCTGAATCCACAATATTCTCTGGGAACTATTGAGGGGAGGCTGTCTTCACCCTCTTTCTCTCACACAGACTACCTATTTTGTCTCTTACTCTTCTGGGATGCACCCCTCCCTCTAATGATCCCATCTCCTTACAATAGTCCATCACATCATGTGTAGACTCCAGAATCCCTCAGCCACTCTCTGTCAGGCCCCAAACCAAGAATGACATACAGTGATTCTTCCAAGATGGGTATTGTTTGTAGACCAAACCTTGCCAGGCTAAGGACTCTCCTATATCTGAATCCACAATATACTCTGGGAACTATGGAGGAGAGGCTGTCTTCACCCTCTTTCTCTCACATGGACTATCTGTTGTCTCCTACTCTGCTGGGATGCACCCCTCCTTCCTGGGACTCTGGCCCACTGCATTACCTCCCAGAGGAAGGAGCCCCGTTCCAACAGAGATGCATCTCCTTCTCAGTTCTCCTTTGCTCTCTCCTCAGGCCCACTCTGAGCCCCAAGACCTGACGGAGGAACACAGCCGGAAGCAACCCTTCCCCCCTCACCAGCCATGGATCCTCACATCCAGCCCAGGCAGAGAAGGTCTCCCTGTTGCTTCCTTCATTCCTCTTTGGCCTCCCTGCTCCTGACTACCTTCCCGCCAGCTGCTTCGGACTGGACAAAGCCCTTTCTCCAGAAATGAGGCTTCCTCAAATAAAGTCCCTCTTGAAAATTCTGGTCTCTGCCCGATTCTTCTCTAAAAGTGAGAGGGGTTTGCAGAGATGGGGAGGAGCAGGGTGGAAACATGAGGTCCTTGGTGCTCTCTGAGCCGGGTTGCTTCCTTGCAGATGTTTCGTTACTCAACTAGGGAACATCTTCAGTGCTAGAAGGGAGTGGGGTTTGGGAGGAGGGGAGGAGGAGGAGGAGGAGGAGGAGGAGAGTGAGGAGGAGAGGAGGAGGAGGAGGAGGAAAAGGACTGTGGAGTCCTTCATGCTCTCTGAGTTTGGTTGTTTTCTTGCAAATATTTCATGACCCAACTAGGGAACATCTTCAGTGCTAGAATTGAGGGGGTTTGCAGAGAGGAGGAAGGGAAGGAGGAGGAGGAGGGGTAGGGGGGAAGACGAGGAGGAGAGGGAGGAAGGAGGAGGACAATGAGTGGGGTCCCTGGTGCTCTTTGAGCTTGGTTGGGTTTTTTTCAGACCTTTCATTGCCCAACCATTTAATGTCATCAGTGCTAGAAGGTTGGGTAGAACCTACTTACAGGTAATCCTCGAAATACGACGACAGTTGAGTCCAAAATCTCTGTTGCTAAGCTAGATATTTGTCAGGTACGTTTTGCCCCATTTTATGACTTTCCTTGCCACAGTTCTTAAGTGAATCACTGCAGTTGTTAATAACAAGGTTGTTAAGTAATTCTAGCTTCCCCATTGACTTTGCTCATCAGAACGTCGCAAAAGGGGATCACGTGACCCCGGGACACACTGCAACTGTCCTAAGTACATGCCAGTTGCCAAGTGTCCGAATTTTGATCACCTGACCCCGGGGATTCCGCCATGGTCGTAAGTGTGAAAAATGGTCCTAAGTCGCCTTTTTCAGTGCCGTTGTAACTTTGAACGGTCACTAAAAGAACTGTTGTAAGTTGAGGACTATCTGTAGCTTGGTAATGAATCAGCTGCAAGAAAACAACACAAGGAACATGAACCTCAGTCAACTGAACATTCAAATTGGCTGGTGCTGATGGCTGACACGGGTTGCTACCAGCATCCTAGCTGTCAACCAGGCACCTCCTTAAAATGTAAGATGTTCCGAGTAGCGCAGTTTTTTGTAACATTGCTGGAGTTATTGCAGGAAGCTGCAGTTTCTTGATGTATTTTGCAGTTTTTGGACGTAGTTCCCAGTGCCCCAATGACAATGGGTACCACCGTTACACGTTTCATCCATAATCGCGCAGTTTCGATGGCCAGGTCGCGATATTTTGTAATTTTTTCCAGTTCTTTTTCTTAGACTCTGGCATCTCCTGGTACAGCGATATCAATCAGCTGTACGCTTCGGTTCTCTACAACTGTGATATCCGGCGTATTATTAGTATTATTAGTATTATTAGTATTATTAGTATTATTAGTATTATTAGTGTTATTAGTGTTATTAGTGTTATTAGTATTATTAGTATTGTTAGTATTATTAGTATTATTAGTATTATTAGTATTATTAGTATTATATCAGGGGTGTCAAACTCGATTTCATTGAGGGCCGCATCAGTGTTGTGGTTGACCTTGGGGGACCGGGGTGGGCATGGCCAGGGTGGGCATAGTGGGGGTGGGCGTGGCCAGCTCAACGTCGCTCATGTCGGGGGGGGCACCTGTGGTGGCCCGGGTGGGGCTGGGGGGCATCCATTGTCTCCAGCCGAGGAAGGCGAGACCAGGGCGAGCACCACAGCCTTGTCCACAGAGGGGCCTGGCTGTCCGTCTCAGGCCAGGCAGGGGACCCCCAGCGATGCAGGCTGCCCAGAGCCCTGGGCAGTGGAGGGCAAGCGCCCAGTCCAGCCTTTCCCAAAGGGGTGCCCGGCTGCGCTTACTTCCTCCTCAAGGCTGCTGCTGATTGGCTCACTCTCCTTGGCCAAGTTGCTCGTGGTGTGTGCGAGAGGGCAAAATGTGTGGGTCAGAGGGAGGCCCACTCCCTCTCCCTCCCCACGAGAAGACCTGGCTTTGTAACCAGAGCATCCTCAGTGATAGGATGGGAGACCACCAGGAGAGGTCAGGAGAAGGGGACAAGGGGATGGTAGAAGGGCAGCAGGGCTGCTCATGGCCAAGTGCTAAGGCAGGACTTCCCTCAGACCCTCCCTCCCTCTCATTATAATCTTCCTTCCTTCCTTCCTTCCTTCCTTCCTTCCTTCCTTCCTTCCTTCCTTCCTTCCTTCCTTCCTTCCTTCCCTCCTTCCTTTCCCCCCTTTCTTTTTCCTTCCCTCTTCATTCTCCTTTCCTCCTTCTTCTTTCCCCTCTTTCCTTCTTTTTTCTTTGTCTTTCCTCTTTCCTTTCTCCTTTCCTGTTCCTTCTTGGATGCTCAAATGCAAAAGGGGAAACATTTCTCGATGCCTCCTTGCCTTGTGATCAAAGGCCACTTTGGCTAGTAGTCTGTGGCCACTTAAAAGACCGAGAACAAACCAGGCTCAGTTTATCCCATGCTTGCATTTAGCGGGGGCGTCCACAGACAACACTACATGGGTGGGACTCATGGCAAGGAGATCTCACAGCCCCCCCCCCAACTACCAGTGATGGGTGGAAAAATTGCAATATGAATTTCTCAACTTGGTACAATCAATCTCTCTTTCTCACTCTCTCTCTCTCTCACACACAGACACACACAAACATGCAAACAAACAAACACGAACTGAGATAAAGAAAACTTTGGTTATTTTAAAATTTGGAAGTATAAATATTAAAAGTTAAATTTGAATATTGATTTGTTTATAAAGATTGAATGTAAAGCTAATTAAGATATATATAAGCTAAAAATATATTGATAAACATGTTTTCACTTAGCTGATATAATAAAAACTGTACTAGCTCCAATCTGAGATAAATAGACATTAAGAGAAAAAGAGAGGAAGTATTTGATGTTGAAACAAGAGAAAATTTGGTTACTAAATTTAAGACGTTTGGAAATTAATAGAAAATAAGAACGTTATACTGTATTATCAATTAGTTGATGTAAGATGGTGAGAAATAGAATATATCCAAATATTCTGAATATTAGACTTTGTGATGAATTGTGGTAATGGGAACTTTGGTTACTTAAAACTTGGAAATTGTAAATACTAAATGTTAAACATTACCGGGAAATTAAAAATTGGGGGAAACTAATTAGGACATTGATCGTCTATAAAGACTGAATGTTAAAATAATAAGGATATGTATAAGCCAAAAATTACTGATAAATGTAAGAATTGATTTAAAGAATTGTGTTAGTTTAGACAGGAGACAGTGAATACTGAGGGGGGAAAGAGGAAAACTTTGATGCAGTAGTTTGAGACTTGTATTGAAGATATTTGTATGTTATTGTATTATCAATTGGCCCAGCCGCCACATTGCTTTTTGAATACTTAATGTAAAACTAGAAAATCAATAAAACATTTATTAAAAAAAACCCACATACAATCCTTTATTGCTTCAGCATTGAAAAAGCATCCTGTGGTGCTGAAAGCATAGTGATGTCCACTAGATGGGGGCCGAAGCCTCTGGCCGCATCAGCTGAGGTCCTCAAAGGCCACCAAGGCTAAGAGCCCTGAAGACGGTTATGAATTGGTCCAACCTCTTTGTCAGCGCCGCTTCTCCAGCTGACATCCTGCGTGAACCAGATCCATCAAACGTCTATGCAGGGGTAGGCAACCTTGGCCCCCTTCATGACTCGTGGACTTCAACTCCCAGAATTCCTGAGCCAGCATGGCTCAGCTTGGAAGCCTCTCCCTTTTCCCTCAGCATGGCTGGCTCAGGAATTCTGGGAGTTGAAGTCCACCAGTCATAAAAGAGCCAAGGTGGCCTACCCCTGGTCTATGGAGATGCTCAGTCATCCAGGTCCTGGTGGTCCCAAAGGGGCTTTTCCAAGAGGCAACTGGACTTTCTTGCTTTTTCTTTGAAGGCGTTTCGCTTCTCCTCCAAGAAGCTTCTTCCGCTCTGACTGGTCATTCATACACAAGACTGGCAGCTTGCCAGGAAGTTCTCCGTTCCCCCATTTCTAACCTGCCAGATGGAAAGGCTAACGACCAGCTCTGTCTGCAAGGAGTATAAATCCTTCCATTTCCCCACCATCCAGTCAGAGCTGAAGAAGCTTCCTGGATGAGAAGCGAAACATCTTCAAAGGAAAAACAAGGAAGTCCAGTTGCCTCCTGAAAAAGCGCCTTTGGGATCGCCAGTTCAAACTTAAGCAAGGCTTGGCTTATCCTCCCTGCAGCCCAGAAGCCCCGAGTGGCGCAAGGGGAAGCCTGGCACCCGGGGGGGAGCTTGGGGTGGAGAAGGGGTGCCTCTACCCGCCTTCTCCCCACTCCAAGGGTTTGCTTGCACAATTAAGGGTGTGACATCCTCCACTCCGGTTTTGAACCTGACATTGGGTGGAAACGGGCCACCTTCTTGCATCTGGAGCCTCTGGGCTGCCCTCCAGTTGCACACCCCAGTTCTCCTGGAGATTTCCTAGTCCAGCAGTTCTCACAGGGAGGGCCGGGGAATCCAGGGAAGAAATAATAATAATAATAATAATAATAATAATAATAATAATAATAATAATAATAATAATAATAATAATAATAATAATAATAATAATAATAATAATAATAATAATAATAATAATAATGATGATGATGATGATGATGATGATGATGATGATGATGATGATGATGATGATGATGATGATGATGATAATAATAATAATAATAATAGAGTTGGAAGGGACCTTGGAGGTCATCTAGTCCAACCCCCTGCTCAGGCAGGAAACCCTCTACCATTTTGGACAAATGGCTGTCCACTCTCTTCTTAAAAGCTTCCGGTGTTGGAGCATTCACCGCTTCTGGAGGCAGGTCGTTCCACTGGTTAATTGTTCTCTGTTCACTGTCAGGAAATTCCTCCTTAGTTCCAGGTTGCTTCTCTCCCTGATTAGTTTCCATCCTGATTAGTTGCTTCTTGTCCTGCCTTCAGGCGCTTTGGAGGATAGGTGGACCCCCCCCCCTCTTCTTTGTGGCAGCCCTTCAAATATTGGAAGGCTGCTATCATGTCAACCCACATAAACCCAAACCCCTCGACAATATTTAGGAAAGAAAGGGGGTCCCAAGCCGGAACTGTTTGACAGCAACCAGGAAAGAAGCATTTTTGGATGGGGGCTGAGTTTAAGAGCAGCTTTTGCTGAAAAATTGCTGACTCCAGGCTGCTGCTCGTGATTGCCCAAAAGTCCCTACGGAGTCAGCGGGGAACGGATGCTCTGGGTGCCCCTTAAAGGAGAGGAGGGGTCAGCCACAGCCCCCTTTCTCTGAAGGGCCTGTTCTCGGAGGTCCGCGCACGCACACACACACTCTCTCTCACTCTCACTCTCTCTCTCTCTCTCTCTCAAACACTCAAACACGCGGCAGAGGAGCGAGCGCACGTCCCTATTTTTCTTCTGAAAATTGCTCGATTGTTCTTTGCCGTCCTTTGTTCTCCGGCCGTCTGGCTCTTTGTTGTTGTTGTTGTTCTTGTTTAATTGTTGCCAACTGCCCGGAATCGTGACGGCGAGAGGGGCGAGCCTATAAATCGAAGTCACGACAATAATCACCGCTTAGCGGCCCCCTTTCCCTCCGCAAGTGCGTAAAGGACCGGCGGGGGCGACAGCCGGACGGCGCCGCTCCCGCGGAATCGCCCTCCCGGCCAGGAGGGTGGGGGGCGGCTCCGAGGGGGCAGGGGCGCCCCGCAACCCGGGCTGGGGCAACCGCCGGGTGCAAGAAGAAAGAGTCGGCCGGGCCCCCGCAGCTCCTCCGCCGCTGCGCCCCTCCCCGCCGGCGGAGACTCCGACTGAACCTTCCCCGATCATAGACGGGGGGGGGGGATTTCCGTCCGAGCACACCCCCCGCCGCCCCTGCAAGCGGTCTGTCATGCCGTCCTCCCCCCCCCCTTTTCATCCCCCCCTCCGGGGAGAAACCGCCGAGGGGCTGCAGCCCGGCACGATGGAGGAGTGCCGGGCCGTTCGTACCCCGCGGCTAAGCGACCACCCCCAGCCAGCCAGCGTCTTGGAGCACGGCGTCTTGCCCGCCCCGAGGGTCGAAACGAGGGTCCCGCTCCTCCCCCTCCCTTTCCCCCGCCGCCCCTGGAGCCACCACCGGGGGCCGGGAAGGGAGGGGGCTGCAGGCGGGGTCCACCTGCGGAGGGGCCGCATGGGAGGGGCTGGATGCGCCCGAGGAAAGGAGGGCATCCCGCGCACGGGAGGGGGGGTCCGCATACAGGGGAGGGAGGGAGGGGAGGGTCCTGCCGAGGGGCAGGGTCTCCGCCAGAATCAGAATAGAGCTGGAAGGGACCTTGGAGGTCTTCTAGTCCAGCCCCCTGCTCAAGCAGGAGAACCTATGCCATCTCAGACAAGGGGCTGTCCAGCGGGGACCTTCCCGGTCCTGGGAAGAGAAGGGACCCTTTAAGGCTGTGGGTCCCCCACCCACCCCCTACCCCCAAGTCAGAGTCTGGTGGAGCCAGGAAAGAGGGATTGGCTGGGGGGAGGGGGGGAAGGGAGGCTGGCTCAGGGCTAGATTCAGAGGTCAGCAACAGCTGCCATCTGGGTTTATATTTACAGCAGGCCTGATGGGCACACGATGCCCCTGGGCTGTGGAGGTGAGAGTCACCCATAGCTTATCCCTGAGTTTCTGGGAATGCTACGCTCTTGTGTTTATTGTTACAATCTTGATAAGCCGCCGTTTGTCTTTGTGTAAACATGAAAGCCGATGGGCTGCAAAGGTGCCCTTCTGGTTTCTTGTTTTTTTTGGGGGGGAGGGGGGTCTCCTCCTCCTCCTCCCCCCCCCCGGAATTTGCCACATTCTATTTTCCTTGGGAGTGCCCCCGCTTTTCTTGCACCCTTCCCCTCTTTGGCACAGAGGCACACCTTTCGGCATCCGGTACACAAGGTTGTTTATACAGAAGCACCAAGTGCCGAAATCTGCCAGACCCACCTGACCTCTCCGACCTTGGCCTTACGTAACGTGTTCGAAATAGCCCAGGCACGAGAACCCCACGCCAATGTCAAAAATCAGGGGCCGCGTGTGATTCCAGAGATGGCGTCGGCAGTTTGCAAGACATGCTGGGCTGGAACCAGGGAAAACTTCCAGCATGGAAGCTCGGAGCCACGGACTTTCAGGCGCGTGGGTGACCTGCAAGGTGTCCCATGGTGCACCGTCAGCACTCGTTGGCTTCGTGGGGTCAGCGGTGTCCTAGAACGACTGGCAAACGAAAGCACAAGTAGGACCAATAGAAATAGGCGCCTTAGGTGCAACCCTAGAACATCTGGAGCACCACTGGAACACTAGATGTTGAGACTCTAGAAAGAGTGCAGAGAAGAGCAACAAAGATGATCAGGGGACTGGTGGCTAAAACATATAAGGAATGGTTGCTGGAATTGGGTATGTCTGGTTTAATGAAGAGAAGGACGAGGGGGGACATGATAGCAGTCTTCCAGTATCTCAGGGGCTGCCACAGAGAAGAGGGAGTCAAGCTATTTTCCAAAGCGCCTGAAGGCAGGACAAGAAGCAACGGATGGAAACTAATCAAGGAGAGAAGCAACCTGGAACTAAGGAGAAACTTCCTGACAGTGAGGACAATTAACCAGTGGAACAACCTGCCTCCAGAAGCGGTGAATGCTCCAACACTGGAAGCTTTTAAGAAGAGACTGGACAGCCATTTGTCTGAAATGGTATAGGGTTTCCTGCCTGAGCAGGGGGTCGGACTAGATGACCTCCAAGGTCCCTTCCAACTTTATTATTATTATTATTACTATCGTCAATTGCAAAAGACAGTTGGACTCGTAATAGCTGATGTCCTGTGACAATCTTGGTAACACCAACAAACATCCACATCTATCTCGGGTCCTTGGGAAGGACTCAATAGCTGGATAACTGAATAATAGAGTTGGAAGGGACCTTGGAGGTCTTCTAGTCCAACCCCCTGATCAAGCAGGAAACCCTATACCATTTCAGACAAATGACTGTTCGGTCTCTTCCCAAAAACCTCCACTGATGAAGCATCCACAACTTCTGGAGGGAAGCCCTTCCACTGGTTAATTGTTCTCATTGTCAGGAAATTCCTCCTTAGTTCCAGGTTGCTTCTCTCCTTAATGAGTTTCCATCCGTTGCTTCTTGTCCTGCCTTCAGGGGCTTTGGACAAGAGGTGGACCCCCCCCCTTTTCTTCATGGCAGCCCCTCAAATACTGGAAGGCTGCTATTATGTCACTCGGGTCTCTCTTTTCATTAAGCTAGATATACCCAATTCCTGCAACCGTTAGCCTCCACTCCCCTGATCATTGTTGCTTTTCTAATAAAAATGTCAAATTCAGTCTAAACATTTGGCTGACTGGGCAACCAGCCATAGTAATAATAAAGGTAGTCCCAATAGTAATGGACACCTTGGGTGCAATCCTAAAACATCTGGAGTACTGCTTGAGCGCCATCGGCATTGACATAATCCCCGTCAGTCAATTGCAAAAAGCAGCTTTGCTCAGAACAGCTTACATCCTGCGACGATATATGTAACAAACATCCACATTTCCCTCTCCGAGGTCTTTGGGAAGGACTCACTAGAATGGATCAAAAGGCCAAATTCAATCTGAACATCTGGCTGACTATGGTATGAACCATAATACCCCAATAAGTCACTACCTGGGCGTAGTTGTGGGGCTTGTGTGCTCTGAGGAAGAGCAGAGCTGTGCCACGGGGGCCGTATTCTATGTGGAGGTGAGCTTAACTGCCTGTGGAAAGTTGTTCCTGCTCTCCTCAAGATGCCCGTTCTTCTGCTGAGGTGAAGAGATGTCCACCACTCTCTCCTGTATTTCCCCACAGGCTAGGCAAAATCTGGCCTAGCGTTTGCTTCTCGTGAACCAGGGCTCTCACAGCAGGTGCCCAGGTGCCATTGGGAGCTGCCTCTGGCCAGCTGTGAGAGGTGGGGAAAGCATGGGAGGGCCATGGTCTAAGTACACTTCTGGGTCTCTGCCCTCTCTGAAGTCGTCTTCCCCTCCAGCTGGTGCTCAAAGAGGGTTCAAGAGCTGCGGGGTCCTTCAAGGGCCCAGAGCAGCTCTCCAAGGTGCTATCAGCTGTTGGCTTCATCTCTTGACTTGTAGGCCTGCAGCTCCCCTTCCTACCCCCTCCTCCCCGCCCCACTGGTCTGCACTGCATCTGGACAGGCCCAGCAGGAACTCAGCTTGCCCTCTGTGTATGGAGATTCTCCCTCATCAAGGTCATGGTTATCCCAGAGGCGCTTTTCAAAAGGCAACTGGACCATCAGTTCTTGGATGAGAAGCGAAATGTCTTCAAGAAAAAAAAACCTCCAAGAAAGTCCAGTTGTCCTCTGAAAAGCATCTTTGGGCCACCTTGCCCTCCTGGCATTTTGCCTGGCTCAACTCTGAAGACCTCGTGGTTGTTTAGAAGGTGTGCAGAGAAGACCAAAGATGATTATGGGACTGGAGGCTAAAACATACAAGGAGCGGTTGCTGGAATTGGGTATGTCTAGTTTAATGAAGAGAAGGACGGGGGGGGGGGGACATAATAGCAGTGTTCCAGTATTTCAGGGGCTGCCCCAAAGAAGAGGGAGTCAAGCTATTCTCCAAAGCCCCTGAAAGGCAGGACAAGAAGCAACGGATGGAAACTAATCAAGGAGAGAAGCAACCTGGAACTAAGGAGGAATTTCCTGACAGTGAGAAGAATTAACCAGTGGAACAACCTGCCTCCAGAAGCGGTGAATGCTCCAACACTGGAAGTTTTTAAGAAGAGACTGGACAGCCATTTGTCCGAAATGGTATAGGGTTTCCTGCCTGAGCAGGAGGTTGGACTAGATGACCTCCAAGATCCCTTCCAACTTTATTATTATTATTATTATTATTATTATTATTATTATTATTATTATTATTATTATTATTATTATTATTATTATTATTATTATTATTATTATTATTATTATTATTATTATTATTATTATTATTATTATTATTATGTTGCAGGAATTGAGTATGTCTAGTCTAGAGAAAAGAAGGACTAGGGGTGACTTCATAGCAGTCTTCCAATGTTTGAAAGGCTCCTGTGAAGAAGAAGGGGTCCACCTATTCTCCAAAGCCCCTGAAGGCAGGACAAGAAACAACGGATGGAAACTAATCAAGGAGAGAAGCAACCTAGAACTAAGGAGAAATTTCCTGACAGTGAGAAGAATTAACCAGTGGAACAGCTTTGCCTGCAGAAGTTGTGGGTGCTCCATCACTGGAGGTTTTTAAGAAGGGACTGGACAGCCATTTGTTTAGAATGCTTGAGTAAGAGCTGGACTAGAAGACCTCCAAGGTCCCTTCTAACTCTCTTATTCTGTCTTGGAAACCTGGCTACTCAACCTCTTGACCTTCCTCCACGGAGTTTGCCGCTATGGAGACATCGGCTGCACCCCATTTTTTTCTGGCTGCCCTCTAACTGGCACTGGAAAGGCCTCTTCTCTGAGCTTGGGCCCCAGAGAGCCACTGCGGCTAGCAGGGCCCCAGAGATAGGACCTCCTGCAATCCCCCTCAAAAGGCCACGCAAGTAGATGGGAGAAGGTCACGCTGAGCCTGGTAATTTGTTAAATCATTCACTTTATTTACCGAATGCATTTACGGGGGCCTCCCAACTCAAACAACTGTGATTCTGGGAGGTGTACAGCAAAGTCAACAATAACAACGAACCGTGTGACCGTAGCAGGATTTTATTAGCCCAAGCACCCTGAGAAAAATCACTCGTTGGCACAGGTTGAGGTGAATGTTGATAAGCTGCCACGTGTGTCATTATCTAGAACAGGGGTCTTCAAACCTGGCCCTTTTATGACTTGTGGACTTCAACTCCCAGAATTCCTCAGCCAGCAACCCCTGTCTTAAATCTAACAAACAAAATGGAGGCTGGCTGAGGAATTCTGGGAGTTGAAGTCCACAAGTCATAAAAGGGCCAAGTTTGAAGACCCCCTGATCTAGAATTTTGCAAAGATTCACTTCTAATTTTTCCTGCCCCATAAAATCCAAATATTTCGGCTTTAAAAACTGGCCGTTTGGAATTTCTTTTTAAGTGTAATCTCGATGGCACGGGAGTCTAGACGGTCACAGTGCCAGGTAGTCCTCAACTTAGGACAACGATGGACCTCACTAGTTTCATTGTTAAGCGAATTAGGTGAATTTTGCCCCATTTTACCGCAGTTGTTAAGTGAATCACTGCCGTTGTTAGACACACAGTTGTTAAGTGAATCCGCCTTCCCCATTGACGTTGCTTGTCAGAAGGACGCAAAAGATGACCGCGGGACACTGCCAACGGTCGTAAATAGGAGGCAGCCGCCCAGGAGCTGAATTTTTATCACCTGAGTGAGGGGACATGGCAATGGTAGTAAATGTGAAAAAGGGTCATAGGTCACTTTTTTCAGTGTCATTGTGACTCCAAACGGTCACTAAACAAATGGTTATAAGTCCATTTATAAGGACTACCACTTGTAATTGGAATAGACCTTGGAAAATGCCGATTAATAATAATAATAATAATAATAATAATAATAATAATAATAATAATAATAATAATAATAATAATAATAATAATAATAATAATAATAATAATAATAATAATAATAATAATAATAATAATAATAATAATAATAATAGAATAGAATAGAATAGAATAGAATAGAATAGAATAGAATAGAATAACAGAGTTGGAAGGGATCTTGGAGGTCATCTAGTCCAACCCCCTGCTCAAGCAGGAAACCCTACACGATTTCGGACAAATGGCTGTCCAGTCTCTTCTTAAAAACTTCCAGTGTTGGAGCATTCACCGCTTCTGGAGGCAAGTTGTTCCACTGGTTAATTGTTCTAACTGTCAGGAAGTTTCTCCTCAGTTCCAGGTTGCTTCTCTCCTTGATTAGTTTCCATCCGTTGCTTCTTGTCCTTCCTTCAGGTACTTTGGAGAATAGCTTGACTCCCTCTTCTTTGTGGCAACTCCTGAGATGTTGGAAAACTGCTATCATGTTCCCCCTCGTCCTTCTCTTCATTAAACTAGACATACCCAATTCCTGCAGTCGTTCCTTATATGTTTCAGCCTCCAGTCCCCTGATCATCTTTGCTGCTCTTCTCTGCACTGTTTCTGGAGTCTCAATATCTTTTTTACATGGTGGTGACCAAAACTGGATGCAGTATTCCAAGTGTGGCCTTACCAAGGCATTGTAAACTGGTATTAATACTTCACGTGATCTTGATTCTATCCCTCTGTTAATGCAGCCTAGCACTGTGTTGGCTTTTTTGGCAGCTGCAGCACACTGCTGGCTCATATTTAAGTGATTGTCCACTAGGACTCCGAGATCCCTCTCACAGTTACTACTATTGAGCAAGGTACCCCCTATACTATACCTGTACATTTGGTTTTTCTTGCCTAAATGTAGAACCTTACTTTTTTCACCATTGAATTTCATTTTGTTAGATAGCGCCCAGTGTTCAAGTCTGTCCAGGTCCTCCTGTATCTTAAGCCTGTCTTCTGGAGTGTTGGCTATTCCTGCCAGCTTGGTGTCATCCACAAATTTGATGAGTTCCCCATCTATCCCCTCGTCCAAATCGTTGATGAAGATGTTGAAGAGCACTGGGCCCAGAACAGAGCCCTGGGGCACCCCACTACACACTTCCCTCCATGTAGATGCAGTTCCATTGAGGACCACACGCTGAGTACGGCCGGTCAGCCAGCTACGAATCCATCTGGTGGTGATGCTGTCTAACCCACATTTTTCTATCTTATCGAGTAGTAGGTTGTGATCTACTTTATCAAATGCCTTACTGAAGTCCAAGTAAATTATATCCACAGCATTCCTCTGATCCACTAATTTTGTCACTTGGTCAAAGAATGCAATAAGGTTTGTCTGGCATGATCTGTTTTTGACAAACCCATGTTGGCTTTTAGTAGTGACTTTGTTTGCCTCTAGGTGTTCCCTGATTCGTTGTTTGATTATCTTTTCCAGAATCTTCCCAGGTATTGAGGTCAGGCTGATAGGTCTGTAATTTCCTGGATCGATTTTTTTTCCCTTTTTTGAAGATGGGAACTACATCAGCTCTTTTCCAGTCCTCTGGTAGTTCCCCAGTGCTCCAGGATCTTTGAAAAATATAGTTCAGTGGTTCTGAGATCACATCTGCCAGTTCCTTGAGAACCTTGGGGTGTAATCCATCTGGTCCTGGTGATTTGAACTCGTCTAGGCTGGACAGGTGCTCACTTACCATTTTCTTGCCTATCTTAACTTGTGTTCCTATTCTGTTTTTTATGGCACTATTTTTGATAGGTTGGTCTGTTTTTTCCCTTTGTGTAAAGACAGATGCAAAAAATGAGTTAAATAGTTCTGCTTTCTCCCTGTTGCTTGTCATCTTCATGCCACTTTCACCCACTAATGGACCAATCATTTCCTTCACTTTTTTCTTGTTTTTTACATGTTGAAAGAAGCTTTTTTTGTTATTTTTGACTTTGGTCGCAAGTCTTAGTTCATTATGAGCCTTAGCTTTCCTCACTTCATCTTTGCAGGCTCGGGCTATTTGCTGATATTCTGACTTTGTTATGTGTCCCTCTTTCTACTTTCTATACTTGTACTTTTTATCTTTCAATTTATCAGAGAGTTCTTTATGCAGCCATGCTGGTCTCTTTTGAGAGCTGTTATTTTTCCTCTTTGTTGGTATTGTGCTAGACTGGGCTTTTATTATCTCGCTTTTCAAAATTTCCCAAGCTTCTTGAGTTGTTTTCCCCTTGAGGATTCTCATCCATGGAATCCTTCCCAAGCCCTCTCTAAGTTTATTGAAATTAGCTCTCTTAAAGTCCAAGACTCTAGTTTGACTGTGTTCTAGTGCTTGTGCTTCCATAATGTTGAATTCCAATATTGCATGATCACTTCCTCCCAAGGTTCCTGTGGCTTCAACACCTTCTATCATTTCATCTCTGTTAGTGAGAATTAGATCCAGAATGGCTAAGCCCCTAGTTCCCTTCTCTACTTTTTGGGAGACAAAGTTGTCTGCTAGGTTTTTCAGGAATCTGTTTGATCTTCCACTTGGTGCAGAGTTTGTCTCCCAGTTGATGTCAGGGTAGTTAAAGTCCCCCATTACTATTGTGATGTGCTTCCTACATACCTTAGTTAGCTGACTAGCAAAAAGTTCATCTATTTCCTCTGTTTGGTTGGGTGGCCTGTAGTATACACCTATGGCAATGTCATGTTTTCTCCCTTTTATATTGACCCAAATGCATTCAAGACAGTTTTCATTATTGTTGTGCTCTATTTCTGTAGAGATGTAGTTATTTCTTATATAGAGAGCAACTCCACCTCCTCTTTTATTTGGTCTGTTTCTTTTAAATAATTTAAATCCCTCTAGCTGTGTGTTCCATGTGTGGGTTTCATCCCACCATGTTTCCGTAATGGCAACAATATCATATCTGCCCTCATTAACCTGAATTTCTAGTTCACCCTGTTTGCTGTTCATACTCTGTGCATTGGTGTATAGACATTTGAGTCCTTTATGACTGACCCTGTGTTTACTTTCTACATAACCTGTGTGGTGCCTGAGTTCCCCTATTGTCTTACCACCTATTTGGTTGGTGCACTTTGTTTGGCACTCGCTATTAAAAGCTTGATTTTGCTTGACAGCAAGGTTGATATTCTTGTCCACACATACATCCATGTTACATGCACTGATAGCCCTATAGTTTTTAGATTGCCGGGGACAGGGATGTTGTGTATCAATTAACTCACTGTCCCCGCTGTTTAGTTTAAATATTCCTCCAGATAATCTGTGAATTTATAGCCGAGTAATTCAGTTCCTTTCTTTGATGGATGCAAACCATCTCTTTTGTACATTTTTTCATTGGACCAGCTACTGACATCGTGACTAATATATCCAAAGCCTTCCCCTTTACACCACTCCTTTAGCCACATATTGAATTGTGCTATATGCTGGCCTTTTCCATTTTGCTCCTTGTACACTGGTAAGACCTCTGAAAAAGTAAGCCTACAGCCTATTCTGCTAAGTTCCTGCCCCAAGCTCTGGAAATCATTCTGCACAGAGAGTACATCTTTTTGGGACAGATCGTTAGTGCCAAGATGTACAATAGCCTCCACATCACAGTCCTTGCTGGCATTCTTGATTATTTTAGAAATACGCTTCTTGTCCCTACTGGCAGTAGCACCTGGGAGACACCTGACCTCTTTTGGAACCTCTGTGTCCTTTCCTAAATTTACATCCCTTATAATTGAGTCACCAACCAGAAGGTGGCTTCTCTTTTCGGATGCCTTTCTGTTCTTGCATGACTGATGTGTAATACCTGATTCGCACTTCTCCCTGTCGAAAACAAGTTCTTCATCTCGGTCCACGATCCCCTGTTTATTTGAGTTATCATCACAAATACCTTTACCTGTCTCCTTAATGTCCCTATTAAGGTCAGCAAGGGCACTGTGTCTGTTGTGCAGGGACACAGCAAAAGCTTTGTGTTTAATGGTTCACAGCTCTCACCCTGCCAGATCCCACGGTTGTCCACACTGCCCTTCTCCTGCAGGATCTTTGTGGTAGAGGGGGCTGATAGTGCGGAGGCTCAATGGAGTAGAAGGGCTGAACTGGACACCTAATTTCTGCCTGAAGAGCACAGATTACAGACCCTAGATAGATAATCTGTCCTTGTAGACTAGTGATTTGTTTACAGATAGGACAGTTTCCAAGTTTGAAGAGGGTACTGCGAAATACAGCTGCAAAACAAGTGTTGCACTGAACTAAGCCAGACATTCTTAGATACAAGGAATCTCAGACGCACTTGCCCTGAATGTACTGCTTCCAGTCCCCTGATCATCTTTGTTGCTCTTCTCTGCACTCTTTCCAGAGTCTCAACATCTTTTTTTATAAACGGCTCTTTGGAGGAACTGCAGAAAATCCCTGAATCTTTGCTGTCCAGATGCTATCCCCAAAATCAATTAATAAAGAGAAGCAGAATAACAGAATACCAGAGTTGGAAGGGAGCTTAGAGGTCTTCTAGTCCAACCCTCTGATTGAGCAGAAAACCCTCGCCCACTCCAGACTGTCCAATCTCTTCTTAAAGTTGCAATTCAGAGATGGTAGCAGTTCCACGCGCACCGAGGCCATTAAACAAGAGGATCAATAGGAGAGCTGTTTTTGCAACTCTGGAATTTGTGGAAGTGCTGGACAACGATTCCTCTCGTTTCCTTGCCAGCTTCCTTTTTCACTCTTTACTCTGCCTCCATCTGTCCTAATAAAAAATGAGCGGGATATATTTGCATTCTCTGTGATCATATCCCTAAGCAAGACTGCAGCTCCATGTGAACAGTTAACCAGTGGAAAGGCTGGCCTGGCAGAAGTTGTGGGTGCTTCAACACTGGAAGCTTTTAGGAGGAGGCTGGACAACCATTTGTCTGGAATAGAATAGAATAGAATAGAATAGAATAGAATAGAATAGAATAGAATAGAATAGAATAGAATAGAATAGAATAGAATAGAGTGGAGTGGAGTGGAGTGGAGTGGAGTGGAGTGGAGTGGAGTGGAGTGGAGTGGAGTAGAACAGAACAGAACAGAACAGAACAGAACAGAACAGAACAGAACAGAACAGAATAGAATAGAATAGAATAGAATAGAATAGAATAGAATAGAATAGAATAGAATAGAATAGAATAGAATAGAATAGCTGGAAGGGATCTTGGAGGTCTTCTAGTCCAGCCCCCACTCAAGCAGGAGAACTTAGATCATTTCAGACAAGTGACTGTCCAGTCTCTTCTTAAAAACCTTCATTGATGGAGTGCCCACGATTTCTGGAGGCAACTTCTGTTCCACTGGTTAACTGTCCTCACTGTCAGGAAGTTTCTCCTTAATTCCAGGTTGCTTCTCTCCTGGATCAGTTTCCAAACATTGTTTCTCGTTCTGCCCTCTGGTGCTTTGGAGAATAGTTTGATCCTCTCTTCTTTGTGGCAGCCCCTCAAATACTGGAACACTGCTATCATGTCTCCCCTGTTTCTTCTTTTCTTTAGACCGGCCAAACCCAAGTCCCGCAGCCGTTCTTCATATGTTTTAGTCTCCAGGCCTTGGATCATCTTAGTTGCTCTTCTCTGAACTTTTTCCAAAGTCTCAACATCTTTTTTGAGTAGCATAGTGTCTCCTGCTTAAGTAGGGGGCTTGGACTAGAAGACCTCCAAGATCCCTTCCAACTCTGGTATTCTGTTATTCTGATGCATCTTCAAGTCATGATATGCTAGAGAGAAGATACCAGCCAACAGAAGGCTTAAAGTACTTGATTGAGGTGGGAGAACGGAGATGCTATTCCAAGGGGTGTCCTCAGGACCAGATAAACAAAGTCAAGATGGTGGTTGCAATGATATGGTGAAACATCTGCCAGTTTTTATGCTGCCATCTTCTCAGGTCTTTTATATGAGACCTATATAATAATAATAATAATAATAATAATAATAATAATAATAATAATAATAATAATAATAATAATAATAATAATAATAATAATAATAATAATAATAATAATAATAATAATAATAATAATAATAATAATAATAATAATAATAATTAATAATAATAATAATAATAATAATAATAAAGAAGTTGGAAGGGATCTTGGAGGTCATCTAGTCCAACCCCCTGCTCAGGCAGGAAACCCTATACCATTTCAGATAAATGGCTGTCCAGTCTCTTCTTAAAAACTTCCAGTGTTGGAGCATTCACCGCTTCTGGAGGCAGGTTTTTCCACTGGTTAATTGTTCTAACTGTCAGGAAGTTTCTCCTTAGTTCTAGGTTGCTTCTCTCCTTGATGAGTTTCCATCCGTTGCTTCTTGTCCTGCCTTCAGGCGCCTTGGAGAATAGCTTGACTCCCTCTTCTTTTGGGCAGCCCCTGAGATACTGGAAGACTGCTATCATGTCCCCCCTCGTCCTTCTCTTCATTAAACTAGACAGACCCAATTCCATCAACCG
>JALGBA010001426.1:227500-287562 GCA_023970755.1 Azemiops feae
CAGAGTCTGTCTGTGGATTCTGGGAAGGGCAATCCCAGAACATCTGGAGGACTTTCTGATGGAGGAAGGCGATGGAGAGTCAGGTCACGGAAGTGCACAGCAGACGTCCCACCCCCCCCCTCTGGGTGCAGGCGAGGCCGGGAAATTCCCAGACCTGGTCTGGGGAGGGAAAGGGGTTTCCTGCGCTTGACCCACAGCCACCCCCCCCCATGCCCTGTTGCTTGCAGCAGGACATGATCAGAGAACAAGACGGTAACAAAGAGGTGATTGGAGCTCCGGCTGTTTGTCAGAGGGAGCTCCCATCACACCTTCATAGATGCCCCCTTGACCTTTTTGGCCACAGCCTTCGGCCCTGTCATGAAACCTGGGCAATGGCCTGAAGAACAGAGTGGTGGTCAAAAGCAGAGGAGAGCTGGGCTGTGCCGCTTGGTCCGGGGCACCTCCTCCTGGGCAGAGTCTTCCATCAGTCAGGAGGCAGGCGAGGCCTGTCTGTCCCTGAGACCTTGAGAGTCCTGGTTCTTCTTGGCTGCTTGTTGGTGAGGCTTCTGCGTGTGCCCTTGTTCCTCTCCACCTCGGCCCTCTTCCTGCTCCTCTAAGGGGGTTGTTGCACCAAGGGCCACCTGAGAAATTGTAAAAATTGAGGGTGGGGCAACAATGGCTCCAGAGGGATCTCCCTCTGCCTGGTCCCTTCCAGACCACCTTGGACCAAGCCCTCATCCTTCCCGTCGCTGGTGGCCAACAGCCCCAGTGAGAAGCAAAGTCCCAGAAAGGACCACGTTGGTGGCTTCAGGCAAGCGTGCACACAATTCCCCTGCAGCTGGGCTAGCCTGCCTCTCCAGGATCTGGAGCAGTCTTTGCACCCATCACCTGCTCTTCTGGTTCCTTTTAACCAGCAGTCTCAGGGACTGGATTCTGGTGATCTACCACCGCAGCCAGTCGAACGTCTGGGATCAGCCTTCCACTGTTGCTCAGATGGAAGTAGAGTAGTTGGGGGTCCTTCCAGGATTCCACCAGCAGGTAGACCAGAGAGAGGACTGGCAGGGTGTGCAATGGCTTGGTGCTGTGGCAACTGAGCCACCTGGAGGGCAGTTGGTCTCTTCTGGACTGGATGAGGCTCAGCTGGGCTGAGGTCCACCTCGGCCGCTGTCAGAAGCCCTCCTGCAGAAAGGAGTTGGTGAGCAAAGACAGTGAAACTGGACTACCTCGGTATTAAATACTGATAATACGATTATTCTCAAAATGGGCACCACATAGTTCCCACGTTCCATCCTACTAAAAATTAGGATCCAGACTCAGTGTTTTCAGGCTTCTGGTGGTGGCAACCAGATTGTGTACAGCCTCCAAGGAGGGAAGAAGTCAAGCTGGTGGGTGCCAGGGGGATTTAAGTCAACTCCAGACAGGGAAGGTGCTGGGCACCATGGGTTCTGGAGCTCTAGAGAGGGGCTTCCTGCAGTGCCCAGTCCAGACAGACTTATTGGGGGGGGGGGTGTCTCCCTGAGTCTCTCCTGTGGCTGGTTTGGGTCTCCAGGCTCCCTTGAAGGAGGGTTTTGGGGCTTGCAGAAAGAAGGATTGTAACTCTGGCTTGCTTTGAAACCAAAGGCACACAACGAGTCGGTCCTCTCCTCTTGTCCTCGGTGACCCCCCACCCCCGGCCGGCTCAGGAATGTGGTGGGACAGGAGCAGGAGGGGGGCAGGGAGCGAAAGGGGGAAGCGGTCACCAAGGTCTTGTACACATTAACTGTTGCCAGGGCAACAAACATTGAGTCATCCTCTGCAAAGCCCATGCTTCTTCTTCCTCAGAGGTAGATGCCTCTGAGCCCAGGGAACCCCCCCCCCCCAGACTCCATCCAATCATGCAGGGAAAGCCAGAAGTCATTAGAATCATGGAATCCTAAGGCTGGAAGGAACCTTGGAGTCCAGCCCCTTGCCCAAGGGGACCTTATACCAGGGGTCTTCAAACTTGGCCCTTTTATGACTTGTGGACTTCAACTCCCAGAATTCCTCAGCCAGCATGCCTGGCTGAGGAATTCTGGGAGTTGGAAGTCCACGAGTCATAAAAGGACCAGGCTTGAAGACCCCTGCCTTATACTATCCCAGTCAAATCGTTGCCCAATCTATTTTTGAACACCTTCTGAAGCACCCACAATTTCTGGAGGCAAGTCCTTCCACTGATTAGCAATAGCGATAGCCCTTAGACTTATATACCGCTTCACAGCCCTCTCTAAGCGGTTTACAGAGTCAGCCTGTTGCCCCCAGCAATCTGGGTCCTCATTTTACCAACCTGGGAAGGTTGGAAGGCTGAGCCAACCTTGAGCCGGTCAGGATCGAACTTCTGGCAGTGGGCAGTGAGTCAGCCTGCAGTACTGCATTCTAACCACTAGGTCACCAGGGGTCAATTGTTCTTACTGTAAGGAAATTTCTCCTTAGTTCTAGGTTGCTTGATTAGTTTCCATCCGTTGCTTCTTGTCCTGCTCTCTGGTGCTTTGGACGATAAGTTGACCCATTCTTCTCTGTGACAAATATTGGAAAACATCTATTGTGTCACTTTCACTTCATTAGGCTAGACATTCCCAGTTCCTTCAACCGTTCATCATACGGTTTAGCCTCCAGACCCCTGATCGTCTTTGTTGCTCTTCTCTGCACTTGTTCTTGACCATGGCTGAGTTTGGGGAGGGGGGGAAACTATCTGTGATGTATCCATTGCGCTATGCTTCCGTGGGGAATCTGGACTTTAGGCCAAGCAGCTGTTTGGGTCTCCCTGCTTTGAGCTTGCAGACAGGCGAGTAAATTTATTATGGCTCTCTCCTGCAACCTTAGTTCTCTTTTTATCATTTGTTGAAGGATTTCCAGGTAGGCTGAAGCTGTCAATCTGTGCCAGCAAAGGCAAGGACCCCAAAAGCCTGGCACACTTCCCAAGAGCCTGGGTTTAAATCCCCTGCATTGTGGCACAGGAGCTGCAGCCTCAAACTCACAGAGGGGGAAGTCAGCCCCACTGAATCCAGAGGGGTTTATGTTATAAGGGACTGCAGTGATGGAACTTTGGGTAGCTTGCTCTCCATTGAACACCGGGGTCCAAACCTCGCCAAGCTGTCTGCTGGTCATCGTTCATTTCCCCCTCCTCTTTTTTTCCATAGGTTGTTTACAAAACACCCACTGAATCTGTGGGGGGCAGTTTTCCTACACAGAAAGATCCCTTTCATTTGATTTGGCTTGCATGATTGGCTGGCTGGGTGGATGCATGGATGAATGCAGGTATGCATGCATGGATGAATGCAGGTATGCATGCATGGATGAATGCAGGTATGCATGCATGGATGAATGCAGGTATGCATGCATGGATGAATGCAGGTATGCATGCACAGATGGATGCACGGATGGATGCACGGATGGATGCACGGATGCATGCACGGATGCATGCAGGGATGGATGCACGGACGGATGCACGGACAGATGCACGGACAGATGCACGGATGGATGCATGGATGCATGCATGGATGGATGCAGGGATGCATGCATGGATGGATGCACGGATGGATGCAGGGATGCATGCAGGGATGGATACATGGCTTCGATGCATGGATGGAGAGAGACAGACAGACATGCCATAGTTAAGTCTGAGGGAGGATTCTGGACTTTTGGGGTCCTGGGAGGCCCTGTCCAAACCCTCATTTTTCTATAGCCACCCAAATCTGGCAGGGATCGGAAGCCCTGGGCTTTGGGTCAAGAAGATAAAGGCCAAATGGATTCTCTTCAAGCAGGGGATCTTTTTGTTCTACAGGAAGTCCTCGACATATAACCATTTCTTTAGCAACCGTTCAAAGTTACGAGGGCACTGAAAAGAAGAAAGCGACTCACATGCCCTCCCCCGCTCGTGGCCGCTGCAGCATCCCCCGTGGGGTCACGTGATCGAAGCTCAGGCGCCTGGTGACCGGCAGGTGCTGAGGGTGGTTGCAGCATCCAAGGGTCACGTGGTCGCTGTTTGTGCTCTCCCGGGGAGGGGGGGAGGCGGGCAACAAACAAAGTCAGTGAGGGACGTCAGACACAATGAACAACCACGTGGTTCCCTTGACGAGCGCAGTTTTTAAAAAACGGTCATAAAAAATGGGTGTGACTCATTTAATAACCACAGCATTTAGCAATGGACATTCCGATCTCAATTAGAGCTGCGAGTAAAGGACTCCCTGTACTGGGCAGCAATGCACACATTGTGCAGAGTCAGTCTCTGGATAGAGATGTGGCTTCACACTCAAGGCTGAGATCTGGGTTGGATGGTGTCCAGGCCAGGCAGGGATCTGCTGGGGGTGAGGCCCTCTCTGCCAGCTACTCTCTTCAATCAAACAATCAGAATAGAGCTGGAAGGGACCTTGGAGGTCTTCTAGTCCAGCCCCCTGCTCAGGCAGGAGAACCTATACCATTCCAGACAAATGGCTGTCCAGTCTCTTCTTAAAAACCTCCAGTGATGGAGCACCCACCACTTCTGGTGGCAAGCTGTTCCACTGGTTAATTGTCCTCACTGTTAGAACGTTTCTCCTTAATTCCAGGTTGCTTCTCTCCTTGATGAGTTTCCAACCATTGTTTCTCGTCCTTCCCTCTGGTGCTTTGGAGAATAGGTGGACCCCCCCTCTTCCTTGGGGCAGCCCCTCAGATACTGGAATGCGGCTATCAAGTCCTTCTTTTCTCTAGACGAGCCATACCCAGCTCCTTATTATTCTGTCTTCAGAATTTTAATTCTGAAACTGGGAGCTGGGAAGACTGCGAGCTCTGCAGCCCTTGAAAAAGCTAGATTCATATCTCTGGGGCAGAGTGACAGGAAGAAGGACCACCTCTTGGCCCCATCTGTCAAGAGTGAAGTTCGACCCGCACGGAGTCCTTCCAGGAACTTCTTGACCTGCTTTGCTGATCACTTTCTCCTTCCAAAGCTTGAGGAAGGCACAGGAGGATCAGCTGACTTTGACTAGATCCTAACTGATAAGAAAGTTGAATTAAGGAAGTTCATCGTCAGAGGAATGTGCCTTGTGGCACTGGGTGTTTTGATGTTAAACAAACACCAATCTTTTGAACGTAGGTCTCTTGGTGTGCAAACAAGGTGGATTTTCAGAAGCTCACAGCAAGGATAAGAAAGACAGCGGGGAAAAGAATACAGAAGAACAGGTTAGAAGGGACCTTGGAGGTCTTCTAGTCCAACCCCTTTCTCAATTCAGATTTTGGCTTAATGTCATGGTTCCGACAGATGAAACTCTTCAAAGAACTTTGAGGCATCGTTTACCTTAAAGAATCTTTTATTCAAGTAGCATAGCTTCAGCACGTACTGTACATAGGCAAAGCCAAAATCTGAATTCCCCTCCCCTGAGCACATAGTATCAAAGCACAATTGCCTCCTCTAATTAACAGTCATAAATCACATTCTCCAATTAGTTTGAAATGCAGGCTTTCCCTCCAGTTCTTCAATCTGCCATTTCTTATCATCTCTTATTTCAAAAAACCTTGGTTCTCACACTAGTTACAATATTGTTATGTCTAACTAAACTCCCAGGCACATTCCTCCTCCTCCTCCCCCTCCTATCATCTAATTCTAACTCTAACTCTTAAGAGTAAAACAGGAGAAGGAAAATGGCTGCATCTCCATCTGTTGTCAAAGCAAGAACATCCGATGTTAGCAGCGTTGATACAGAAGACCCTAGAGCAGGAGTATCCAACCTGGGAGCTTTAAGACTGGTGGACTTCAACTCCCAGAATTCTCCAGCCAGGCATGGTGGCTGGGGAATTCTGGGAGTTGAAGCCCTCAGGTCTGAAAGTTGCCAGGTTTAGAGACTCCTATTCTGTACTAATTTTCAAAATAAAAGAGAACCCGTAAACCAGCTGCTCCATGAAGAAGTCTAAATCTACCAGAAATTAGCAAACGGTCTCAGCTGTTCGGGCTCAGTCCTCTCCTACAAGGGGAAGCGCCTCCCAAGAGGAAATTGTGAAATCAGGATAATGGAGGAGGAGGAGGAGGAGGAGGAGAATCTCCAGAGACAGAACAAAAGTGAAGAGCAAAAATCTTCATTTAGGAAAGAGCACTCAGATGCACCAATATTGGATGAAGGTTACCCTACTTGGCAATGGTGGAAAAAAGATGCTGAATTGAGAACGTGGGCAGGAGAGGAGGGGTGAGGGAGGCCCCCCAACTCAGTGGGACCAGTCTGCTTCCCAGTCTGCTCCAGGAGCTTCTCCTTAGCAAGGGAGGGTCTTTCTTCTTGCCCACCCACCCACGCTGGGTCTCTTGCCAGAGGTAGCTGGGAGCACCCAGGTGCCCTGAGCTGAGTCACCCCTTGAATAAAGCCGGGTGTGTGAATGGGATATACAGGTAGCCCTCGACTTGGGACTGCAACGGAGGCCCAAAGTTTCTGTTGCTAAGCGAGATGGTTTTTAAGACGGTTGCGTCCCATTTTACGAACTTTCTTGCAACAGTTGCTAAGCGGATCGCTGCACTTATTAAAAGTAAACCTGGTTGTTAAGTGTATCTGGCTTCCCCATTTGAAGGTCATAAAAGGGGATCATGTGACCCACCGGGGACACTGCGGCCGTCATAAATATGAATCGGTTGCCAAGTGTCTGAGCTTTGATCGCGCAACCACCGGGATCCTGCAACAGTTGTAAATGCGTGCCGTTGTCACATAGAACGGTCCCTAAAGGAACTGTTATAAGTCAAGGACTCGCTGTACATCTCTGGCTGCATGTCTGAATGTGCCTCTTGGGTTGATGTTGTGATTCCGCAGGCAACAAGCAAACTCTAGTCTCCCTGGCAGAGCTCCTGAAGACTCTGGGTAGGAAGAAGTCAAGAGCCCAGAGCCAGGGGTAGGCAACCTGGGCTCTTTTATGACTGGTGGACTTCAACTCCCAGAATTCCTGAGCCAGCATGGGGGGACTATGGCCCCCTCATGACTCGTGGACTTCAACTCCCAGAATTCCTGAGCCAGCATGGGGGGACTATGGCCCCCTCATGACTGGTGGACTTCAACTCCCAGAATTCCTGAGCCAGCATGGGGGGACTATGGCCCCCTCATGACTCGTGGACTTCAACTCCCAGAATTCCTGAGCCAGCCATGCTGAGGGAAAAGGGAGAGGTTTCCAAGCTGAGCCGTGCTGGCTCAGGAATTCTGGGAGTTGAAGTCCACCAGTCATAAAAGAGCCAAGGTTGCCCACCCCTGGCCCAGACGGAGAGAAAGGCTTCCACTCAGGTAGGAAACAAGCCGTCTCATAGCTGGCATGCAACGTGCACAATTGCACCAGTAGTCCACACACACACACACACACACACACGCCCTTGGTGAGGCAACTGTGGTGAAGATGCCAGCAACCACGGTTGCACAGAGCTTTTGAGGGATTGAGAAAAGCCTTCTGCAATTAACCCGTAGAAGCCTGTTTAAAGGTTTATGACAGGCTATATATTAGGAAGAAGGAGCGAGCAAAGAACTCACCGCCTTGATAGCATCAAAGCTGACGCACAGATGAACATCCCACAACGGACAGAAGCTGGAGAGCCTACAAAGTCGCCAAGGGTTGGACGTGCCTGGAAGGTTAAACTGAATGGTCAAAACAACAAAACAGGTTTATGTCGATGGAGATCCTCCATCATCCGGGTCATGGTTGTCCCAAAGGGGCTTTCTTTCAAAAGGCAACTGGGCTTTCTTGTTTTTCTTTGAAGCTGTTTCACTTCTCATCCAAGAAGCTTCTTCAGTTCTGACTGAAGGGTGGAGGATGGAAGGATTTATATTCCTTGCAGTCATCTGGTCATTTGGACTCTCTCTGAGAGTCGTCGAGGCCACTTGGAGGTTTATCTGTGTCCAGTTGTGATTGTAATAACAATAGCACTTATCAATAGCATTTAGACTTATATACCACTTCTCAGTGCTTTTACTGCCTACTCTAAGCGGTGTACAGAGTCAGCCTATTTGCCCCCAACAATCTGGGTCCTCATTTTACCGACCTCGGAAGGACGGAAGGCTGAGTCAACCTGGAGTCGGTCAGGATTGAACTCCTGGAACTGAGCAGTGAGTTAGCCTGCAATACTGCACTCTAAACACTGTGCCACCACAGCTCCTTCCTTCCTTCCTTCCTTCCTTCCTTCCTTCCTTCCTTCCTTCCTTCCTTCCTTCCTTCCTTCCTTCCTTCCTTCCTTCCTTCCTTCCTTCCTTCCATCCATCCATCCATCCATCCATCCATCCATCCCATTTAGCAATAGCACTATACCGCTTCACAGTCCTTCACAGCCCTCTCTAAGCGGTTTACAGAGTCAGCCTATTTGCCCCCAACAATCTGGGCCCTCATTTTACTGACCTCGGAAGGACGGAAGGCTAAGTCAACCTGGAGTCGGTCAGGATTGAACTCCTGGCAGTGAGCAGTGAATTAGCTTGCAATACTGCACTCTAACCACTGCGCCATCATGGCTCTGTAAGTCGAGCATTACCTATATTTTTTACCAGCTGCTGCAATGCAGCAGAAATAACTCTGCATATGCCCCAGGGATCCTCCATCCCATTGGTCACTTTATAGGAGAGGTAATCTGAACTCACCCCTTTGCTTCAACGGATTATTTCCATTCCAGGGACCCTGGTTCCAGGTTCCCCTGTAAAACCCATTGCCGTCCTCCTCCCAGGGAGTTGCCACCCAGCTCTGGGGCTCACGTGGCCTGCAAGGGCCCCGTTTGTGGCTCTAGTGCTCCACGCCCTGTTTCCAGAAGCTTCTCCCGAGTTCCTGAGGGTGCAGGTTGCAAGTCACCGGAAGAACAAGGCTGTTTTACAAGATTGCGCAGCAATTAAATCTCAAGGCAGGAGTCTTGAAAGGCTTCTTGCAAGGAACATGCCCGGATTTGGGAAGCAAACTTTGGAAAGAAAGAAAGAAGAATTCTAGGGCTGGAAGGGACCTTGGAGGTCCTCTAGTCCAGCCCCCTGCTCAAGGCAGGAAGAAGGAAAGAGGATGGAAGTGGCCTGGCTCTGCTTTCTTTTGGGATATTTGTTCAACTTCTTCGTCTGATCTACAGCCGTAGGATTTCCTGGTGGTCTCTCATGCAAGTCCTAACCCTGGTTCATCTCTGAACCTCTTCCACCTGTGCGAAACCACAGTGCCCTTCAAGACCCCTGAGAGCAAACAATCAAGGTGCCATCTGGGTTACTTGATTCATCCGAAGTGTTCCTGCCGCAATCAGACAGAGATCTCAGCAGCGTATCTTAGGCCAAGGAGCCAAATTCGCACCCAGGAAGCTCCTAATCTTCATTGGATGCCACAGTGGGGGAGGGGATTTCATTCTTCTCACATGAAGGACCCTCTCAGTGAGCAAGAGCAGTCGCACGCAGACGTCCCAAAGGTGCTTTTTTCAAGAGGCAACTGGACTTTCCTGTTTTTTTCCTTGAAGACGTTTCGCTTCTCATCCAAGGAGCTTCTTCAGCTCTGGCCTCAACGACTCTCAGAGAGAGTACTAGCAACCAGATGACTGCAAGGAGTATAAATCCTTCCATCTTCCACCACTCAGGCAGAACTGAAGAAGCTTCTTGGATGAGAAGCGAAACGTCTTCCAGGAAAAACAAAGAAAGTCCAGTTGCCTCTTGAAAAAAGCACCTTCCGGACAACCAGGGACCTGGACGACAGAGAATCTCCACAGACAAATAGCACCGAGACTTATCTACCGCTTCACAGTGTTTTTACAGCCCTCTCTAAGCAGTTTACACTTGCCCCCCAACAATCTGGGTCCTCATTTTACCAACCTCGGAAGGACGGAAGGCTGAGTCGACCTTGAGCCGGTCAGGATCGAACTGCCCAATGGCTGGCAGCCGGCAGTCAGCAGAATTAGCCTGCAGTACAGCACTCTGACCACTGCGCCACCGTGGCTCTGAGGGACAGAGATGGGGGCAGCCCCAAGCTACGCCTGGGAAATGCAGGGAGCCGGGCATCTACCCAGAGTGGTCAAAAAAAAGGCAAGATGGGGCCAGTGCAATCCAGGATCTGCTTTGTTTTATCTGCGTCGTGGCACAACTGTTTATGTGCACCCGGAAAACAGGCAGAGCTTTGATCGTGCGGTCGCCATCTTGATTTTATTGACCTCAGCCGGAGAGATCCACTGGACGAGAACACGGTCCTTTTGAGGGGGCTTCGGTGGGCCTATCTACCGCAGCCTCTGGGACCCATCCTTTTCTGTCCAGCCCCCCCTCCCCCAGGACCCAGACTGGGCTGGGAGAGTTGTGTAAACCAGCTTCTGGCCTGGCAGAGAGCTGTACAAACAGAGAGGCTGTGTGCACATTCAGAGCTTGCCACATTGTTGACTCCCAAGATTTACAAGGCCACGCGGCATCTCCAAGGCTGCCAGGCGACCTCTCACACACCCGCAGGAGTAGCCAAGCCCATCAGCCACAGCGAACGCAGGTGTCGACCTCTGAGGAGCCCCTGTCTTGGGGACAGAGGGGGCCCTTGTCTCTTTACCCAGGGCCAGAATGGAGCCACCTGCTGCACAACACTCCCCTCCTATCTTTTGCATGCATGCATGCACGCATGTGCACACAACCCTTTAACCAGGAAAGCTGGTCTTTTGGGGCACTTGAAGCTGCCAGACATTGCTGAGGCCGGCAGAGCAAATAACCCAGAAGCCTGGGGGAGAGTCAGGCAGGAAAGTGCACCACCCCAAGCCTTGAATTAGCCTATCCGGGCTGCTTCTTCCCCACTTCTCTGTGGGGCTGGGAGGAGAGAGGCCTCCCCAGAGTGACATGCAGAGGGACCCCTCCACCTCGCCCCTCTGCATCCTGAAGGAGGGGGCTGTAGGGGGTTGGGATCCTGCTTTTCTACCAAACAGAGCACAGTGTAAAGAAGTATTGAAAAGCACAAAAAGTGATACCAAGTACAGGTAGTCCCCGGCTTACGGCCATAATGGATCCCAAATTTCTGTTGCTAAGTAAGACAGTTGTTAAGTGAGCTTTGTCGCATTTTACGACATTTCTTGCTACAAGTGAATCACTGCAGTTCTTAAATTAGTAACTCCGCTGTTAAGTGAACCGGGCTCCCCCGTTGAGTTTGCTCATCGGAAAGTGGCAAAAAGGGATCATGTGACCCCGAGACTCTGCAACCGCCATAGGTACATGCCAGTTGCCGAGCGTCTGAAGTTTGATCACGTGACCCTGGAGATGCTGCAACGGTTGTAAGTGTAAAAAGTGGGCATGTCCCTTTTTTTCAGTCCCGTTGTAACTTTAAACGGTCACTAAACAAATGATTGTAAGTCAAGAACTACCAGCATAAGAAAGAACGAAACAAAGATTTTTTTTTTAAATCACAGTTTAAAATATAGCGAATACAAATAGCCCTTGACTTATCACAATTGAGGCTGGAATTTCTGTTGCTAAGCAATGAGGTGGTTGAGTTCCTCCCAGTTTTATGATATTTTATGATATCAGGTGGTTTTTAATTATCCCGCTGACTTGGCTGGGAAAGCCACCAATGCCCCCCCCCCCGTGACCCCAGGATGCTGCATCCGTCCTAAAAATGCTCAGGTGACCGCAAGGATGCTGCAACCGTCCTCTGGGCGAGGACCAGCCCTAGGTCACTTTCTTCGGTGCCATCATAACTATGACGCTAAACAAACAGTGGTAAGCCGAGGATTATCTGTACGATAAAATAATCATAGGCATCCAAACATAAAATAATAAACAATGAAAAAGGCACATATTTTAAACGATGCCATTCCTGAAAGCGAAGAAAGCCGGTCAGCTGTAGTTCCGCCAATCGCTTCTGTCTTTAGACGGGCCAAGTGGGTGCCCCAGACCACCCGGCCTGGACTGCTGCTGGCATCCAAGGTGGGCAGCCATTGGTGGCCTCCACCCAGAGAGACCGTGGCATCCCGGCCCTAGGCTGCCTTAAGGGAGGGATAGAATTAAGATCATGTGAAGTGTGAGTAACTCTTTACAAGGCCTTGGTGAGGCCACACCTGGAATCCTGTGTCCAGTTTTGGTCACCACGATATAAAAAAAGATGCTGAGACTCTGGAAAGAGCACAGAGACTCTGGAAAGAGCGCAGAGAAGAGCAACTAAGATGATCAGGGCACTGGAGGGTAAAACATACGAAGAACGGTTGCTGTAAGTGAGTATGTCTAGTTTGATGAAGAGAAGGACTAGGGGTGACATGATAGCAGCGTTCCAATATCTCAGGGGCTGCCACAAAGAAGAGGGAGTCAAGCTATTCTCCAAAGCACCTGAGGGCAGGACAAGAAGTAATGGATGGAAACTAGTCAAGGAGAGAAGCAACCTGGAACTAAGGAGAAACTTCCTGACTGTGAGAACAATTAGCCAGTGGAACAACCTGCCTCCAGAAGTTGAGAATGCCCCAACACTGGAAGTTTTTAGGAAGAGACTGGACAGCCATTTGTCTGAAATGGTATAGGGTTTCCTGCCTGAGCAGGGGGTTGGACTAGAAGACCTCCAAGGCCCCCTTCCAACTCTGTTGTTCTGTTATTCAGTAATCACGGAATGTGCGAGCCGTTACCCTCTTTATGCCTGTAAAGGATGCTGCACTAGTCTAGTCGCCACTAATTTTTGCCGGATCTGTGAAAGTCAGCAGCCACTACACAATTGCGCCAAGACAATTGTCTACCTGGCTGTTCCCACCACCTGGATGTCCAAGATCATGGACTGTGGCTAAGAGGAGAACTCCTTCCTTCCCAGGACCCATCTCGGATTTTCTGCAGACCAAGAGCCAGTCTGTCTTTCAGGGTTTCCTTTCATCCTGGTCACCTTCACCAACTCACTTGTAGGTGAGAAGGAAGAACAGGACTCACCCAGCTGGTTCTTCAACTCTTCAAGTGGCCTCTTTCCAGCATCTGGGGTATATGCCAAAGGATCCAGATGTCACAGAAAGCAAAAACCTCCCCAGCATTGATTTCTGGATGCCAAAGATGGCCAAGTCATGACAAAACCTGATGGTGTCTGTGGTTGGGTCCAGCTCAAAGCTCCTTTCCTGCACGGAGACATTCCCTTTCTGTGCTCCTCGTTGTATCTCCAGGGGCTTCTGGAAAGCCCACCAGCAAAAGGGAATCCAGCATCCCATCTTGTTCTGGAGTCTGAACCATAGGAAGATCATCATGGTCCTTCCAAGCCATCTTGAAAAGTCTTCTAAGCTGTGGTCTCCTTGCTGAACCAGAAAGGACCAAGATTAGATGGAGTGAAGATCTTCTCCGCTCTTCACTGGCCTAACCTGTTCCTCACTGAAGGTCTTCCTGAGCCCGCCTGCAAAATGAGACCTCCATACATACGTCATCCTGCCTTTCAGGTGCACCCCAGTACCTTAGAGACCCTGTGGACACGTTCTCCATTGTGTGGACACCAAGAGCAATCTTTCATCCTTCTGGCCCATTTTTCCTGCTATCTCACCAGCCTCTCCGAGGTGCCCCACCCAAGAGCTCATTACAGGAAACTGCCAGCATCCACTGCCAGCAGCCATCCGTCAGAAGTCACGGGAAACTCCTTATTGCTGTGATGTGGCCACAAAGCTCTGCCCAGTTTCATCGCATCACAGGCCAGGGCCATCCCAGGCACTGACCAGCCTCCTGCTTCTCCTCTGGAAAGCCCCGGCCGGAGTGAGCCTGGCACATGCCAGAAGGCTGAAGGGTTCACCAAGGCTGAGGAGCCCAGTAGGTGGAGTGGTGTCTCCTGGCACGTCCGAATCGCCTCGTCAGTCAGCTGGTCAATTCCAGTCTGCTTTCTGAGCTGGCAGCTTCCTGGTTTGCATGGGGGGGGGACCAGCCGTGACACCTGATTCCTTGCGATTGTGCAAGAGCTGAGAATCGCTTGCTCACCCAGGTGCCCGTCTTCTCCCTCCCCTCCCCTCCGCCCTCCCTTCCCCTCTGCCAGCCACACCTGGGAGAGTTTAAAGCTTGGCCTGAGGCAGGCTGGATCCCACAGCTTCCTTCAGGCAAAGCCACCATGACGTCCAGGAGAGGCAGCTGCCCCCTCCTCCTCTTCTCCCTGGCGGGCCTCCTTGTGACCTGTGCTCAGGAGCCTGACACGGCTGGACAGAACACCACAGGTGGGTGGAAGGGCCGGCCCTGCCCAGCCTCCCCAGGAGGAGGAAGGCCTCCAGCCCCCCCAGAGCAGGCTGGGCACAGCCCTGCCTCCTCCAGTGCTGGGGGGGTAGATGGGGGGGATTCCATGGGGCACCTGGGTGAACAGCGGGTCCTCCCCCACTCCAGCCCCTCTTCTGGGGGCATCTGAGTGGCAGCAGTGGGGGGGGTGTCCCCCAGCCCTGCAAGGGAGCCCAGTCGCCAGGTGACACCCATGGCTCAACCTCTCTCCTGGGCCTTTTCTAGCGGTTGCAGAGAAAGCTGGCACCTGTCCCCAGGCAGAGTTGGAGACGCCCAATGGGAACTGCACGAAGGAGTGCCTGTCGGATGCCAGTTGCGAGGGGAACCAGAAGTGCTGCCAGACAGGATGTGGGACTTCCTGCCAGATCCCAGACGGTATTCCCAAAGGGTTCTTGCCGGTTCCAGCCGCTCTTCAGCTGGTCAACTCGGGTTACTAAATCAGCCCTCTCCCAGCTTTGCGCAAAACACTGAATCACACGCTGGCAACTGACCTGAATTTGTGCGATGCGTTAAGGCACACACGTGCTCACTCGGGAGCACAGAAAAGCGCCACAGACGTGACTGCAGGGAGGTGATCTGGGGAGGAAGTGGAGCCTTGCGCTGATCTGGAGGAGGACATCCTGGTGGCTGCACCCTCTCCGCCATGCCAGCTTAGGAAGCGCCCTGGGCGGCCCCCGTGGAGATGCTGTGGCTCATGGATCCACTTCTCCTCCTCCCGTATTTCTGTCCTTAACAGCATCTCCAAGATGCTGGGTTGGCTGGCTGCTATCCTGGGGCCAGGAGCTCTTGATCTCTTGAGTCGGTCGGTCGGTCGGTCGGTCTCCAAGGCTTTCTGGGGAGGGCCTGCTCCCAAAGGCCTTCTCCAAAACTTGGCCAGCTAGAAGGTCCATGGGGGGAGCTGTCTGCTTGGGGGCTTCTGGTGCTTCTTCTGAGCAGCTGGTTCTGAGTGGCTTCGTTGGGGGTCTCAACAAAAAGAGGAGCAAAAGGGACCAGCTGGGTCCCTCAGAGATCTTCTCCCCTGAAACAGAGGGCCAGGAGGGGTCAAGAGGACCCCTTGAAGGGATCAGGTTTGTGCTTGATGGGCATTTGCACTTGATGTGGGGGAGGGGACGTTCTCTGTGGCTGGACTCATTGTGAGTGGCAGAACTGGCATTCGATGAAAGGGGGGAGGAAACGCCTCAGCTACAATATTGGTAAGTTCTGAGATTTTCAAAAACTAACCTGCCTTTAGTTGTTGTTATGAGGGGTCCTGTGTGCTCTCTGACTTGCTGGTTTTCTTTCAGACATTTCATTGCTCAGTTAGGTAACATCATCAGTTCTAGAAGGGATAGGGGTTTGTGGAGAGGAGGAGGAGGAGGAGGAGGAGGAGGAGGACAACTATGGAGTCCTTGGTGCTCTCTGAACTTGGTGGTTTTCTTGCAGACGTTTCATGACTCAACTAGGGAACATCATCAGTGCTAGAAGGGAGGGGTTTGTGGAGGAAGGGGATGAGGAGGATGAGGAGGAGGGAGGAGAGGACTGTGAGAGTTTTCTTGAGATGAGGACATCATCAGTGCTAAGGAGGAGGAGAAGGAGGAGGAGGAGTAGGAGGGGAGGAGGAGGACTAGGACTGTGATTCCTTGGTGCTCTCTGAGCTTGGTGGTTTTCTTGCAGATGTTTTCTAACAACTAGGGAACATCATCGTGCTAGAAGGGATGAGGAGGATGGAGAGAGAGAGGAGGGGGGGAGGAGGAGGACTAGGTGGTAGTCCTTGGTGCTCTCTGAGCTGTGGTTTTTTCTTGCAGACGTTTCATTAACCAACTAGGGAACATCATCAGTGCTAGAGGAGGAGGAGGAGGAGGAGGGGAGGAGGGAGGAGGAGGAGGAGGAGGAGGAGGAGGAGGAGGAGGAGGACTAGGACTGTGGAGTCCTTGGTGCTCTCTGAGCTTGGTGGTTTTCTTGCAGACGTTTCATTAACCAACTAGGGAACATCATCAGTGCTAGAAGGGAGGAGGAGGAGGAGAACTGTGGGGTCCCTGGTGCTCTCTGAGGGTAGTTTGTGAAGAGGAGGAGGAGCATGAGGGGGAGGGGGAAGAGGAGCAGGAGGGGGAGGAGGACTGCAGGGTCCTTGGTGCTCTCTGAGCTTGCTTGTTTCCTTGCAGACGTTTCATGACCCAAACTAGGGAACATCATCAGTGCGCGTAAGGAGTGCGGTTTGCTGTCAGTTTATATTCTGGCATCTTGCCCTGTCAGTGTCGCTGGGGCTGGTCTTAGAGATTCTTTGGCTGGGCTGTTGTCTTCTTTGGCAGTTTCTTGATTGGGGTGTTGCTTACTTCAATGCTGGTCTGATTAGTTTTTTTTCTTGCAGACATTTCATGACCCAAACTAGGGAACATCATCAATGCTTTATTAGTTAGTTGTTATTATTTAGTTAATTGCAGATCGTCCTCAATGTACGATGGGAATTGGGACTGGACCTTCCATCACTAAGCGATGCATCGTAAAGCGAGGGGGCGAGGAGTTGCGCTTCTCTGCACTTTTTCCAAACTCTCAGTGTCTTTTTTGTAATGTGGTGACCAAAAGTGGCTGCAGTATTCCAGGTGTGGCCTCACTAGGGCTTTATAAAGCGGTACTAATAACTTCACGTGATTTTGATTCTATGCCTCTGTTTATACAACCCAGGATTGTATTAGCCTTTTTGTCTACTGCTGCACACGGCTGGCTCATGTTTAATTGATCGTCCACTGGGACTCCAAGGTCCCTCTCACAGTGGCCGTTTTTGAGCCGGGTTTTGCCTAATTTGTACTTCTCTTTTTGATTTTCCTGTCTAGATGTAAAATCTGGTTTTCCTCTACGTTAAATTTCATTTTGTTGCATAGGGCCCATTGTTCAAGTCTGTGTCTGTGTGTCTGTGTGCATGTGTGTGTCAGTGTGTCCGTGTGAAGCTGTACCTGCAATGAATGTAAAGCTTAAAAAGCAGACAGAACTCTGATTGTGTTGCTGCACATGCCTCCTTGTGTTTTTTTGGACCGTGCTCAGCAGGTCTCCTGATAGATCCCTGTCTGGGATCCCTTGATCGGGGATCCTGTGCTGAGCACAAGGTTGCTCTCCATGGCCTCAAGCCAACAGACTCCCCTGCTTTGATTCTCATTCAGGGTATTTGCTGAGATTTGAACTAAATAATAGTCGTAGCCTATTTTCCCAGCACCCAAAGTTCCATCTTTGCCCCACACTTTGCTTCTTCTCCCCACAGCTTCCCTTTCTGGTGTGTAAGTGACAGTTTCCCCCCCCCCTGTTCTTTTCCCACAGCCCCCTCCCCCACCTTGGAGCTGCTTCTCCACAGGCCTAACTTGCCATTGTGTATGGGGTGGCCCAGAAGCTCTGGCTTGCTTCCCCCAAAATTGGTGGCTCCTCTGGAATTGGGCCAACCCTCTCTTCTCTGCAGAATTGTGAGTCTCTCCCCGGGACACTGTGTGCTTTCTCTGGCACAGGGAGAGGTCTTCTCCTGGCTGGAAAACCCGGCCTGCCGTCCTTTCCCAGCTGAGTCAGAGCTGAGCGGAGGGCCACACAGCCTCTGGATTGACTCCAGGCCTGTGTGTTTCCTGGGCGGGTTTCTCCGGCCTGAGTCTGGTTTCACCTGCATTCCTACCATGGGAAGAACAAGGAGGGGGGGAAGCATGCCTGGGGGGGGAAGGAGGTTCAGAAGAGCTTGGCAGGATGATGGTGGTGCCAGGACTGCGGTGGGGAGTGTGGTGTGTAAACCGGCAGAAGCTGCTCTCCTGTTCCAGGTGCAGCAGGAAGCACTTGGGAAGTTAGTCAGGAAGAAAAACCACTTTGCTGCTCTTGCATGGAGGAAGCCACTGCCAGAAGCAGGAAGCAGTGCTGAATCATCAGCCACAACTATGCAGAAAAAGACAGGAAGACATTCCACCTTCTGCCTTAGCTGGGAAGGCAGCTACGAAGCCATCTATCTGCCTGCCTAGAAGGTGATAAATGGGGGAGGGGGGTTAAAGCAGGAGGGATGCACACACACACACACACCCTCAATTTCCAAAGCATTGGCGGAGTCTCGAGCGGCGTGGTGGCAGCCGAACGTTCCCTCCACAGAGGATTGCCCCCCTGAATCACTTCGTTGGTTTTCTGCACACCAATTGAAGATGTCAATCCATCTCCAGAAGAGAAGGAAGGTGCAGCAAAGGTCCGTGGAAGCTTCTGGAAAGAGCACAGCCTCAGAGGGCTGTTCTTGACCCGCTGCATGCCAAGTGGAGGCTGCAGCCAGGACACCCAGAGAGAGGGGCCTGGGAGCGACCAGATGTTCCACTTGCAGACCCCCTCTTGACTTTCTGAGTGGGACTTTGAGAAGCCACTGAGGTTACTAAGGGCAGCCCGGCAAGAAACACAAATGCAAGCAGAGTGCCTGATCCCGTGTCAAGTGCAAAGAATCAGGACCCCAGATTAAGCTCCAGTGACGCTGATTTATTGCTTACGTGTATACACGAATCTAGTCATCAAATGGTCAGCACTAAATTGGCGCTAGATATGAATCAATGGAAGTCAAGAAGAGTTCGACTCGGGCCATTTGTGGAAAGGTAAGGAGTCTAGGCTGGTTCCTCTCTTGACTCCCACCCCCCCAGTTCAGTCTGTCCTTTTCCTACAACCCAAGAGTAGCTAACCAAATCCAGCCACCGAGATGGGGAACCATCACTTGAAGATGTCTCCGCTTGTAGGGCTGCTTGGGGCAAGTCAACTCCCCCCCAGTCCTATAGCTTCTTCTGTGTAGGCAGTGATGTTCCTGAGCATACTAGGATGTGCTACTTCACAGTCCTTACATTGTGCCAGAGCACTTCTGCCTTTTGATGCCAGGCCTCATTCATATTTCTGCAAGCGAAGGACGGACTCTTGAAATCTTCCCTGATGGCCCTTTGGAAGTCGTGGGAAGGTGCAGATGGCTCAGTGCGCTTCTAGAGTGGGGGGGGGGTTCTTCATGCAGGGGCTGAGATATTGCCAGCACTTCTCCAGTGGGTCTTCTGTGAATTCTTTGGGGTCTCTCTTCCCTAGATGGCTTGGGGAGGAGATTCCAGGAGATGCATGCTGCTCCTTCTTTGCAAAAAGACAACACTGATGAGCAAACAGCAACTGTGTCCTGCTTGAATTCAGCCCATTTCTTTCCACCCAGACCCCTACAGGCTTCAAACCCTGATTCCAGGCATTGCCAGTACTGCCTGGGGTTTGATGCTCTGTTGGGTGTCCTCAGCATATGTGGATGATATGGCCCTCTGAACCAAAGACTGACCCTTTCCAGGGTTTCCATGTTGTGTTAAAATGAATGGGGGAGAGAACCAAAATCCTGGGGCCCCTTCTGAGGAACAACCCATTGGGCCAATCTCTTCTTGCCCACAACCGTCAAGTGGAGACATCCACAGAAGAGGGAGGGGAACCACTGCCACAAAGGGCCCCCAATCCGTCAAGAAGGACACCGTGAGCAACAGTACAAAGGCTACCAAGAGGCCTTATGAGATCAGGACGGACCTGCTGCCTCCACCATCAACCGGTAGGACCCCTGAGGTTTCTCTCCTGTATCAAGGCCAAACCCTGACTGAAAGGGGTCCAAATGATCTGTGATCCAGTACGGCTGAATCAGGGAGAGCTGGTGGCACGAAGGCAAGGAGGTCTTTTGTATAAGTAAGTCTGCCGAAATGTGGGCGAACCTTTTGGACTCGGTCTATCAAAAAATTTGGAAAATGCCTAACTTTACACGCACACGCGCGAGCACTCACACATACACACTCTGTCACACACACACACACACAAGGGAAACAATTTTTTACATACAAGTAGTCCTCGACTTACAATAGTTTGTTTAGTGACCATTCAAAGTTACTACACTGAAAAAATGAAATGGTATTTGTCTGAAATGGTATAGGGTTTCCTGCCTGAGTAGGGGGTTGGATTAGATGACCTCCAAGGTCCCTTCTAACTTTTATTATTATTATTATTATTATTGTTGTTGTTGTTGTTGTTGTTGTTGTTGTTGTTATTACTTATGACTGCTTTTCACATTAATGACTGTTGAAGCAACCCCCTGGTCACATGATTAAAAACTGGCAACTGACTCGTATTTATGACGGTCGCAGCTTCCCGGGGTCACATGATCCCCTTTTGCAACCTTCTGTCAAGCAAAGTCAACAGGGGGAAGCCAGATTCATTTAATGACTATGCCACTAACTTAACAAATGCAGCGATTCCCTTAACAACGGTGGCAAGAAAGCTTGTAAAATGGGGCAAAATTCACTCAACAAATGTCTCACTTAGCAGCAGAAATTTTGGGCTCAGTTGTGGTCGTAAGTCGGGGACTACTGTATTCATTTACTTTTAAAAACACAGCCCAATTGTGTATGTGAGCCTCAGGGTCCGCTGTGTGCCGCTTCCCTTCAGGCGCTGTTATTTCTGTGAAAGACTCTTGCAGCCCGTACAAGCCAACTCCAGCTAGCAAGGGGTCCTCCCTCTTGCAGCGGCTTCGGAAACAGCTTTTCTATCACAGCTGCAAGGTGTTAGAACTGCGTAAGAGGCTAGAGATGGTCAAGTATGGCATGCAGGTCAAAGGTGAGCGGCTCCAGAGGCCACAGAGAGCACGGCACTCTCTCCCCTGCAACTTCTGGTGAGCCGGAGGCCACACGAGGAGGAGCACACCGCATCCTCCATCGGCCTCCACAGCCTCCGAAAATCATGTGAGAACAGGGTGTGCTTTCAAGAACAGTTGTTGGGTGTCATGAATGCCAGCACGTCACCCAAAACGTCGTGGCGTGTCACCTGGGACACACGTGCCATAGTTCGCTTTCTCTAGTCTAGTGCATCAGCCGTGTCCCTTCCGGAGAGGGGACAACTCGCCACGGACATTTCACCACGGCCGACCCAGTGGGGCAATCTCGCCGTGGCCATCTCGACACGGCCAACTCACCACACGGCAACTTGCCATGGGGGACAATTCCACACGGGGTAACTCAACGTGATAAATATTCCAAAAATGGAAATAATGTAGAAGAAACAGTGGCGGAGAACATTTATTGCGTTGAGTTATCCCACGTGGATTGCCCCGCGGCGAGTTGTCGGCAGTGAATTGACTGCAGAAAGATGGCTGTGCTGGGTTGGCTATGGCAACATGGCTGTGGCAAGTTGGCCGTGGTGAAATGACCACGCCGAGCCGGCTGTGACAAAATGGCCAGAGTGAGTTGGCTGCAGCGAGTTGTCCTAGACCAGGGATAGGCAACCTTGGCTCTTTTATGACTCGTGGACTTCAACTCCCAGAATTCCTGAGCCAGCATGGGGGAAACTTTGGCCCCTTCATGACTCGTGGACTTCAACTCCCAGAATTCCTGAGCCAGCATGGGGGAACTATGGCCCCCTCATGACTCGTGGACTTCAACTCCCAGAATTCCTGAGCCAGCCTGGCTCAGCTTGGAAACCTCTCCCTTTCCCCTCAGCGTGGCTGGCTCAGGAATTCTGGGAGTTGAAGTCCACGAGTCATAAAAGAGCCAAGGTTGCCTACCCCTGTCCTAGACCCTCCTGAGCTGGCCAGATTTGGTGATGCTTCTCCACCCCTTAACTTCAGCTGGTCTTGTTTATGCTGATATGAGGTGCCTCCTGAAACTTATTTGGAGTTTTGCAACAAGCAGCAGGGCAGTCCGAGGATGCCGGCACCTGCTTGTGCTGAGTGTTCCATGTTGGCTGCCGGCGCCTGTCCAGCTGGACCCCAGTAGGTTTGAAAGCCCTACACAGCTCAGAGCCTCCCCCCAATCTGGTTGTTGTTCAGAGTTGCAGATGAGACCTGGAGTTTCTGCTACAGAGACCGAAGCAGGCTGGGCTGCCTTGAGGAGTGCAGGTGGCCTTCTTGCTAGAATCGTAAGAAACACCAAGTTGCAGCCAGCCTCACTTATGAGCAAATCGTTGGTTTTTTGTGTGCTGTTTAAGGCATGGTACGCCCAGTGTCCAGTGCCCAGACTGGGCCAGTCTGCCTGACTTCTCAGCCTCTGGAGCACACAGCAAAACAGCAGCTGCAGAGAGCAGGCATGAATAAGCTGGGGTCAGACCCCAAATATGCTCCTCATGTTGTCAAAGTGTGGGCGGGGGCACCATCTTACAAATCCCTCTTGATTTTTCTGCTCCTGCAGCTCCTGCCTGCTTTGTGCAGACCCTTCAGATCAAGATGCTCCTGGGTCTTCCTGGCTGGGACTGTGCAGGACCCTCCAGGGGTTCTCTTGAAACAATGGATGCAGCCTCTCCCCACTCCCTGGCCGTGCCCACAAGCAGCAAAGCCCCCCCCCCAATAGATCCTACCAAGGGCTTTTGCAGGCTTCCTCTGCTTTCTGTGATGTGCTGTCCCAGCAAGGGCTTCCCAGCTCACACTTTGCTCTTCTCTCCTTGCAGGGAAACCTGGGTCCTGCCCAAATGTAGACATGCCCATCCCACCTCTGGGTCTCTGCAAAACCACGTGTAAAACGGATTCGAACTGCGCAGATAAAATGAAGTGCTGCAAAAACGGATGTGGGCATATGACTTGCTCAAACCCCTTGTCCTGAGGTGAGCGTCTTTTGTTCATGGGACACACGTGGAAAGAAATCTCTTGAAGAGCAGAGGGAGCCCCCTCTGGGATTCTGTGCCCTGGCCCAGCAGAAGCTCCTCTCCCCAGACAAGGTGCTATTGAGGGACACCAGCCCAGAGCCTGGACGCAGCAGCAGGGTGCAGGATGGGGTACAGAGAGAGGCAAACTCCCTCAAGGGGAAAGAGGGCCAGGAAAGGAGAGAGACGGGGATGTTCCCTGCTGGACTTGGGAAGCAGGGAGAGGAACAGCTGGCTCAAAGCAGAAAGGGAGCAAGGCACCAATAAAATAGAATATTTGTAGCTCTGGATTAAAATTAAGGGTCCTTGGTGCCCTCTGAGCTTGGTGGTTTTCAATACCTAACTAGGTAACATAATCAGTGCTAGGAGAGTGGGGTTTGTACTGATGTTCCCTAGTTTGGGCCATGAAACGTCTGCAAGAAAACAACTGAGCTCAGAGAGCACCAAGAACCCTACACTACTACTACTACTACTACTCTTTCTCCTCCTCCTCCTCTTTCTCCTCCTCCTCCTCCTGTCCCTCGTCCTTCTCCTCTCCATAAATCCCAATTCCTTCTAGCACTGATGATGCTATCTAGTTGGGTCATGAAACATCTTCAAGAAAACAACCCAGCTCAGAAAGCACCAAGGACCCCACAGTCCTCCTCCTCCTCCTCCTTCCTCCTCCTCCTCCTCCTCCTCCTCCTCCTACCTCCTCCTCCTCCTCCTCCTCCTCCTCCTCCTCCCTGTAAGCGCTCTCTCTTCTAGCACTGACAATGTTCCCTAGTTGGGTCATGAAACATCTGCAAGAAAACCACCAAGCTCAGAGAACACCAGGGATCCCACAGTCCTCCTCCTCCTCCTCCTCCTCACTCCTCCTCCTCCTCTCTGCAAACCCTATTACACCCTGATGATGACATACCCATATATATTTAGCCTCCAGTCCCCTAATAATCTTAGTTGCTCTTCTCTGTGCTAAAGTCTCCACATCTTTTTTATATGGTGGCAATCAACCTGGATGCAATATTCCAAGTGTGGTCTTACCATGGCCTTATTTCTCCTTTGCTCCGCAGGTACAGCTCAGGCTGGGGAACCCGATGCATTTGCAGGACTGGACTCTGAATAAATGACCGTGAGACTCTTGACCTCCTTCCCACCCAGGCTTAGCCGACCCTCCATGCTGGAGGCCCTCCGTCCCTTCTTCCTTTTTCAGTAAACCTCTCGTTTCACACAGCAGCCTCTGAATCTTCTGGTTTTGTGCTGACTGCTTGGCTACCCTTTCCCTTTGGCGGCCCCTTTCTCCACTTAGCTCTGGCCAGGGAGGGAGGGGCAGCAATGGGGACCCTCCCCTAGTGTCAGGCACAAGCAGGCAGAACCACTCATGGATAGTTGATAGTCAGCAACTCTATTGACTTCTGCCTAAGCTACAAGAATCTCCCCAGACTGCCTGCTTTCCATTGGAAACAACCGGATAAGGTCAGGTGATGCCTTTTGTGGCTGCACAAGGACTCCAAGCTAGATCCCCACTTGACTCCTCCTTCCAGCCTGGCTGGAAGTTTCTCAACACCTGGTCAGCCCTCCCACCCTCAACTTCTCTTTTGGAATTGAAGGTTGTGTTCCAAAACGTCTCAAATTTAAGAGGAAAAAGTCAAGCCAGCTCTTTGATGGACCCTTCCGGTTGATTCAGAGAGCCTCCAGCTGTGGTGGAAGCAAGGACGGCAGGTGATAAGGAAGTGCAAGCAGAGGGTATGGATGCCCTGACATGCCCTGATAGCAAGATTGCCTCTCTTCATCCTTATGTGGGGGGAGGGTTCTTCTTATGGGGAGGTAGAGGATGGGGAGGGCCAGAGAGGAGCACAGAGCCAGGACCAAGACCCAGGAGAGGGTCTTTCACCCCTCAGTGCCCTTCAAGGTCAAAGGGATCAAATGTGCCAGATGGTACTTCTGGAGGGACACCTCTAACATCAGATGAAGAACAAGTGAAGGTCTTTTCCCCAGCATCTTCTAGTCCAGCCATCATGGAGGTGATGTACACTTGGTGCTTGTCACTGCCCTGTTATGGCCTCTAAAGCCCAGTATGGCCGAGGGCCTGGAGGTCTGAGAGATTGCCTGCCTCCCACCATTTCTGCCCATCCAGGATATTCAGGCAGAGTGGCCGTTCTCCGGGTCCCCTCTATCAAATATGGCCACTTCGGGGGATGGGGGGTGCCTGTCTCCTCGGTCGTGCCATCCCCTCCCCCCAGAGATAAGGACCGTGGGCCTTGAAAAACTGGCTCTGCTTCCAGGCCTCAGGGTGATGTTTACGAACCACAAAATGTATATTGCAGAGACATTGCAAAGCTGGATCACTTGGCTGCAGGATGCTGCAAATGGCCCTAAATGCAGGCCAGTTGCCAAGTAGCCGAAATGCAGCCATGTGGCCAGGGAGCACCTGTCGTAACTTCGGAACTGGGTTCAGAATAACAGAATAACACAGTTGGAAGGGACCTTGGAGGTCTTCTAGTCCAACCCCCTGCTCAGGCAGGAAACCCTATACCATTTTGGACAAATGGCTGTCCAATCCCTTCTTAAAAACCTTCGGTGGTGAAGCACCCACAACTTCTGGTGGCAAGCAGTTCCAGTGGTTAATTGTTCTCCCTGTCAGGAAGTTTCTCCTCAGTTCCAGGTTGCTTCTCTCCTTGATGAGTTTCCATCCGTTGCTTCTTGTCCTGCCTTCAGGCGCTTTGGAGAATAGCTTGACTCCCTCTTCTTTGGGGCAGCCCCTGAGATACTGGAAGGCTGCTATCATGTCCCCCCCTGGTCCTTCTCTTCATTAAAGTAGACATACCCAATTCCAGCAACCGTTCTTATATGCTTTAGCCTCCAGCTGTTCATAACTACAAACAGTCATTAAATGATTGGTCATACATCAAGAATTACCTGTACACATGTTTATGATTGCTTCCATGACCTTGTTTTGTGTAATGGATTTTGCTATTAGATTATTTTAGCCTGGGCTGCCTGTTTCATTTAAGGTTTTTAGCTATTTTTATCTTTTCTCTGGGGAGGCGATGACTCAGCAGTTAAGGGACGCTGAGCTTGTCAGCTAACAGCCTGGGTTTGAGACCCCAGCACTGTGAAAAGGGGTGAGCTCCCGTTCCTTGCCCACGTAGCAGTTCGAAAGCATGCAAATGCGTGTAGATAAATAGGTACCACTTGGGTTGGAAGGTAACAGCATTCCATGCACCTTTGGCATATTGTCATGCTGGCCACATGACCACAGAAGTAATAATAATAATAATAATAATAAAGTTGGAAGGGACCTTGGAGGTCATCTAGTCCAACCCCCTGCTCAGGCAGGAAACCCTATACCATTTCAGACAAAGGGCTGTCCAGTCTCTTCTTAAAAACCTCCAGTGTTGTAGCATTCACTGCTTCTGGAGGCAGGTTGTTCCACTGGTTAATTGTTCTCACTGTCAGGAAGTTTCTCCTTAGTTCTAGGTTGCTTCTCTCCTTGATGAGTTTCCATCCATTGCTTCTTGTCCTGCCTTCAGGCGCTTTGGAGAATAGATGGACTCCCTCTTCTTTGGGGCAGCCCCTGAGATACTGGAAGACTGCTATCATGTCCCCCCTCGTCCTTCTCTTCATTAAACCAGACATACCCAATTCCAGCAACCATTCCTTATATGTTTTAGCCTCCAGTCCCGATCACCTTTGTTGCTCTTCTCTGTACTGTTTCTAGAGTCTCAACATCTTTTTTACATCGTGGTGACCAAAACTGGATGCAGTATTCTAGGTGTGGCCTTACCAAGTGTCTTCAGAGAACCCTGGGTCCCTCGGCTAAGAAACGGAGATGAGCACCATCCCCCCCCCCGAAGTCGAACATGATTGGACAAGTGCAGGAGTAGGCAACCTTGGCTCTTTTATGACTGGTGGACTTCAACTCCCAGAATTCCTGAGCCAGCCACGCTGAGGGGAAAGGGAGAGGTTTCCAAGCTGAGCCATGCCGGCTCAGGAATTCTGGGAGTTGAAGTCCACGAGTCATGAGGGGGCCATAGTTCCCCCATGCTGGCTCAGGAATTCTGGGAGTTGAAGTCCACGAGTCATAAAAGAGCCAAGGTGGCCTACCCCTGGACAAGTGAAACCTTTACTTTCTTTTCTCCAGTCTTGTACATCACTCGAACTAGGGACAGCCAATGCTTTAAATAACTACATCAAACTCCGCGGTAAGATCCCGCCTCAGGTATTTTCTCAGGAAAGCCTTACTCTTGAAATAAACATTATTTCAAAAGGAAATTTTGCTGAGAGAATGTGATTGCAGAGAAGCCAGGCAGAAACTGAAGTTCCCATGCAAATCGTTAGGCTGATTCCCCATCGTCCACACCCCACCCCAGTGCTCCAGTCCATCAGGAGCCAATCCGCCGCCGTGAATGTGTTATGGGACTGCTGAGACGAGAAGGTGATAACAAAGCGTCCTCCTGACACCGCGACCTTGGTAACAGGCTGGAATGGGCCAGAAAGGAGTCTGTCCAGATGGCCCTGATGGCCCTTTGCCCCCTCCCTAGTTCCCACAGAGATACACCCAAGTGAAAGCAGCACATTCTTCAAACTCCAAGTAAGAATAGAATGGAATGGAATGGAATGGAATGGAATGGAATGGAATAGAATAGAATAGAATAGAATAGAATAGAATAGAATAGAATAGAATAGAATAGAATAGAATAGAATAGAATAGAATAGAATAGAATAGAATAGAATAGAATAGAATAGAATAGAATAGAATAGAATAGAGCTGTAAGAAACCTTGGAGGTCTTCTAGTCCAGCCCCCTTCTCAAGCAGGAGACCCTATACCATTTCAGACAGGTGAATGTCCGGTCTCTTCTTAAAAACCTCCAGTGATGGAGCACCCACGATTTCTGAAGGCAAGATGTTCCACTGGTTAATTGTCCTCCCTGTTAGGAACTTTCTCCTTAGTTCCAGGTTGCCTCTCAGTCCCCCTCCCCTCAGAATGGCAGCGTTCCGACAGGGACCTGACATCCACCCCAAAACGGGTGGAGGACACTAGAAGAGGCTACGTTTCCCGTGGGCATCCTGCCAAAATTTTCTTTTCTAAGACTACAAACAACTCTGCGTGTTCTCTTTTCATGCACCACCAGGAGGCAGCACTGGACCGGTTTTGTCTTTCCTTGAGACTCCTCAGACACGGGCAGCAGCAAATGTTGTTCGGTAGGATTCAAATCCTCTACTGGGAACTCCCTGCATGGGCACTCACACGTTTTTAAAAATATAATTTTAATAAACTCATCAAAGTATAAAATACAGATGAAAATGGGAAGGCGGAGATGGCTTGGCTTTAGAGAGTAGATGTAAAGACCGGCTTGGGGGCTCCGCTCCAGTGGGGCTGACCGGGGAGCTGGTGTGCAAATGGCCGTGAAGTGGAATTCCCTCCCAGCTGGGTGTGCAAGGAACCCCAAAGGAGCAAGGCATCCACTGTGGTTGTGTGAAGAAGAGAAAGGAGGGATGGCCGGGCCTTGGGAGACGCAGGGACAAAAGAAGGATGCGTGGGAATCTGCTTTGGGGAGACCCCCAGTTGCTCTGTTCTGGGAGGGGGCATTGCAGCCGTTAACCGGACTCTGGAAAAGGGTTGACCTTTCCCCGATGCCCACATTCTTCTCATCACTGCTTTTTTCAGTGGAAACTGATGAATGGAGAGAGGAATGCTTTTTCCTCTGCTGAGAAACTAAAAGATTAATAACTTCCACGTTGAGGAAGTTATTGGTGACTTTTTAAACAGGTGGCATGCAAAGGTGACTTTGTGTGGACAACTGTAATAACCTACGTGTAAAACATACACACGTCTACATGCATAAGAAGCTCTCATGTGCCTAATATTTTTTCCTGCCGTTCTGTTTTCTTTTCCTGATTCTTTCCCCAGCTGCTGCTTTTTTTTCCTGTTCTGCTTCATTAAATAATGGCAGAAAACTTTCTCTGATTGGCCTCAGGGTCTCCAGCCAGACCATCCATGTGGAGCCATCAGAGGGTAGCAGAGTCTCTGTGTCCACCCCAGACTTACTCTGGAGTAAGCCCTTCCTGGGGACTGAATTTTGGGGATTTCTGGCTGTGAGAGGTGCTTCCCCTGCACATTCTCTCTGAAAAGCCACACTGGGGAACGATGCTCCTCTCCCTCTGATGTGGGGGGGGGGGACGTGGGTCAAGGTGGGGAGGCAAAAACCCCAAAGGGGCAGAAGGAGACACCAGAGACTGAGAGGTCAGCTAGAGCCAATGCTTTATTGCAGAGAAGAAGGGATGCACCCAGGGTGGGTTTTGGGGGGAGGGTCCCCAGGGTGGTCCAGGACAGAAGAAGGCTCTTCGGGTCAAGTTGGTTCACTGGGCACAATTCGGAAAGGCTGAAGCTTCAACGCAGAGAGGCCCAGTCTGCGCTCAGAGGGTCCTGTGAAAACAGAGTCAGGCATGTGGTTTTAGTCCACAACTGTCTTCTGCATGGCCCAAGGACTGATTGGGCCTCTAGACCAGCCCTGGAGCTTCTCTGTCCACAAGGGGGAATTCCAAAGATGGCTCCTTGGAGCACGGGCAAGGCTGCAATCAAATGAGGACCATCGCCGACTGGGCTAGAGACCCTCTCTGAGAGTCAGAAATTAGAGTTTCAAGTTGGCTCAACGAATCAACCACGGATCTTCCTACCTCTCCCTGACAGTGTCTGCCCACCCCACCACAGAGGGCATGATGGGCACAATACAGGCCCCTTCCTTTAAACATTTCCACTTTGCAGGTCCTCAGAAGCATGCCTTTTCTATTGTAGACCCTGCCCTTAGGAATACGCCCCCCCCCCAAGATCCCACAGGCCTCCACACATTTTTAAGCTTCCAGAGAGCTCTTAACACCCGGTTCTTCCCCAAAGCATTGGGATAGAGGGGCTCTGAGCGAAAGGAGAAGGTGGGGGTGACATCAGGGAAGTGGGATGGTGGGACCAGGTTTTTCTGGGATATCTATCTATCTATCTATCTATCTATCTATCTATCTATCTATCTATCTATCTATCTATCTATCTATCTATCTATCTATCTATCTATCTATCTATCTATCTATCTATCTATCTATCTATCTATCTATCTATCTATCTATCTATCTATCTATCTATCCTGTCTGTCTGTCTGTCTGTCTGTCTGTCTGTCTATCTATCTATTTATATCTGCCCCCACCCAGTCTTCCCAACCAATAATCAGACCATCTCTTGAGGCTCAGCTAAGAGAGAACTTCCCCCCCCCCTCCACGCTCTCCGTCCGTCCTTCTGAGCTGGGACTGGCCTCCACTGCCTGGTCTCTCCAATGGCTGGAGAAGACCTGGATGTTCTCCTTTCATGGCTGTCCTCTTTGGGGCTTGGCTCACCCAAGGACAGATCCAAGAAGGATGGAAGCCTCAAGGATTCCAGAGAGATCCACTTGGATCCAGTCCATGCTGGGATCTGCGAAACTCTGCAGAGTGGCATAAGGCTCAATGCTCTTACCTTAGGCAGGGTCCTCGCACCGAATGCTGCAACCATAACTGCAACACTTCTGATTACCATCACAGTCCCAGTCATTTCCACACCTCACCTCACAAGTAGAGAACATGCCTTTAGGTGGCAGGGGACACACACCAGGCTTCCTAGCAACTAAACAGAACACCCCAATGGTTTGTGGTTTTGCATTGTTTAGTGCTAGCTTATTATGCTGAAGTAATCAACCAAACGAGTATTAAAGGATCAGTACATAAATGTTTCTCCTTTCGTGTTGCATAAATGATTCTTTTAGCCAGGCTGAACAATCCATTATTCTTAAATCCTTGGTAAATTCCAAGAATTAGAGCCAAGATAGAGCCCAGGAGGGCAGGGACCTCTTGAACAGGCAGGGGCTGATCCAGAGTTATATTAACCGTCCTCTTCAAGTTGGCTCCCAATGCAACAGTAGTAAAAAAATATTGTATAAATAAATAAAAGAACAAACTAAACAACCAATGCCTTCTCCTCTCTCCAAAAGGACAGGGACTCTAACCAATCCTTACTGAACATTTTCTGAGGTTAACACCGTGGGAGATTAAGATTATGGCCATGGAACATTTCTATGAATCCTGTCCCGAAGGTGCTTTTTCAAGCAGCAACTGGACTTTATTTTCCCTTGAAGAGAGTTCCACTTCTCATCCAAGAAGCTTCTTCAGTTCAGAACTTTTGCCTTTTGAAAAAGCACCTTTGGGACAACCATGACCTGGATGGTGGAGAACCTCCACAGAACCTCATACTTTTATGAACCCTGTTACAAAACTGGGTGTAGGGAGAAGTGGGTGGGGCAGGATGGCCAAAGCCTGACCCTAGAGAAGAAGGCCAGAGAAGAAAGTCCACTCTGAGGTCAAAGAAGGACCAGAGGAACGTGGACATCCATGCAGCAGGTCACTTTTGAGGCAGCGGAGGACAGATGGGTTGACACACAATGGATTGGGATGGAGAAGCTGGAAAGGGAGCTGAGACTAGCTGGAAGACCCCCAATTCATGTGGCTATCATCTATGGGGCACCTCTGTGCATTTCCTGGCCAATTTTCCAGTGGCGCAAGTGAGGATGAGCATGGATGCTTGTGATGCTTGACCAATAAAGTCTAGATGGCCAGAGACCCTCTGGGTTCTGCACTTTCTCCTGTGCATACCATTCTTCCATAAGATGGAATTGGGTATGCTGGAATTGGATATGTCTAGTTTAATGAAGAGAAGGATGAGGGGGGACATGATAGCCGTGTTCCAATATCTCAGGGGCTGCCCCAAAGAAGAGGGAGTCAAGCTATTCTCCAGAGCGCCTGAGGGCAGGACAAGAAGCCACGGATGGAAACTAACCAAGGAGAGAAGCAACCTAGAACTAAGGAGAAACTTCCTGACAGTTAGAACAATTAACCAGTGGAACAACCTGCCTCCAGAAGCGGTGAATGGAAGTTTTAAAGAAGAGACCGGACAGCCCTTTGTCTGAAATGGTAGAGGGTTTCCTGCCTGAGCAGGGGGGTGGACTAGATGACCTCCAAGGTCCCTTCCGACTTTATTATTATTATTATTAAGATCCCAAAGCTCAAATCTGTAACAAGGTATCTGGGCAGAAACACCACCGTTTAGGAAGGGGAGGGAGAAACTGGGGACACTGGTGGGGTTTTCTTCACTGCTTCCCACAGAAGGAGGAGGCTCAAGAGGAGAGGGAACACTAAAAGCGAACAACGGCCTGCACAAATGGTACCAGCAGGGAGGGGTCTGCAATGAGGATCTCTTGGGAACAGCTGGGCTGTTCTTCCCCAGAACTGGAAAAGTGGCTCCAGAGCACTTGAAAGTAACTGCCAAGTACGGGGAGCAGAAGTAGGTGGACCTGGGCCCAGGGGGAAACCCCAACAACGAGCACTGTCTAATAGGGAGGAATTGACTGAAGGTGAGCACAAAGGGCCCTGCTTGGTAAAAACTAGTCATATTCAAAGTGCTAATGGTTCAAAGGCTAATTTTAGCAAACTAAGAGAAGAGGGGTCCTTGGTGCTCTCTGGGCTGGGTGGTTTCCTTGCAGATGTTTCATGATCCAACTAGGGAACATCATCAGTGCTAGAAGGGAGGAGGAGGAGGAGGAGGAGGAGGAGGACTGTGGGGTCCTTGGTGCTCTCTGGGCTGGGTGGTTTCCTTGCAGATGTTTCATGATCCAACTAGGGAACATCATCAGTGCTAGAAGGGAGTGGAGTTTGTAGGGAGGAGGAGGGGGAGGAGGAGGACTATGGGGTCCTTGGGGCTATCTGAGCTTGGTGGTTTTCTTACAGACATTTCATTACCCAGATTAGGTAACATCATCAGTGCTAGAAGGGAGTGGGGGCACCAATGAGTTTACCTAGTTTGGGTAATGAAACGTCTGCAAGGAAACCACCAAGCTCAGAGAGCACCAAGGACCCCACAGTCGTCCTCCTCCTCCTCCTCCTCCTTCTCCACTCTGCAACACCCCCCTCCCTTCTAGCACTGATGAAATTACATAGTTGCATCATGAAAGGTCTGCAAGAAAACTATGAAGCTCAGAGAGCACCAAGGACCCCTCATTTCAACCTTGAGCTACAAATATTCTCCTTTATTATAAGATCCTTTAATCGGTTTCTCAGATGGCCAGACGTCCATTGGGGTCCCTTCCACCTTCATCCATCCCTGACTTATTCCAAGAAAAGAGGGGAGGAGGACCATGTGGGTATGAAGACCACACAAACGTTCAGAGATGTAAGAATTTGGGGGTTCTCCCCCTTACCTTTTAGTCCCATTGAAAGGGGCGACTCAGCCAGGAGGATGAGGAGACCCAGAAGGAGGAGACCGTGCGTAGCCTTCATGGTGCCAGGAACACCAGACTGGACTGGACTGGTGGACCTTTAAGTCCTGCTTTGAGGAAGTGAGAAGTGAAAAGGGCCCTTGTGGGAACAAGAGGAACAGGAAAGGTGTCACAATCACTTTCTCAACAAAACAGACAGGTGACCTTTTCCTTCTCAGGTAAGCCAGGCAGGTGAGGATGAGAACTTCCACCTTTACCCATGAAAGGTCCATTGTGCTTACAATCAGGCTTTGTGCGGGAGCAGAGCCGGAGAGCCCTGGGGCTGTTACTCCTTCCCGGATCCTAAATTACAACCGATGTTTGCATGTTGGGATTACAAAGGATCCCCTGATTGAAAGCACTAAAAGTGAGAACCTGAGAAGGTCACACTCCCCTGTCAACGTCACAGCCAGGATGCAGGAGGCTCCATCTCTTTATGTGTTGTATGTATTAAATAAAAATCTTGCAACATCAATCTTGTGGGGTAGGTAGGGATCCCCACACAAACAGAGGCATATTTCAGAGGGGACAAATCATAGCTCTCAAGCAGAGCCCAAAGTCTTTCAATATTTGAGGGGCTGCCACAGAGAAGAGGGGGATCACCCTATTCTCCAAAGCATGGCTTTTCAACCAGTGGTACGGGTACCACTTGTGGTACATTAACAAGTGGCAGGTGGTACGCAGCCCTGCCTAGCCAAGTGTAGTGGTGGAGGGAAAGAGCCAGCGCAGGCAAGGACTTACAGTGAGAGAGTCCTCTGGAGCTGCAAAGTGGCTGGGCAAGCCACCTGTGCTGGCAGCAACAAACAGGCAAGAAATGCAGCAGGGGAGGGGTTGCCCTCCAGGAGGAATGAAGAAAGGTAACATCAGCTGGAGGTGAGGCACGGAGGAGGGAGGGAGGGAGATGGAGAGTGGAAGGATTCTTATGTGCTTTTGTGACTTTGAAGTTCTGGAATTTGTGCAATGTGGGCTTTGTGTTCTTAAGGAGTGTTTGGCAATTTCTATTTGGCTGATGGCTGATGTCTCGTGTTAGCTTCTATTGCTCTGCTATTGTTAGCTGTAAGTTTTGCTGCAAGGGATTTTGAAGTATTTTTCTCCTGAATGGATTTTGCCTGTAGATTCTTTTACTTATGAATGGATCCATTTGGGGAGGCTGCCTTAGCCGGCAGCCAATACTTACTACATTTTTTCTTCTTCCTTACTTTCCTTTCTAGCCAGTAGCTAATTCTTAAAGGGGAATGTACCTTTTTAAGCTAGTTCACTCAGCAGTTTGTCTTTTCTGTCTCTGGAGGCTTTTCCTTGTTTGATGAATATATGGAAGAGAGAAAATATGGGGGGGGGGTTCAAATTCTTCCTTCAGAAGGAGGTGGGCATGAGAAAGAGGGAGGGAGGGAGGGAGGGAAGTCCCGCCTTAGCATTTGGCCACCAGCAGCCCTGCCATTGACTTTGCTTGTCAAAAGATTGCAAAAGGGGATCACATGACCCTGGGACACTGTGACCATCATAAATATGAATCAGTTGCCAAGCATCCAAATATAAATCACATGACCCTGGGCATGCTGCAATGGTCATAAGTGTGAAAAATGGTCATAAGTCATTTCAGTGCAAATGCAACTTTGAACAGGTTTTTTTGGGGGGTCATCGAGTTTTTGATACCTTGCTAGGTGGTACTCGAATATTGCCATATCCTAAAAGTGGTACAATCGGTGAAAAGGTTGAAAAGCCCTGCTCCAGAGCACCTGAAGGCAGCACAAGAAGTAACAGGTGGAAGCTTATCAAGGAGAGAAGCAACCTGGAACTAAGGAGAAATTTCCTGACAGTGAGAAGAATTAATCAGTAGAAGAACTTCCCTCCAGAGGTTGTAGGTCCTCCATCACTGGAGTCTTCAAGAAGAGATTAGACAGCCATTTGTCTCAAATGGTATAATCATAGTGTTTCTTGCCTGAGAAGGAGGCTGGACTAGAAGACCTCCAAGGTCCCCTCTAACTCTGTTATTCTGTTAAATCCTCAGAGTTCTTTGTTCCTGCAGACCTACCTGCCTGCCTGCAAAGTTAACTCCCCTTTTTCAACTGGTAGTTGCAACACGCAGATTCCTCTTTCAAAGCAGTGAGTGAGTGTGTGTGTGTGTGTGTGTGTGTGTGTGTTATGATTTTGGTAATGATTGCAACGTTGAACATTTCATGCATTTGGGTTCAAGTGAATATTTGTGCCCAAGGTCAATTGTCACCATCAATCCTGACTTCCTTCCAATTCTGAAGAACAAACGGGAAAATTGAGGGAACCCCAAATATTGTAAAAAGGGAGTCCAGTATCTGAAAATGCAGCATGGGGAGCAGAGGACAAGCCTAGCCCTATGGCCCCATAAGGCAGAATACAGAATACTAGAACTGGAAGGGACTTTGGAGGTCATCTAGTCCAACTCCCTGTTCAGGCAGGTAACCCTATACCATTTCGGACAAAGGGCTGTCCAGTCTCTTCTTAAAAACTTCCAGTGTTGGAGCATTCACCGCTTCTGGAGGCAGGTTGTTCCACTGCTTAATTGTTCTAACTATCAGGAAGTTTCTCCTTAGTTCCAGGTTACTTCTCTCCTTGGTGAGTTTCCCTCCGTTGCTTCTTGTCCTGCCCTCTGGGGCTTTGGAGAATGGGTTGACCCTCCCCCTCTTCTCTAGGGCGGCCCCTTAGATATTGGAAGATGCTATAACGTCCCCCCTAGTCCTTCTCTTCATTAAACTAGACGTACCCAATTCTCTCATCCATCTGTCGTATGGATTCACCTCCAGTCCCCTAATCATCCTTGCTGCTCTGCTCTGGGGTTTTCGCCCAAACTGATGCCAAGCAGTGGGGAACAGCAGCCTGGCACAAACCAAAGAAGTTGGGGTGAGTCCGCCCTCTGAATGTTTCATTGTACCCAAGCAATAGGGTCCTGGCCTGCTGCTGTGGGGGCCGCAGGGAGCCCCTGGGTGACCACTTGCCCGGGTGCCGCAGAAAGGGGCAGCCCTGCCCATTGGAGGCAGATCAGAGGCCTGATACCCAGGAGAGCGCCAGGGACAATGCGCTGGCCTGGTGGCTCCGCTCCCATCCGGATGAAAGCGCCATCCATCACTTCTGCCCTGGGAGATGCCAGCAAAGCTTTGAGGGAGGGCAGTGCTGGTACCGCTCACCTGGGTGGGAAACCCAGGAGCCCTGGCTGAAAGAGAGAGCTGAGGTGGGGGGTGAGGGGCCCAGCTCCACCCCCTTTGCCTGGCCAGCTATATAGGGCAAGGGGCCCCTGCTTGGCATCCTCTTCCGAGAGGCACCATGAAGTCTCAGGCCTTCTGGCTCCTCCTGGGGATGGTCAGCTCCACGGCTGAGCGAGGGAGGGCAGGTGAGTGGGTGCCTTTGCAGGTCTCCAGCTGGAAGTGAGGCCCAGAGGGCAGGGGGGGGGGTTCATGCTCCAGAGCCTGAATGCCCCCCTCTCCCAGGGGCACGACATCCAATGGGGCTCCGGTTTCAGGGCCTGGGAACCAGGGACGGAGTTCCTGGGTGTGGCACCTCCCTGGAGTAGGTAGCTGCAAGAGGGACCCCAGAGCAAAGATGGCACCGGGGCAGACAAAGGGGGGTGATCAAAGAACCTACGGGAGGAGAATGAGTATCTAATATTGCATATACTGACAGCAGCGAGAATAGCATTTGCCCAATATTGGAAAAATAAAAATTTACCATTTGAAGAGATCATAATAAAGAAAAATTTAGAATGTGCAGAAATGGACAGACTAACCTTAGAGATCAAAGAGAAAGAAGACTCAGTTTATTTTAAAACATGGGATAATTTTTACCAGTGGTTAGCAAAACGAACTAGCGAGAAACGATTGTGATATTTAATAAGATGGATGATATGTATTGATTAACTGATACTCTTTATGATTATTGTTTCTCTTATTTACTATAGCTATTTACTATTATATTAACTACTGCTATTGAACATATGTACCCAGACAACAGTCTGCTTGCTAAAGCTTGAAAATGTTAATGGGGGTAACCCCATTGTTGTACCTATCCCTATCCCAACCCTAACCCTGATTCCTACCCTGAACCCCAATCCCCATATTGACCCTATTCCCTCCCTAACCTTATAAAACTCAATAAAAATACTGTTAAGAAAAAAAAGGAAAAAAAGAACCTACGGGAATCCCTACCCCAAAAGTGAGACACCGGTCTTTGGAAAAGGGCCAGGCTTACTATGGGGGGGAGGAGGGCAGGAGGGGCGCTGGGTCTCCAGGGAGGAGCACAAGAAGTTTTCCCAGCCTTGCCCCCCCCCCCCCACAAAGACAGCCCGTCCGTCCTGACCTCTGCCTCCTCTTCACAGCTGCCACGGGAACAACCGCGGTGCCAGGGAAGGCCGGCCGGTGCCCGGCGGGAAGCGCCCAGGAGCCCCTGCCCTCCAAGCTCTACTGCCTCTCGGATGAGTCCTGCCCGGGGGGGCAGAAGTGCTGCATCCTGGGCCGAATGAGGATCTGCGTGCAGCCTGCGCTGGGTAGGGGGGGCTGCAAGGGAGGGGGCTGCCCCCTGACTCGCCCCACAGGGCCCCTCGCCAGCCTGGTTTTCGATGTTCGGGAGGGGAGGGCATCCCCGGGGGGGCTCCCCTTGTGAGGGGGGGCAGGGGCCAGCAGGCCGTGCAGTCTCTGCCTGCTTCTTCTTCTTCTTCTGCCTTCCTGCCTGTTCTGGCCGCAGCTGCGAGCCCCGGCTGGAAGGCAGCCACAGTCACACCGTGAAGGTGATGCCACCAACGGGGCCCAGCTGCAGGGAGCCCTCGACTTACCATCACAAAGGAGCCCAAACTTTCTGTTGCTAAGCGAGACAGTTGTTAAGTGAGAGCTTTGCCCCATTTTTATGACTTTTCTTGCCACGGTTGTTAAATGAATCACTGCAGTTGTTAAGTTGGTAACACGGTTGTTAAGTGAATCTGGCTCCCCCCGTTGACTTTGCTTGTCGGACGGTCCCAAAACGTGATCACGTGACCCCAGGACACAGGGCGACCATTGTAAATATGAGCCAGTTTTGCTATGCGCTCTCAATTTTGATCACATGACTACAGGGAGGCTGCGACGGTTCTAAGTGTGAAAAATGGTCATAAGTCAATAAAGGAGAATATTTGTAGCTCAGGGCTGAAATGAGGGATCCTGGGTGCTCTCTGAGCTTCGTTGTTCTCTTGCAGACATTTTGTGACCCAATTAGGCAACATCATCAGTGCTAGAAGGGAGTGGGGGTTGCAGAGAGGAGGAGGAGGAGGAGGAGGAGGAGGAGGACAATGACAACAACAACAACAACAACAACAACAATGACTGTGGGGCCCTTTGTGTTCTCTGAGCTTGGTCGTTTTCTTGCAGACATTTCATGACCCAAGTAGGGAACACCATCAATGCTAGAAGAGAGTGGGGTGTGTGGATAAGACTGTTTTCTTGCAGGCGTTTCATGACCCAAGTAGGGAACACCATCAGTGCTGGAAGGGGAGTGGGGATTGCACTGATGAAGTTCCCTAGTTTGGCTAATGAAATATCTGCAAAAAAGCAACTAAGCTCAGAGAGCAGCAAGGATCCCTCAGTCACGTCACTTTTTTCAGTGCCGTTGTAACTTCGAACAATCACTAAATGAGCTGTTGTAAGTCAAGGACTACGTGCACTGCTCTGGGCCCCTTGAAGGGGGAGGGCTTTTTTCCCCCATTGGCAAAAAGGTTCTCTCTGCCCACGGCTGAGCCAGCCTAGCCTTTCCCGGGGTTGAGGGCAGGAGTCAAGCTGAGCCCAGGCTGCTGGGAGGGGCCAGCGGGGGCCTTCGCTTCTACCCCTTATTTTACAGTGAACCCCGGCTATTGCCCCACGGCCTGCCCCACGGCCCTGGAGCCCTGCCGGGTGTCCTGCCTGGAGGATGCCGCCTGTAGTCCCGGGGAGAAATGCTGCCTTCAGGACTGCCAGCTGCGGTGCGTGGTGGCAGAGCCAGGTGAGAGGGCTCACCCTGGCTGGGTAGAGGGAGGGTCTCCGGGGAGGGGGACAAGGAAGAGGGGCCGCTCTGGCAGCTGCTGTCCAGCCAGGCTCAAGGTCAAGCACCACACAGTTGGGGTTGGGGTTGGGGTTGGGGTTAAGGTTAAGGTTAAGGTTAAGGTTAGGGTTAGGGTTAGGGTTAGGGTTAGGGTTGGGGTTAGGATTGGGGTCAGGGTCAGGGACAGGGACAGGGTCAGGGTCAGGGTCAGGGTCAGGGTTAGGGTCGGGGTTAGACCCCCCGCCCTGTGCAGGCTCTGCTCATCACCGGCCCCTTCCTGTCTCTGCCGCAGCCCGACCAGGCCTGTGCCCGAGGAGGCGGGTGCTGCCCACCGGGACCCCCTGCCGGAACCGATGTGAGGATGACAGAGGCTGCCCACCAGGCCTGAAGTGCTGCTTCGCCGGCTGCGGCCTGGAGTGCGTGCGACCCAGAGCAGGTAGCGCCCCACTGAGCATCACCCCCCACCCCCTCCCTGCCTTCCTGGCCTTGGCACCGGAGACAACGGGGCCCCCCACCTGGCTTTTAGAAAAAAGAAACAAAATGGGAGACGCTGCCAAGTTTTTGCAAAGAAACACTCCTTGGCAAGCGGAACAGTCCCTGGCAAGGAACCCTCCCTGCCCCAGAGGCATTCTTCGCAGGTGGAAAGCCAGGGGGGAGGGGTCCTTGTGGGCCTCTGCCTGCTGCTCAGACCACAGAGGGCGGGGCTTTGGCCGCTGGACAGCATCCTGGGAGGGCAGAGAGTTCGAACAAGGGAGGGTGTTTCTGATGGACTGGACCGGCAGCACTTTGGGGGTCTCGGGGCCAGAAAAAGGGACCCAAGAGGGGTCCTCCTTATCTCCGGGGGAGTGTAGCTGTCCACTGATGGCCCCCAGAGAATGCACAGTAGTCCTCGACTTACGACCGCAACTTTAGCCCAACGTTTTTCTTGCTAAGTGAGACCGTTATTGAGTTTTGCCCCGTTTTACAACCTTCCTTGCCACAGTTGTTAAGTGGGTTACTGCACTTCTCAAATCACATGTCGTTAAGTGAATCGGGATTCCCCATTGACTTTGCTTGCCAGAAGGTTGCAAAAGGGGATCACGTGACCCCCCCGGGACGCTGCGACCGTCATAAATAGGAGTCAGTTGCCAAGTGGCTGAATTTTGATCGCGTGACCCCAGGGAGGTTGCAATGGTCGTAAGTGTGAAAAACGGTCATTTCATTGCCGTGGTGACTTCAAATGCTCACTCAACGAAAGGTTGGAAGTCAAGGACTGCCTGTATTAAGGGGACCCCGCTCTCAGCCACGCAGCCACCAGTGGGGTGCGGAGGGACCCCAACAGATGCAGCTGCTGCCCCCAGAGATACTCAAGAAGGTCTGGATTGCCTGCACGTCCCCATCGCCCCCCACTGCAGGGCAAGGAAACGGAGGGGACCTTGCCTGGCCCTTCCCCAGCCCTGCTGGGTGGGCACCGAAATGAGATGAGATGAGGAGGGGGAGTTAAGTGAGGAAACAACTTTGCCCACATAAGGAGCCCCCCTCCCCGCCCCCAGATTTTTGCATCATTTGAATGTGATTTATCTCAGGCCAAGAACCTAATAGAATAGAATAGAGCTGGAAGGGACCTTGGAGGTCTTCTAGTCCAGCCCCCCACTCAAGAAGGAGACCCTATACCATTTCAGACAGGTGATTGTCCAGCCTCTTCTTAAAAACCTCCAGGGATGAAGCACCCACGACTTCTGAAGGGAAGGTGTCCCACTGATTATTTGTCCTCCCAGTTAGGAAGTTTCTCCTTAGTTCCAGGTTGCTTCTCTCTTTGATCCCTTCACTTTAGAGGAAACAACAACAAGGCTGTCATTTGTCTTTGGAAGCACTCCCCTCACACACACACTATGTCCCAAGGCTGTCCCTGCCCCGTATCACGTCATATTTTTTTCCCCTAGAAGCGTCAGATCCCCATGGATCTCCTCCATGACTTCAGTCTAGATCAGTGTTCCTTAGGCTTCGCCCTTTTAAGATGAATGGGTGTCACGGAAGGACCTCTCTTTCCGCAGACGTTCCTGCTGGTTGCACAGACCCACCAGCACCAAAATGCCAAGATCGCTGTAGAGAGGACTCCGATTGTTCAAAGGAGGAGACGTGCCGCCCCACGGCTTGTGGCTTCCAGTGCCAAGGGCCTCCCCCAGGTATGTCCTGGCTTTGTACAGGCTTTCCAGGGACCTCACTCCAAGTCTAAGGAAGCGAAGGTGAAGACACCTAGTGGGTAGGGCCGGTGCAGTTCTTGTTTTCTCGAAGGACATTCAGAAGAACTTAATGTTCTTGAGGGATGAACATAAAGTTCTTGAAGGACATTCAGAAGAACTTAATGTTCTTGAGGGATGAACATAAAGTTCTAAAAGGACGTTCAGAAGAACATAATGTTCTTGAGGGATGAACATAAAGTTCTTGAAGGACGTTCAGAAGAACATATTGTTCTTGAGGGATGAACATTAAGTTCTTGAAGGACATTCAGAAGAACATAATGTTCTTGAGGGATGAACATAAAGTCTTTGAAGGATGTTCAGAAGAACATAATGTTCTTGAGGGATGAACATAAAGTCCTTGAAGGACGTTCAGAAGAACATAATGTTCTTGAGGGATGAACATAAAGTCCTTGAAGGACGTTCAGAAGAACATAATGTTCTTGAGGGATGAATATAAAGTTCTAAAAGGACGTTCAGAAGAACATAATGTTCTTGAGGGATGAATATAAAGTTCTAAAAGGACGTTCAGAAGAACATAATGTTCTTGAGGGATGAACATAAAGTTCTTGAAGGACGTTCAGAAGAACATAATGTTCTTGAGGGATGAACATTAAGTTCTTGAAGGACATTCAGAAGAACATAATGTTCTTGAGGGATGAACATAAAGTTGTTGAAGGACATTCAGAAGAACATAATGTTCTTGAGGGATGAACATTAAGTTCTTGAAGGACATTCAGAAGAACATAATGTTCATGAAAGATCAACATTAAGTTCTTGAAGGACATTCAGAAGAACATAATGTTCTTGAAGGATGAAGCAAGGGGGAGGGGAGGGGAGGCAAGGAGGGCCTGGACAGGGATCCAAGGCAGAAGGGGAGCCCCGGTGCTTGTTAGCGGGTGGGGGAGAGGCAGGGTCCTCAGGCTACTCTCTGGTTGCAGGGAAGCCTGGAGTGTGTCCCTTGCTGTTGCGGGGGTCCCTGGGACCATGCCTGGAGGAGACGCTGAAGACCTGCGCTCATGACCTTGACTGTGAAGAGGCCAAAAAGTGCTGTTCAAATGGCTGCAGGATGGTCTGCAGGGAGCCAGGGGAAGGTCAGCTGGCACTGCTGGAGGTAAAGAGACCCTGAAACCCTCTTCCTCCTCCTCCATCAACCCCTCTGTTCCAAACACACAGCAAGAAAACACATTCCCAGCATTGTCGCCACCCGTCTGCTGTGCTGAAACAGCCAACTTCTGGTGCAGCCCATCAAGACGGACGAGGCGGCCGCTTCACGGGTAATCTGGCTGACCTCCACTGCTCCTGCCTTTTCTCTATCCTACCTGTTCCTGGATCAGGTGCAGAAGGCAGTTCCTCTTCCTCATCCCTGACCGGCTGCAGCTACATGCTTCCCCCACCTGAAGCCCCCAGACTGTCCTGCTGCCTCTGTGCTTCAGCCGAATCCCTCTCGGATGGCTGCTTGGAGCCCTTGACCAACTCCCCTCCTGACATGCCTGGAACTGGTTCATCTTCCTCCAAGCTGACATCTGGAGAGGCATCTGGAGAAGCATCTGGGAGACTCATCACACATCTACCCAACCCACCAGAGCAGGGAGGCAGGGGAGGTCTCATGTCCCCTCTCTTGAGGAAGTCCATTTGGTGGGACCAAGAAGAAGGGCCTTCTCCGAGGTGGCTCCCTCCCTGCTATTTGAAGGACCGTCTTTTCCCAGTTACATCCACCTGACTCACCAGAGCAAGGAGGCAGGGGATGTTATGGGTCCCCTCTCTTAAAGAGGCCCGTCTGGTGGGACACAGAAAAAGGTTTCCTCCCTGTGGAACATCATCCCTGCGGAGATAAGATTGCCTCCCATCTTGACATTCTTTCAAAAGGGCCCAAAGACCTGGTTTGGCCAGTGTGTTTGGGGACCCCAGGGGGACACGGAGTCCCTCCAGTGGTCAGTTTGATTGTTGTCACCAAGGGACAAGGGGGTTCATGTGGGTTTGTGTTTGGGGTTTTACTTCTGTAAGCTGCCCTGTCACTGTGAGGGAGCTGGGCAGCCATATACATTTAATAAATAAATAAATAAATAAATAAATAAATAAATAAATAAATAAATAAATAAACAAACAAACAAACAAACAAACAAACAAATGGAATGGAACGGAATGGAACGAGAGAGAGTGAAAGTGATAGATAGATAGATAGATAGATAGATAGATAGATAGATAGATAGATAGATAGATAGATAGATAGATAGATAGATAGATAGATAGATAGATAGATAGATAGATAGATAGATAGAGAAAGAGAGACAGACAGACAGACAGACAGACAGACAGACAGACAGACAGACAGACAGATTCTCCAGAGGCCATCGGATGGATTAGAAGAGTGATATGTACAGATGTGCTAGGCAACCCAGCCGAATTAGAACAACCGGTCCAGCATCTGCAGATCCAGGCCCGGAGAAGACTTTCGAAGTCACAGGGCAGATGCCTTCCAAACCAACCCCCGCCCAGAGCATCACTCCTTGACCTTTGACCCTCCCCCCCCCAAAGCTTTCCCTGCTTCCTCTCTGCCAGGAACAGACTGATAGAATAGCTGAGGACCTCACGGTCTCCGTGCACCAGATGGGGCTTCATGCACCTCCCTTCCCAGACAGGACCCCGAGGAAGGGGTTTCTGAGGAAAGCAGCGGATCTCCTCCGTGGACGGGACCCAGCAAGTCTTGGAAAGCCACAGCAGCTCCATCGTGGCTCCAAGGTGGAGGCTGTTGGCACTTTAATACTTTAAGGGACCACGTTGTGTGGCTAATAACCGCAGTAATAATAATACTGACAGTGACATCACCACGTTCTTTTTTTTCTGCATGGAGAAAGCTGCATTCTAAGAATTAACTGCAGGCACACAGCCAAAGAGGGAGGTGCAACTCATGCCAGTCCTCACATCAAACAGAACCTGTGACTCAACCCTGACACTCATTGTCTTGGCTTGAGGAATGGCTCATTCTGGTGCAGGTTCTGGGCTGTTCTTAGCTGGGGGGGGAGGGGGGAAACAAGCCTAGCTTGTAACCACAAGAATAATATTTATTACATAAGCAACGTATCTGCTTCTGCCAGATTCCTGGAGTTTTAGTTAGAGCATAGAGATTCAAAGGAAGGAAACTGGCTTAACGCTATTAGACAGAACAGAACAGAACAGAGCAGAATAAGGGAGAGAATAAGAGGAGAGGAGAGGGGAGGGGAGGGGAGGGGAGAGGAGGGGAGAGGAGAGGAGAGGAGAGGAGAGGAGAGGAGAGGAGGAAGGGACCTTGGAGGTCTTCTAGTCCAACCCCGTGCTCAAGCAGGAAAACCTACACCATTTCAGACAAATGGCTGTCCAGTCTCTTCTTAAAAACCTCCAGTGATGGAGCGCCCACAACTTCTGGAGGCCAGCTGTTCCACTGGTTAATTGTCCTCCCTGTCAGGAAGTTTCTCCTTAATTCCAGGTTGCTTCTCTCCTTGATCAGTTTCCATCCTAGCCAATACTTTCCAATGTGAGCCTTCCTTGAGACTGGACCTTGCAAGATGTCCAGCTTTCCATTCAAGGCCCTCAAAGGAATTGCTGACCTCCATTCTCCTTGCGGAGTTCAACCTATCAGGTGGCATCTACAGAAGGATGGCCACTTCTGGTCACTCAGGGGCTGCATTTGTGGAATTCATACCCCTACTGTAGGTTAAAATAGGGGTGGGGTAGGTTGTGTTGTAGGAACCAGGCAATGAATTGTGGCCAGCTCCAGTTATTGGACCAACCCATCATGTTAGGCCACAAAATGGGTGAGGCATGACATCTATGGAGATTCCAGGTCACGGCTGTCCCAAATATGCTTTTTCAAAAGGCAACTGGACTTTGTTTTTCCTTGAAGACGTTTCCTTTCTCCTCCAAGAAGAACTCAACTGAAGAATTTTTTGGAACGAGAAGCGAAACTTCTTCAAGGAAAAACAAAGTCCAGCTGCCTTTTGAAAAAGCATCTTTGGGCCATGCATGATTTCAACATGAGCCCTGTGGATTATTAACCCAGGTTTTGGGTCAGCGTGTTGCATGATATCATACAAAGGGACAAGGGATGTTCTGTGTTCTTGGAATTCCACTTTAATTGCGACATTATTGGACCTGGGTCTTTCTGGCAATCTTCTGAAAACTCCTGGAGGACCAGTGAGGTCCCCCAAAATAAGGAGAGCAAACACAGTTGTGTCTTCAAGGAGGGGAAGGAGGAGGACCTGGGGAACTATAGACCTGTCACCTTGATGTCCACGCTGGTTCAAACCTTTGAACAAATTATTCAGCAATATCTTATCAGAGCTTGGACAGACAGGCGACACATCACGGAAGCCAACCTGAGGTTGGGTCAAAGAGGTCGTGTCACACTGAACTTTATCTCCTTCTTTAACGGTTACTAGATTAGAGAAATGCTGTACGTAAGGGATACTGGCACAGCCTCCAACAGAAGAGTCTTGTTTTTCTGCTGAACAAAATGAGAAAATATGGCCTAAGACCAGGAGTCTCCCAATTTGGCAACTTTAAGACTTGTGGACTTCAACTCCCAGAATTCCCCAGCCTTTGCTGCTCTGCAATGGCTGGGATGAATAGAATAGAATAGAATAGAATAGAATAGAATAGAATAGAATAGAATAGAATACAATACAATACAATACAATACAATACAATACAATACAATACAATACAATACAATACAATACAATACAATACAGCTGGAAGGGACATTGGAGGTCTTCCAGTCCAGCCCCCTGCTCAAGCAGAAGAACCTATACCATCTCAGACAGGTGACTGTCCAGTCTCTTCTTAAAAACCTTCAGTGATGGAGCGCCCATGACTTCTGGTGGCAAGCTGTTCCACTGGTTGATTGTCCTCACTGTCAGGAAGTTTCTCCTTAATTCCAGGTTGCTTCTGTCTTTGATCAGTTTCCAACCGTTGTTTCTTGTCCTGCCTTCTGGTGCTTTGGAGAATAACGTGACCCCCTCCTCTTCTTTGTGGCAGCCCCTCAAATACTGGAATGCTGCTATCATGTCTCCCCTATTTCTTCTTTTCTTTAGACTAACTGAGGGATCCCTATTAAGTCTGCAGATGAGCCCAAGGCAGGAAAGGATCAAGACAAGCTTGAGCGATGGGCAGAATGCACAAGGGAGATCACTCTGCCTTTATCCAGAACGAGCAGATGGATTCCTTCTTCCAAATTTCTCCCCTCACCCTATGACAAGTAGCTGCCAGCTGATGGATCAAGCCTCTTGACCAGCGCTAGTCAAATATTATTGTAATATTTTAATGTTTTATTGTTCCTTTTACTTGTTCTAAACTGTCTAGAGTTGCCCCTTGGTGAGATGAGTGGTATATAAATTTCATAATCAATAAAATGAAATACATAAGTGCTTTTCCCAAGACTCAGCTCTAAGAAAAGAATAAAGAGAAATGGTGTTTTGGATTGTCTTACCCCAAAACAAAGAAGAAGGACTTTAACAAAACTTTGTGACAACAACTCAAGAAGTATATAGAATACAGAATAACAGAGTTGGAAGGGAGATCTTCTAGTCTAACCCCTTGCTCAAGCAGGAGACCCTATAGCAGGGGTAGGCAACCTTGGCTCTTTTATGACTCGTGGACTTCAGCTCCCAGAATTCCTGAGCCAGCCTGGCTCAGCTTGGAAACCTCTCCCTTCCCCCTCAGCATGGCTGGCTCAGGAATTCTGGGAGTTGAAGTCCACGAGTCATAAAAGAGCCAAGGTTGCCTACCCCTGCCCTATACCATTCCAGTCAAATGGTTGTCCAGTCTCTTCTTAAAAACCTCCAGTGATGGAGCATTCACAACTTCTGGAGGCAAGTCGTTTGACTGGTTAATTATTCTCGCTGTTGGGAAACTTCTCCTTAGTTTTAGGTTGCTTCTCTTCTTGATTAGTTTTTTCTCTTGCCTTCCGGTCCTTTGAAGAATAAGTTGATCCCCTGTTCTTTGTGGCAGCCCCTCAAATATTGAAAGACTGCTACCATGTCAGGACAAGAAGCAACGGATGGAAACTAACCAAGGAAAGACCCAACCTAGAACTAAGGAGAAATTTCCTGACGGTGAGAACAATTAACCAGGGGAACGACCTGCCTCCAGAAGTTGTGAATGCTCTAACACTGGAGGTTTTTAAGACGAGATTGGACAGCCATTTGTCTGAAATGGTTTAGGGTTTCCTACCTGAACAGGGGGCTAGACTAAATGACCTCCAAAGTCCCTTCCAACTCTGTCATTCTGTTATTCTGCTAACCAGGATCAGTCTTTGGTGAGGACAAAGGGGAGGAAACAAGGGCTGGGTTGTTTCCTTCTGCAGTTGCCACCCTGGAGAACAAGGGGGGGGAGGGAAGGGAGAAGAGGGTGTCTCACATTTCAGGAAAGGGTTGATGTCCCAAGTAAGAGGCCCCAATTAACTCTGATTAAAGAGCTGCTAGCAGAATCTGTCATGCGACTTGGCTGCAGCACAACTATTTTGGAGGAGGAAAAAGGTGTGGCTGTTTTGCCAAGGAGCCTGATTAGAGAATAAGGTGTTTGTTACCCATAAAATGTGTGCCAAGGAAAATCGAACACAACCCCCAACTGGGGCAGATCCCCAAACAGGTGTCCCTCCCTCAACAGGGTTTCTCACAGGCTGGGTGCTGATCAGATTGGATCTGCTTCCAAAAGGCTGCAAAGGCTCTTGCAAATGTCCAAGCTTGTTCAGGACTCTGCGGTTTCTTCTCAGCCAAAGGGGGGATAACAGAATAACAGAGTTGGAAGGGACCTTGGAGGTCTTCTAGTCCAACCCCCTGCTCAGGCAGGAAACCCCATACCATTTCAGACAAATGGCTGTCCAATCTCTTCTTAAAAACCTCCAGTGATGGAGCACCCACAACTTCTGGAGGCAAGCAGTTCCACTGATTAATTGTCCTCACTGTTAGGAAATTCCTCCTTAGTTCTAGGTTGCTTCTCTCCTTGATGAGTTTCCATCTGTTGCTTCTTGTCCGGCCTTCAGGCACTTTGGAGAATAGCTTGACTCCCTCTTCTTTGGGGCAGCTCCTGAGATATTGGAAGGCTGCTGTCAGGTCACCCCTAGTCCTTCTTTTCTCTAGACTGGCCATACCTAATTCCTGCAACTGTTCTTCATGGGTTTTAGCTTTCAGTCCCCTAATCATCTTTGTTGCTCTTCTCTGCAATCTTTCTAGACCAGAGGTGTCAAACTGCCGGCCCACAGGCCAGATGTGTCATGGCAAAACCGCGCCCACCCCATTGCCGGCAATGGGGAAAAAAAGTTGCGATACGTCGTGCCACGTCACGTGACTTTGCGAGTTTGACACCCCTGTTCTAGAGTCTCAGCATCTTTTTTTATTATTGTGGTGACCAAAACTGGACGCCGGATTCCAAGTGTGGCCTTACCAAGGCATTGTAAAGTGGTATTAACACTTCACGTGATCCTGATTCTATCCCTCTGTTAATGCAGCCTAACACTGTGTTGGCTTTTTGGCAGCTGCAGCACATGGCTGGCTCCTATTTAAGGGATGGTCCACTAGGACTCCGAGATCCCTCTCACAGTTGCTACTATTGAGCAAAGTACCACCTATACCAGGGGTAGGCAACCTTGGCTCTTTTATGACTCGTGGACTTCAACTCCCAGAATTCCTGAGCCAGCCATGCTCAGTTGAAGTCCACGAGTCATAAAAGAGCCAAGGTTGCCTACCGCTGACCTATACTATACCGGTGCATTTGGTCTTTCTTGCCTAAATGTAGAACTTTGCTAACTTTATCGCCAAGCTCAGAGAACACTAAGGATCCTTCCTCCTCTTTCTTGTCTTCTCCTTCTCTTCCACTTCTAGCATTGATGATGTTACCTAGTTTGGTAATGAAACATCTGCAAGAAAAGCACCAAGCTCAAAGAACACCAAGGATTTGTAGTTGGTGACAGCATTCTGGACAGACAAGGGTTTCCCTGCTGTCCTAAAAGCCACATGGTCATCTCCCCATGAGTAAATCATTTCCCCACAAAGAAGAGGGGGCCACCTATTCTCCAAAGCGCCTGAAGGCAGGACAAGAAGCAACAGATGGAAACTAATCAAGAGAGAGAAGCAACCTGGAACTAAGGGGGAATTTCCTGACAGTCAGAACAGTTAATCAGTGGAACAACCTGCCTCCAGAAGCTGTGAGTGCTCCAACACTGGAGGTCTTTAAGAAGAGACTGGACAGCCATTTGTCTGAAATGGTATAGGGTCTCCTGCCTGAGCAGGGGGTTGGACTAGAAGACCTCCAAGGTCCCTTCCAACTCTGCCATTCTGTACTCTGTAAATCTGCAGGGAAGGCAACTGCAGCTCGTGGCCTTGTAAATATTGGCTCTCCAGAGTGGGCACAACCTCCTGCTGCTAGCTGCCAAGGATGGAGTGGGAGATCTACCTGGCAGGAGTACACCCCATGGCCTTCCTCCAGGGGTCACCCTGACCTGCCCCACAACCTTTGGGGGACACAAGATAAGCCTGTGGACACGACGGGGCAGAGTTCCAGCAAGGAATTCTGGGAACTGGCATCAGCAGGGTAAGTAAAGCAGACTCAGCAGGTCTGGCCTTGGCCTCGAAGGCCGGGAGGTATATATTGCAAGCCCATCCACACAGCTGGACCAGCAGAACTTCAACCATGAAGGGCCACCTGGTCTGCTTCCTGCTCCTGGCAGTTACTTTTGCTACCGCAACCGAATGGGTTGGTGAGTGCAGATCCTTTTCTTCCTGGGCGGAGTGGTATTGGAGGGGCACAATGCAACACCTCCCACTCCCTTAAAACTCCATCTCAGTAATCTGGGGGTCCATAGCTCCTTAGGCAGTCCAGAGGGCACCTTTTGGGCAGAAGCAACCCAGGTGACCAACGCTTGCTCCACATCTGTGGAAGAACTGTCCTCCTCCAGGAGACAGAATAATGAGTTGGAAGGGACCTTGGAGGTCTTCTAGTCCAACCACCTACAGACCGATGCTTCCAGAGGACCAAGGTTCCTCGAACAAGTGAGAGTTAAGACGGTTGACAGCACAACAGAACTAAGGTCCCTGTTGGATCAGACTAACAGCCCATTCAGTCCAGCTGGCAAGTCCCAGAGAACCTTCTGAATGTATCTCAGATTAGGATTAAGAAACCTGCTTTCCCCACCATTAGATAGCCTGCATGATCAATAACTACTAATGATCAATGTAATTTTCTCTTCCAGGGGTTCTCTTCTGTCATGTCAATGTTGACAGCCATCTCCACATCTTGTAAAAGAGAGGTCTTTAGCGTAAGGGGACCATAGAAAGAGTCGTCTCCACCATTGGGTCCCATCTACTGATCCACTAGGTTCCAGCATTATCATGGAGGAGACAGGGGGATTTCTGCTTCTTCACTCATTTTATAGACCCATACTAGCTGGGAGGCTTTCTCACCTCTTCTCCTAACTCTAGAACCTGTTGGGATCCTCCATTATTCTCAAATGTGGAACAGACAGAAAGAGCCGCTTTGCAGTGGAATCCATGGCCACGAAATAGGAAACTGGTCACCAGCTCCATTGAGTTGTGGACTGGAGTCCCAAAGGTGCTTTTCCAAAAGGCAACTGGACGTTCTTGTTTTGTTTTTTTGTCCTTTGGAAAATGTTTTGCTTCTCATCAAAGAAGCTTCTTCAGTTCAGGAATGAAATATCTTCAAGGAAAACGGAGAGAAAGTCCAGTAGCCTTTTGGGGGGGGGGGAAAGCATCTTTGGGTCAACCATGGCCTGGATGGTGTAGAATCTCCATAGACACCGTGGACTGAAGAAACAGAAAGACCTACATTAATGGCTAGAAGAGACAGACTACTAATTACACATTGGCCTTGGATGTCCAGCTGTTGAGGAACAATGAAGTGAGGAATGATGGTGTGCTTCCCAGAGATATCTGGTGAGGCCCTGTTTGCTCTGCCCCTTCCCTAGAAATTCAGCCCTCCCTTGCCCAGGCTGTACGAGACTGGGCAGAGGGAGAGGATGGGCTGCTCCACTTTGCACGACTGCTGGTGTGAAACCGAACCAAGAAGCAGGACAGGAGGGGACCAACCATGGCCCCTATTCCTATATCTCTCTGGTTCTTCCAATAGCCCTCCCTCATCAGACCCATCTTTTGGAAGAGGAACAGCCCCCACAGAGTAACATTGGCCATGGGGCAGACTAATGGCGCTTGGGGATTGGCACCGTATTGTCCAGTTGGCGGAGCAGCATTTGGCAGGCCAGCCTGAGAACAGGAGAGGACAAACCCCAGATGATGAAGGTCTCATGTTTTGTCCCCTCCTTCTAGATGACATTGTTCTCCAGGCAAAGGGACAAGTGGAGCAACAGACCCCAGAACCTCCAACAGACACCCCGCCTGGGGAGAAGCAAAAGGGAAAACCTGGTAAGAGCTTTGTGGAGCTGGATTCTTTCTTGGTCAATTTGGTTGTGATTTGATCCTCATTTGTGCCCACAGCAGGAGTGAATCATCTCAAACCCACTTCTCTCTCTGTCTCTCTCTGTCTCTCTCCCTCTGAGGGACCCTTGGTGCTCTCTGAGCTGGGTTATTTTCTTGCAGACGTTTGATGACCCAACTAGGTAACATCATCAGTGCTAGAAGAGAGTTGGGTTGATGGAGAGGAGAGGAGGGGGGGGGAGGGGAGGGGAGAGCGAGAGGAGAGGAGAGGAGAGGAGAGCGAGAGGAGAGGAGAGGAGAGGAGAGGAGAGGAGAGGAGAGGAGAGGAGAGGAGGAGGACGTAGGATCCTTGGTGCTCTCTGAGCTTGTTATTTTCTTGCAGACGTTTGATGAACCAACTAGGTAACATCATCAGTGCTAGAAGGGAGTTGGGTTGATGGAGAGGAGAGGAGGGAGGGGGGAGGGGAGGAGGGGGGAGGGGAGGAGGGTAGAGGAGAGGAGAGGAGAGGAGGAGACTGTAGGATCCTTGGTGCTCTCTGAGCTTGGTTATTTTCTTGCAGATGTTTGATGACCCAAATTAGGTAACTTGGTGAGTGCTAGAAGGGAGTTGGGTTGCTGGAGACAAAAGGGGAGAGGAGGAGGAGGAGGAGGAGGAGGAGCTCTGCTTTTGCCAATGCTGACCGAGTCTGCTTCCCTTCCTCTTCAGGTCCCCCCACATACGGCCAGTGCCCAGCTACAACTACAGCTCTTTACCCCATCGTGCCCCGCTGCCTGCAGGATGGGCCCTGCCCAGGGGATGAAAAATGCTGCCCAATCGGGAATATGAGGAAATGCGTCCTTCCTAAAGGAGGTGGGTGAGCCCCTCCCCAATTTGGGGCAAGGTGGATGGAGGGTTGCGGTGACAGGTTCGGAAGTGGAAGGTGGAGAGTCCAGGTGGAGAACCCAGTTCACCTCATGTCCCAGGATCCGATTCTGCTCTTGCCAGGGCTCTCCTTCCTGGAAAGGGGCAGAATGCCACCCTCCTGGTGCTGCGGTGCCCTTCCGAACACCCCGCAGATAGGATTGCAGCACACATTCTTGGTGCCACGTCTACTAGTGGTAATCGGCTGGGATTGCAGATCTGTCCAGCAGCGGGCAACCTGAGGGACACGTTCAGGCCCAGCTGCAGGAGATGCCAGGAGACCTTCTTGCCCACTCTGTGCCCACGCTTTCTCTTCCAGTGCATCAAGGTTACTGCCCCAGACGAGAAGATCAGGCCGTCTACAAGAAGCCCTGTGCTGGAGACCATCAGTGTGGGTGGCATGAGAAATGCTGCAGGACGGATGGCCACAGGAAGTGTGTCCAGGCTGTACCAGGTAGAGTCTCTGCCGGACACGGGTCCCCTCTTACCTGGAGGGTCTCAGGTGGACGCCTCACGGCGCAGTACGTGAGCCCTCAAAAAATGAGAGTTCTCCAACTTTGAGGGTGCCATCATCACCCCTTGGGGCATTCAAAGAAAATGGCTGCTGTGGGGACAGACTTGACCACTGCTGAAATGGCTGCCAAACGGAGAGAGGCCATCCAGGATCCTTCCTGGTAATCTTCTGGCGGGGTGGACGTGTGACCCATGAAGGGCCCCCCTCCAGGCTTAGTTGCTATGGAAACCCTTGAGCTCACCTGGAAATGAGGAGGAGGCTGGAGGCTCTGGAGGATCCACTTTCCTCTTTAATTTGGTTCAAGGAGAGGCCCTACCGAGTCAGTTGGTGAGGGAAGGAAAGTAGACCCGGAATCCTTGGAAGCAATCCAAATGGGTATCCAAGGGAGCCCTGCTTCTGATGGGCTGGGCACCTGAGTGCAACCCCTTCCCCTTTGCTGACCCCCAATCCTAGCCCCTGTTGCTCCAGGATGCTTAATCCATTCCCTCCCATCTGGCTTCCATGGGGCCCTTGGTGCTCTCAGAGCTTGGTGGTTTTGACCCTCACCAGACATGACCTCCCCATCACAAGACCCGGCACAAGACCCATCACAAGGCCCCCACCAGATGTGACCCACACCTGACCCATCACAAGACCCTTCACAAGACTCATCACAAGACCTTCACCTGACGTGACCCACACCTGACCAATCACGACCCTCATCTGACGTGACCCACACCTGACCCATCACAAGACCTTCACCTGACATGACCCACACCTGACCCATCACAAGACCCTCACCTTATGTGACCCTCCCAAGACCTCTTCACCATGCCTGAAGCCCTCATAAGCAGAAGAACATCAACACTGATATCCTCTAAATTCCACTGAAAATGTTACCTAGCCTGGTAGTGCAACATTTGGACCCACCAGCTTGGAGAAAGAACTTCCACCCTCACCTTGGTGGTTTTCTCGCAGATGTTTCATTACCAGGCCAGGTAACATCATCAGTGCCTGCAAGAAAACCACCAAGCTCAGGGCCCCACAGTTCCACTCCAAGCCACAAATATTCCCTTCTGTCGGCCTCCAGCTACCGCTGGCCTTTGCCCCAAGAAGAGTCTTCCACGGGTCCACGTCCCCTGCGAAAACCAGTGCGACGACGACCGCTCGTGCTCCTCGGGGAAGAAGTGCTGCTTTGACAGGTGTGGCCTGAAATGTGTGCCCCCTGAGGGACCCCACCAGGACCAGGACCAGGACCAGAACCTGGACCAGGACCAGGACCAGGACCGGAACCAGGACCAGGACCAGGACCAGGACCAGGACCAGAACCGGGACCAGGACCGGCACCGGCACCGGGACCGGGACCAGGACCGGGACAGGGACCGGGACCAGGACCGGCACCGGGACCAGGACCGGCACCGGGACCAGGACCAGGACCAGGACCGGCACCGGGACCAGGACCAGAAGAAAGGTGAGGAAGAACCCCACAAGGCAACCAGGGGGTCATTTGCAGTCCAACGGCTCCTCCAGCCTGTCCACACACTGACCCCTGGGTGGCCACCTTCTTCTCTCCATCCACTCCTCCAGCCTGTCCACACACTCACCCCTTGGTGGCCACCTTCTTCTCTCCATCCACTCCTCCAGCCTGTCCACACACTGACCCCTGGGTGGCCACCTTCTTCTCTCCATCCACTCCTCCAGCCTGTCCACACACTCACCCCTGGGTGGCCACCTTCTTCTCTCCATCCACTCCTCCAGCCTGTCCACACACTGACCCCTGGGTGGCCACCTTCTTCTCTCCATCCACTCCTCCAGCCTGTCCACACACTCACCCCTTGGTGGCCACCTTCTTCTCTCCAACCACTCCTCCAGCCTGTCCACACACTGACCCCTGTGTGGCCACCTTCTTCTCTCCACCTGCTCCTCCAGCCTGTCCACACACTGACCCCTGGGTGGCCACCTTCTTCTCTCCACCTGCTCCTCACCCCTTGTTCCTGAGTCAGGCTTTGGGCATCCTTGTAGTTGTGGTGGTGTGGTCATTGGCCATCCTTTCCTTGATCCAGTCCAAGGACAACTGCCAGATGAGCTCCATTGGTCATTTCTATCTTGGAGGGAAGGTAGTTCTCTGACTGAGGACAGAGGCAGGAGAGGAACCAGCAGGGGATCCGGCATGGATCAGCCCAAGTCATGTTCAGTTGACTGAAGGAGCCCATCAGCTCCACAGTTGAGAGCTTTGTCTGTAAATGCAGAGAGAAACCAGGGGCTCAACTCTTCTGGTCTTGGGTCCCTGCTGCATGGTCCTTAAGGGGGGCTTCAACACTAGATTCTGATAATATGCACTGAAGAAGAGATATATCAAGCTCATGGGTCTTCTTGCACCCAAGATCCAAAGGAAATTCAGGTTGGATAAGGAGAGCAGAACAGCCTCCTGGCGTCTAAGATGGTATGAGGTCTCCTGCTTGAGCAGGGGGCTGGACTAGAAGACCTCCAAGGTCCCTTCCAGCTCTATTCTATTCTATTCTATTCTATTCTATTCTATTCTATTCTATTCTATTCTATTCTATTCTATTCTATTCTATTCTATTCTATTCTATTCTATTCTATTCTAAAGATCCTTTAAAGCAGAGGGATACGTTTTTTGGAATCTCTGGAGTGGTATTTAGAATGTTAGGCAAGTGACAAGGAGGGACACATAGATGGGGTCCACCAAAGCACCATTCTCCAAAGCCCCTGAAGGCAGGACAAGAAGCAACGGATAGAAACCAATCAAGGAGAGAAGCAACCTGGAACTAAGGAGAAATTTCTTGACATTGAGGACAATTAACCAGTGGAACCACCTGCCTCCAGAAGCTGTGAATGCTCCATCACTGGAGGTTTTTAAGAAGAGACTGGACAGCCATTTGTCTGAAATGGTATAGGGTTTCCTGCCCGAGCAGGGGGTTGGACTAGAAGACCTCCAAGGTCCCTTCCAACCTTGTTATCCTGTTACAGGTTGACTTGCAACAATTCATTTGGTTCAAACTGTAATAGCACTGGGGGAAAAAAGTGACATGACCATTTTGCACACTTAAGACTGTTGCAGCATCCCCTGTGGTCACGTGATCAAAATGTAGACGCTTGGCCACTGGTTCGTATTTATGACGGTGTCCCGGGGTCACGTGATCAGCTTTTGGGGACCTTCTAACAAGCAAAGTCAATGGGGAAGCCAGATTCACTTAACAACCAGCTTACTCTACTTATCGACTGTGGTGATTCACTTAACAACTATGGCAAGAAATGTCATAAAAGGGGGCAAAACGCACTTGACAAATGTCTCACTTAACAACCAAAATTTTGGGCTCCGTTGTGACTGTAAGTCCAGGACCGCCTGTGTTCCGTTAAGCAAGACAGCTGAGCCCACAGACTCAAGAAACACACGGAAATGAAGATGGTGGCTGGCTTGGCGTTCTTGCTTAATGGCCAGAGGCTGGCTTTGGGGGAGTTACTTGGCTGTAAAAAGTGAGGAGCCGTTTTGTGTTGTGGAGTTCCCAGGCTGACCCCTCCAGGAGCCGAGGGACAGGAAGGCTGTACTCCTGCCAGGTAGATCTCCCACTCCATCCTTGGCAGCTAGCAGCAGGAGGTTGTGCCCACTCTGGAGAGCCAATATTTACAAGGCCATGAGCTGCAGTTGCCTTCCCTGCAGATTTACAGAGTACAGAATGACAGAGTTGGAAGGGACCTTGGAGGTCATCTAGTCCAACCCCCTGCTCAGGCAGGAAACCCTATACCATTTCGGACAAATGGCTGTCCAGTCTCTTCTTAAAAACTTCCAGTGTTGGAGCACTCACAGCTTCTGGAGGCAGGTTGTTCCACTGGTTAATTGTTCTAACTGTCAGGAAGTTTCTCCTTAGTTCTAGGTTGCTTCTCTCCTTGGTTAGTTTCCATCTGGTGCTTCTTGCCCTGCCTTGAGTTGCTTTGGATAAAAGGTTGACACCCCTCCCTCCCCTTGGGAATCCCTCAAATATTGGAAGACTGCTATCATGTCCTTTTTTTCATAAAACTAGACACACCCAATTCCAGCAACCGTTCTTCATATGTTTTAGCCTCCAGTTCCCTGATCCTCTTTGTTGCTCTTCTCTGCACAGGAGACATGAAGGGTTCCCAGGAGTCCAAGGGGATGCACTGCCGCACAGACCGAGATTGTCTGCAACGGAAGAAGTGCTGCAACGGACTCTGCCGGCGGCAATGCCAGCCACAAGGTAGGTCCCGGCTGATGCAGGACAGGAGAGCGCCAAGGGGGCTGGAAGACCAGAAGGGACAACTAACTCACTGCAGCCAACTCACCATGGCCAACCCGCCATAGTGAACTTCATAACTTATAAGAACTGCTTTATAAAGCCTTAGCAAGACCTCACTTAGAATCCTGAATCCCGTTTTGGTCACCACATTACAAAAAAGATGCTGAGACTTTGGAAAAAGTTCAGAGAAGAGCAACCAAGATGATCCAAGGCCTGGAGACCAAAACGTACGAAGAATGGCTGCAGGACTTGGGTTTGGCTGATCTAAAGAAGAGAAGAAGCAGGGGAGACATGATAGCAGTTATTCCAGTATTTGAGGGGCTGCCACAAAGAAGAAGAGGGGGTCAAACTATTCTCCAAAGCACCAGAAGGCAGGAGAAGAAACAACAGATGGAAACTAATGAAGGAGAGAAGCAACCTGGAATTAAGGAGAAACTTCCTGACAGTGAGGACAATAAACCAGGGGAACAGCTGGCTTTCAGAAACCGTGGAGATTTTAAAGAAGAGACTGGACAGCCACTTGTCTCAAATTGTACAGGGTCTCCTGCTTCAGCATGGGGTTAGACTAGATGATCTCCAATGTCCCTTCCAGCTCCATTCTGATTGGACTGGCTAACTCGCCACGGCCAACTTGCCATGGTTAACTCACCACAGGACACCTTGTTATGGGGCAATTCAACAGTTCAGTTTAATTATTTAAAATAGTTAAAAAATATATTTTAAGTTTTGTCATTCAGATTTTATTGGGTCCCTCCTTTGGCGTCCTTTCTTTAATGATTCTATTCCACTATTTCTTCGATATTAGTGTAACTCTTGTCCAGTGGAGAGTTGGCTGTGGAGAATTGGCCGTGGCGAATTGGCCCCCCTCCCCAGAAGGCAGACCCTGCCCCTCCCCTGCTTGAGCGGCTGTTTGAAAAAGCTGCCTCTAAACATCCACAGGTGTCAAGTTCTCCCTGTGTGCAAATGCGCCCCTGTGTGGTGTGATGAAGAATGACAGTGTTGGGGAAAATGTCTGTGGAGACTTTGAGTCAATCCTTACTCTATTGTTGTTGTTAGTTGCGAAGTCGTGTCCGACCCATCGCGACCCCATGGACAACGTTCCTCCAGGCCTTCCTGTCCTCTGCCATCTTCTGGAGTCCATTGAAGCTCACGCCTACTGCTTCAGTGACTCCCTCCAGCCACCTCCTTCTCTGTCATCCCCTTCTTCTCTTGCCCTCCATCTTTCCCAGCATCAGGCTCTTCTCCAGTGAGTCCTTCCTTCTCATTAGGTGGCCAAAGTACTTGAGTTTCAACTTCAGGATCTGGCCTTCTAAAGAGCAGTCGGGGTTGATCTCCTCTAGGACTGACCGGTTTGATCGCCTTGCAGTCCAGGGGACTCACAGGACTCTTCTCCAGCACCAGAGTTCAAAGGCCTCAGTTCTTTGGCGCTCAGCCTTTCTTATGGTCCAACTTTCACAGCCATACATTGCAACTGGGAAAACCATGGCCTTGACTGTACGCACTTTTGTTGGCAGGGTGATGTCTCTGCTTTTTAGTATGCTGGGCTCTGGAAGTGCCAGCCATTTTGCACCCAGGATCCGGCACTCACTCCTGGCGCGCTGGGCATAAAAAAGGGCAAGAGTAAAAGAGAGCAAGGAAGGCATTTCAGCATGATCAGCCAAGCAGGGGCTGGAGGGGTGGAAGAATAGACTCCACCGTGCAATCTGAGTTGACCAAAATGTGCAAGAAGCAAGATAAAAATACCCACAGTTCCCAAGCTGGAAGGCAGCAGATCTGAAGAAGCTGCCCGCCAGGCGTCTCCTGGGCTTCTGGAAGTCATGTCCTCCCCAAGACAGAGGTGCCCGCGGCCACCAACTGGCAAAAGGGCACCACAGGGTGGGTGGGCGACAGATCCGTCCCACAATCGCTGAGTTCTCCTGCCCCCCCCCCGTGCCCACTTGAGAAATTGGGCATCCAGGTGCAAACGTTTAAGTCTTGGCCATCTACTCTGTTTCTCAGGTATCTGCCAGCTGCCCTCAGAAATGGGGCCCTGCAGGGCGTTGATGCGTCGCTGGTTCTACGACAAGCACTCTGGGAGGTGCAAAGAGTTCGTCTACGGAGGCTGCCTGGGGAATGCGAACAATTTCGAGAATGTTGAAGAATGCGAGCGCCGATGTGGCCGTCCAGGTGAGGCCCAGTCAGAGGAGGGTCTGAGGGAGGAGGGAGGGGCATTGGCTGTGGGCCAGATGGCCTTAGTCTAGCAAGGCTATCTTGGGGGAAGGAAGGAAGGAAGGAAGGAAGGAAGGAAGGAAGGAAAGGAAAGGAAAGGAAAGGAAAGGAAAGGAAAGGAAAGGAAAGGAAAGGAAAGGAAAGGAAAGGAAGGAAGGAAAGAAAGAAAGAAAGAAAGAAAGAAAGAAAGAAAGAAAGAAAGAAAGAAAGAAAGAAAGAAAGAAAGAAAGAAAGAAAGAAAGAAAGAAAGAAAGAAAGAAGGAAGGAAGGAAGGAAAGAAAGAAAGAAAGAAAGAAAGAAAGAAAGAAAGAAAGAAAGAAAGAAAGAAAGAAAGAAAGAAAGAAAGAAAGAAAGGAGGGAGGAAAGAGGGAAGGAAGGAAAGAAAGAAAGAAAGAGAGAGAGAGAGAGAGAAAGAGAAAGAAAGAAAGAAAGAAAGAAAGAAAGAAAGAAAGGAAGGAAGGAAGGAAGGGAGGGAGGGAGGGAGGAAAGAGGGAAGGAAGGAGGGAGGGAGGAAAGAGGGAGGGAGGGA
>JALGBA010001427.1:0-32500 GCA_023970755.1 Azemiops feae
AGGCAACCGTTTGGACTCAAGTTTCATGGAATCATGTCTGTTTGCCTTGCCTGTGAACAATTCTCTGTTGGAATCGTGTTTTGTTTGCCTTTGCTTTTGGGACATTTTGCAGATCTGTACCTAATTAATAAAAGGGGTTTGTTTTTCCTGCATTTCCAGCCTACTTGTTGAAAGAGGGGTTTGTCCTTGTGAATTAACAAGGACTCACGTAGGCTGGGACAGAACAGATTTATTGCAAGCTCTCTACAAGAATCTGACCAACTAAGGGCCAAGGGAAATGAGCGGGAGATAAGACAGGCATTCAAGGTGGGCTGGACTTAAATCTCTTGCGGGCACACAGGGACTTGTGCTTAACCCTTCCCTCGGGCTCAGCCTGGTCATCTCCTACAGATTGAGCACTTGGTCTACTGAGCAGTTGTCTTAAACAAAAGTAGGCGTTCCTCAACCTTGACTTTCAACTTGGACTTTGATTTCTGCCCCCTCATTGCTGGTTTGCTTCTGATATCTACCTATGGTTCAGAACTGATTCCACATTTGCTCTTTTTCCATTATGTCGTTTCATTCCAAGCGACAAATTAGTCACGACCGTTTCTCAAAACCTGTAGCCCTTCTTTCCAGAGTTTGCATTCTTTTTTTTTTTTTAATCTTGCACTTAGAAGTTATTGATGTGCAAAAGCTGGAATCAAGTGTCAGCTGTTCTTAATTTTCCAAAGCTTAGCTGCTCTCTGCCAAGATCACTGGCCTGGATTTTTTAATTTAATTTTTTTTTTTTTTTGAGAAAGTGCATGGTTTTGCAAGCTCTACAAAATTAAAAAGCTGATAAACTCACCAAGGTAGGGACATCCTGCTGAGAATCCCTGTCACCAAAATTTAGGTTCTGCTCAGATAAATAATTGTCAGCATCTGGAGATATTCTTGAATTAAGAATAGCTACGAAGTGTCATTCTAAACGGGAGACACCTTGACAGAAAAATTGGGATATCTGTAGTGTTTGTGCAATAACTTTTGCAATTTTGCTAACAGTGTCACTCGGCTGTTTATTAACTGGATGGTCCTCTCTCCTTTTTTTAATTTTAAAAAAGTCCCATTTATCCTACAGTCCTATTCATTCATGTCTAAGGAGAAACCCCACTGAGTTTTATGGGCTTATTTCACAGCTGCAATGCAGACTTTCAAAAAACATGGAACAATATCAATTCCCTACCCACAATGGTTAATGTCCAATTTTATGTACATGATGAAAAAAAAAGAAATTACAAGTCTGGTTGAAGAACATTTCACTTTGAAGCTTATATTATCAATTCAATACTTCATTTACAGTTTTCTTTGATCATTCTGATACTCAGATTAATTGGTGTCCCTTCATATGTGCAATCAACACTTGTTCAAGTTAAAACCAGTTTAACATTTGGAATTAATACATGCAGGATTCCAGCCCTAACCATCATTTCTACGTAGAATGGAGAAAGCTGCTGACAGGAAGCATTAAAAAAAAGCAGGTTTTTAACAATGCACATTTAGTTAATATTCATGTATTTACTTGGAGTGGGGAGTTATCACCCCACTTCTGATATCGCCCCAGGCTGCTTCCTATGAAAATAAGCATCAAAATGCTCTTTTGCACACATGCTCACAATATTAATAGATATGTATATGTGCATGTACGTAAATAACGAGCTACTGTGACTAGCAATGGTTCAGGAGCTCATAAAATATTTAAATACCTTCCTGTCTGTTTTGTGACTAAGATGCCCAACACATGGCCAGGAACAAAGCTGAAACAAAATAAAATAAAACAAAATAAAAAACTTAAGGAGGAAAATGAAGGCATCACTAATTCACCCTCTCGCTGTCCTCCTTGTGAGTCAAACCCATACTCTATCCAAGGTGCTGAACAGTTGCAACCTTGATCCAATCTTGCCAGTTGAAAATTTGTTCCCGGGTAACTTCTAACTTGCAGCCGGATTGGATCATTTCCATCAAGTGATGTCGACTTAGATGGATGGGAGTTGAATTTTTCCCCACCCTGAGTTGGAGGAAGGGGGTTCGCTTTGTCCAAGAATGCCTTTCCTTTTGATCTAGTTTAATGAAGAGAAGGACTAGGGGTGACATGATAGCAGTGTTCCGATATCTAAGGGGCTGCCGCAAAGAAGAGTGAATCAAGCTATTCTCCAAAGCGCCTGAAGGCAGGACAAGAAGCAACGGATGGAAACTCATCAAGGAGAGAAGCAACCTAGAACTTAGGAGGAATTTCATGACAGTTAGAACAATTAACCAGCGGAACAACTTGCCTCCATCACTGAAGATTTTTAAGAAGAGATTGGACAACCATTGGTGTGAAATGGTATAGACAATCACCTGTCTGAGATGGTGTAGGTTCTCCTGCTTGAGCAGGGGGCTGAACTAGAAGACCCCAGGGTGTCCCTTCCAGATTCTATTCTATTCTATTCTATTCTATTCTATTCTATTCTATTCTATTCTATTCTATTCTATTCTATTCTATTCTGTTCTGTTCTGTTCTGTTCTGTTCTGTTCTGTTCTGTTCTATTCTATTCTATTCTATTCTATTCTATTCTATTCTATTCTATTCTGTTCTGTTCTGTTCTATTCTTTGCATTCCATATTCTATTCTATTCTATTCTATTCTATTCTATTCTATTCTATTCTATTCTATTCTATTCTATTCTATTCTTTGCATTCCATATTCTCTTCTCTTCTCTTCTCTTCTCTTCTCTTCTCTTCTCTTCTCTTCTCTTCTCTTCTCTTCTCTTCTCTTCTCTTCTCTTCTCTTCTCTTCTCTTCTATTCTATTCTATTCTATTCTATTCTATTCTATTCTATTCTCTTGTTATCCCTTTGATACAAGTCTTACTTCAATCAAATTCTGGCTCTCCAAGGAACACAGGACGTAAGAGTTCCCTATAGTCTTAGATAGTCTTAGAACATCCATGTGAGCTTGAACAATCAGACTGAAGAGGGAAGAGAGACTGGTCTACAACCCAACAATAATTTGAATTGAGGATCCTTCCAGGTCACAGCCCGACTGCAGCAATATTGTAAACTATAAACAGTGACCTGCGTTTGTCCAGCACTTAGAGAGAGATTCCCAGCCCTGCCGCCTTCCAAGCCATGTTGGAAATAGGACGTTTATTATCCTTTGGATGTGCTTCTCTTTCCAGTTCCCTGGCAAGGGCTGTGTAATTCACCATTCAAACTCAATAAGCCAGCTTTGTATTTCCAGGGTAATTAGGATTACTGGCAAACAAGGCTGAGCTAGCTGGTCGCTCAACAAAATTAAGATGTCTCTCTCTCTCTCTGTGTGCCTGTCTTTTCTTTTCTTACGAGCAAGCAGAACTGTGTTCTTTAGTATTTATCAGCATTGTTTTCTGGGTGGGTCCCCCCCCAGTTATATTGTCTTCTCTCTCTCTCTCTCTCTCTCTCTCTCTCTCTCTCTCTCTCTCTCTCTCTCTCTCTCTCTCTCTGTGCCTTTTATGTGGCAGAGTGCCTATTGATTTGCTGTTTTCCTGTCTTCCCTTTCCTTTCTGCTGAATGCACCAGGGAGGTCTGCTTACAGCGCAATCAAACCAGATGGAAAATTAACCTCTTGACTAATGAATTAAAGCTCGGCTGGGGCAAAAGATTTCCAGTCTGGCCAAGATGTGCGGAGTCATCCCTGGCTCTCCTTGCCTCTAGACAAGAGGCAAAGCCTGTAATTTTGGGGTGTCTGGGGGAACTTACTCTTCTCTTTTGCCTTTTTTTGGCCTCGCCTGAAGGATGGAAGGGTGACTTGTTTGGATCCAGCCTGTCAGCCTTACCAGGTTGACCAGACAGGAAAGCCCACAGATGAGCTAATTCTGCTTTATTGCAAGGCTATATTAGCAGAATCTGAAAGTACGAATCTCCCGCCGTCTCTTTTTACAGCCTGATAAGTTAGGGAAGTGTCAAGGTTCCGATTGATGAGACCGAATAAATCAGAACTCCGAGGCTAGAGGCGTCCTCAAAGAACATGTTTATTGGTGACAATGTATCAGCACGATCAAAAGTGAAACCAAGTCTGAAATTCCCTCCAAAGAGTTACATTATTACAAAGTTAAACTTCCCACCCCAATACTATGCAAATAGCTACGTTTCCCAATAGAATAGTTTGGCAGGCTTCCTAACAGTACACCCAACTCCCCAATCCGACCGTTTACAGTGACCTTGGTTCCCATGGGACAGAGAATTGTTTACCAGAAAACCTCCACTTCCCCCCTCCCATACTTGGGGCAACCTAGAACAAGCAAGATGGCTTCAGCCAGGTTCGTTGTAGAGTTGACAGGAAGATCCTTTCTAAGTTTCTTTCCCTTCCCAATATCAGCTGAGGTTCCTTCTCCTATTATCTGATGGTTCCCTAGTTAGAACAATCAACCAGTAGAATGGCTTGCCTCTGGAAGTTGTGGGCGCTCCATCACGGGAGGTTTTCAAGAAGAGACTGGAGGGCCATTTGTCCAGAATGGTATAGGGTCTCCTGCTTGAGCAAGGGGGTTGGACTAGAGGACCTCCAAGGTCCTTTCCATCTCTATGATTCTATGATTTGAAGAAACACAGCTGAAGATACGAAGCTTTGTGCTACCTCCTTGGCTAATCTTAGTCTAGGACAGTGGTGGCGAACCTATGGCACGCGTGCCAGAGGCGGCACTCAGAGCCCTCTCTGTGGGCACGCGCGCCGTTGCCCCAGCAGAGTTCGCCAGAGTAGTGAGCACGTGGCATTTGGAAGCGACAGGGCAAGAAGTGAGCGAGCAAGTGGCGTTGGCCCCCCGGGGATGCCCCGGAGATGGCAAGGGACTGGCCCCGGCCACGCTCATCCAGTCTGCCATGACCACTGCAGCCACACCCACCCAGTGGGCTATGTCCCCCCACCCCCGCTGAGGGCACCACAGTGCTGATGCAGCCCTGGCACTTTGTGATAAATAAGTGGGTTTTGGGTTGCAGTTTGGGCACTCGGTCTCTAAAAGGTTCGCCATCACTGGTCTAGGAGGTTGAAGGTTACAAAGGACAAAATATTGTTAAAGCTGGTTAGATGGTGGGTAGGCAGCAAAGGCTGTAAAGAGCTCCTCCCAAATTAAATTAAAAAAATTAAAAGTTGAAGCTTCTGAGGGCAGGATAAGAATAACAGATGGAAGATAATTAAAGAGAGAAGCAACCTAGAACTAAGGAGAAATTTCCTGACAATAAACCAGTGGAACAACTTGCCTCCAGAAGTTGTGGGTGCTCCAACACTGGAGGTTTTCAAGAAGAGACTGGACGGCCATTGGTCCAGAATGGTGTAGGGTCTCCTGCTTGAGCAGAGGGTTAGACTAGAAGACCTCCAAGGTCCCTTCCAACTATGTTATATTGTGATTCTGTTATTCTATCCCCATCAGTTAAAGAATTCCAACAGGTGGGGGTCCAGGAAGAGGGCCTTCTCTGCCATTGCTCCTGCCTTTTGGAATTTTCTCCCCCTCCCCAGAGGAGAGGTAGACCCCCCCCCCACTTTCCTAGCCTTTCAGAGAGACTTGAAAACCTGCCTCTTCTGCTTTAGTTGGGACCCACAGAGAACTCATGCAGCCATGGGGCTGGTGAGCCCCCTGAAGCCCCAACCCTTCCCTTTTTAATTCTGAATTTTGATTACTTTAATCTTTTTTAAAAAAAAACTCTTTTCATTATCGTACTTCTGTCTATCCGTAGACCGCCCAGAGTCTCGGGTGAGGGAGATGGGCGGGATCTAAAGATGATGAATAAATTAAATAAGTTATTATACCCACCTCCATCATTAGGGGAACTGAGAGTTGGTATGCAAATGGTTCTAGGTTTTTCCAAGGATAGATTGCATTCATTTGTAACTCAAACGGCAGACGTGTTTTTCCTTAGAAGCTCCAAGGGCCTGTCTTGCTATCCGAATGAAGGCTCCATTGGAGCTGTCTCATCTGCCTCTCATCACATCTGATAAAGTGCCTCCGTTCCACACACAAGGGGAGCAATTCAAGTTTCTTCTCCTTGGTTTCATGTCAGATATTTTACCTCGAGGGTGGGTGCCCTCTCGAGTTTCCGGAAGGATTTTAGAATCTCTTCGAAATTATCGATTTACAATCCATGACAATCTTCCCCCCGATGGATTTGAACCAGTCTGTAATTGGATAATTTGGCAACATATGTAAAGCCAGACTCTAGAGGACTGAAATTACACTTGGTTGAAAGAAGGTCCGTTCTTCATGTAGAATTAATTTGATTTCCTCTCCATTACAAGTGGCAACCGGAGTAGACTGGAGAGTGGATTATTGTTTTAACTCGTCACATCCTTTCTCCCCCCCCCTTCTAATTGCTGGGGGGTGGGGGAGGGAAGAGGGAGGGGAAGAGCCCGTTGCTCGTATTTGTGCATTTAGTTGCTTTCCAGCATCTACACCGCCTTTCGCGGGTGGTTTGCAAATGTGATGTGGAAACGGTTGCGACCGTGTGAAAGCAAATGCCTGTAAACATCAGGGGTGAAAAACCATCTTTTAACTGCTAGGCAAAAAGAACAATAAAAGGCTTTTTTAAAGAAAAGGCATTCTTCAACCTACAAGGTTGTGTGAAATAATTAAAACAATTAAATTGGTTGCCCCAAAGAATTGGACCCAGGAGTCCTTGGTGCTCTCTGAGTTTGGGTGTTTTCTTGCAGATGTTTCATTACCCAACTAGGTAATATCATCAATGCTAGAAGGGGGTGGGGTTTGTAAGGTGGAGGAGGAGGAGGAGGAGGAGGAGGAGGAGGAGAAGGAGAAGGAGAAGGAGAAGGAGAAGGAGAAGGAGAAGGAGAAGGAGAAGGAGAAGGAGAAGATGACTGGAGGGGAGGGAATCCTTGGTGCTCTCTGAGCTTGGTTATTTTCTTCCAGACGTTTCATTACCCAACCAGGCAACATCATCAGTTTGTGGGGTACAATACCTCAATCAAGGAACTATCAACTTAGTAAACAGCCTAATCATGGAACCAACAAATACTCCCAGCAAAACTGGCAGGTCAAGCCACTAGTATATAAATAGAGAACAAATCCCACACCCTTCTAGCACTGATGATGTGACCTAGTTGGGTCATGAAAGGTCTACAAGGAAACAACCAAGCTCAGATAGCACCAAGGACCCTACAGTCCTCCTTCCCAGCTCATCCTCCTCCTCTCCCTCCTCCCTACATCTCATCCGCCACTTCTCTTCCTCCTCCTCTCTCCTCACTAATAATCCTCTCCTCCTACTCATCCTCCTCTCGCCTATCTTCCTCCTCTTCCCCTTCCCCCTCCCCCCTCCTCCTCCTCTCCCTTCTAGCACTGATAATGTTAACTAGTTGGGTAATGAAACGTCTGCAAAAAACAACCAAGCTCAGAAGGCACCAAGGACCCCATAGTCCTCCTCCTCCTCCTCCTCCTCCTCTCCCTTCTAGCACTGATAATGTTAGTTGGGTAATGAAAGATCTGCAAAAAACAACAACAACCAAGCTCAGAGAATACCAGTACCAGCACCTTCTGGGTCCAACTGCATCTTCAAATGATTAAAAAAAAACCCTATTCTTCTATGATCAGGAAAGAAGAATTCAGGCCAACCAACTCTCACTCCCTGTCTTTGTTCTTTTATCAGTTTTTGTCAGTCCCCCACTTCCTGCCTCTTCCTTCCTCCTCTCTTATGTACAGTCTTACACCTCGTCTTCCAGCTGGGTTGGCTGCTGAATATTCAGCCACAGCATTTTGCAAGGAGTCAGGTGAGGTGAGGAGAGAGGGAAGGTTAAGTCAAAATCCAGCACCGAGCAACGGTGAACACTGGATTTAAAGCGCTGACATTTCACGAGACAAAATGGTAGGCGCCGCTAAAAATGTAAATTTGAAGAGAAGGCAGGGAAAAAAAAAAATACTACTTTCCCCTAGCACTTTTTCCCCGGTAGCTGTATTGAAATAGCAGAGAATCCCCAGCGCGCAGTAAAATTCCGCAAAACTTACTACCTTGAGATGCAGCTACTTTTTTTAACCCCTGCTATGCAAAGCATCTAAATCTGCCAGCTCCAGACTGTGTGAAAGAGCCATTAAGCATGCCGAGCTTTGCATGTAAAACTGAGGGTTTATTGAAAGGAGATGGTTATATCTAAAAAAAATTAGTTAGAATATATAGAAAAGCAACCGAAGGCAGGACAAGAAGCAACGGATGGAACCTAATCAAGGAGAGAAGCAACCTAGAACTAAGGAGGGATTTCCTGACAGTGAGAACAATTAATCAGTGGAACGACTTGCCTTCAGAAGTTGTGGGTGCTCCATCACTGGAGGTTTTTAAGAAGAGATTGGACAGCCATATAGGGTTTCCTGCTTGAGCAGGGGGTTGGACTAGAAGAGAGGTCCTCAACCTTTTGGGCACCAGGGACCGGTTCCGTGGACAGAGATTTTTCCATGGACCGTAGGGTGCGTGGTTTTGTGTGCTGCCTGCGTCCCCCGGATGGGGCTTTGCTTGTTTGTGTGGACCAGTTGCTGGCATGCCGCAGCCCAGTACTGATCCACGGACCAGGGGTTGGGGACCCCTGGACTAGAAAACCTCCAAGGTCCCTTCCAACTGTGTTATTCTGTTCTGTTCTAAAAGGCTTTAACAAAGCAGCTATGTTCTTAATGACTGGGCATTATCCTTCAGCCCGTCTAATTTTCCCCCTCAATCATTCCTGAAAGCAACAGATTGAGCTGTGCCTGTCTGTCTGTCTGTCTGTCTGTCTCTGTCTGTCTGTCCATATGTAGAGCTGGTATATTGTATTGTAATGTTGAAGATACTGCACTAAGAGATGAGTGAGCCAAGATCTCATTTCTCCTCAATCATGGAAGCTTTTTAGGAGACCTTGATCCAGACACTCCCCCCTCCTCTGCTCGGTCTACCTCTAAGAGTTATTGCCGGATTGGCCTGGGGACACCCAAGTCGCAGTCTGTCCTCATATTCAGAAGTTCCCTAAAGGACTTTGGGCCAGTCCTTCCCCCTCAGAAGTCCGAAAGTATCTACCTTCCAATGTGTATCATTGAAAGTATGACCCACAGCCTTCAAGAACCTTCGTCCAGCAGTGGATGGATTTGAGTGAATGCATGTACATAGGTGTGGGTGATATATTTCACGTTGCATTATAGACTTCAACTTTAAATTTCAATGTGAGAGCAGGTTATTTTTTTAAAAAAGATTGCAGAGTACTGGAGAGATGGGACTCAGAGAAGGCATGGATGAACGCAAGAACATTTGCGTGGTTCAGATCCAGTGAGCGGATTATAAATTCTCATTAGTCTTGTGTTCCATCCCAGGCGTTTCTAGCCAAGTAGAGTGGTCAGTCCTGGATTAATCTGGCTTGGTGTAAAGTCACTTTCCAGGTGCCTTTTGAAGTGGGGGAGGGAGGCTGTTTTCCATGCAGGTGTTTGTCTGCATCTGAGCTTTGCACAAAAGCAATGAGAGAAGATCTGATTTTCATTATTGTGGGGTTGTTGTTGTTTTTCCCCCCCAACGGAAACGTTCTGTCAAGGAAATAATTAAACACAGATATACAAGCATTTGGGGAGGCAAATTAATGTTTTCTTTCCCTGCGCCAAAAACAAAGGAGGAGGATGAATCGAGACTAGATATTTCCAAGAGGAAATACTTCCCTGCCATTCTTATAAATCAACCCTTGTAGCACACCTGGGAGGTGTTTGTTATGCAGCCCTAATTTTCCAACCAGCAAGTTTGGCTCGGTGGTTCCTGAAGCTGGACAGGTAAGATGCTAGTAAGATATGCAATTTTGCTGTGTCCCAAATTGGGGGCAAATTATTCTCCCTCCAACTACCATCAGGGAATTGAGGATTCTGAAATGCACAGGCTTGGAAGGGAGTTATTAATGATTAAAAATCCATCTTTCATGGGTTCCCACCTGATACCTGGCTGGAGTGTAATTTATCATCTTCCGTCTCTCCACACACGCCTTCGCAAATTAATACACACAACAAGCACGCCGCTAATATGTGGACACACTTTGGCGCATGATGTATCCAGTGGCCCGTCCCATTTATCACACCGTTGTATCAAGAAACGTATTGAGATCCAGAAAGTGCATTAAAAAAAGAAAGAAAAAAAGAAAGAAAGAAAAGAAATTGGATTACTGCACATAATTCTTTCTTGTGGGTTTGTGGAAAGTATTTTTATCATTGGCTGCAGCCAGTTGGGCTCCCAGTGGTTTACATTAGCACAGTGATATCATTCATGTATAACCAAAACAGTATAATTAAATGTAAAAAATGGTTTTCTCGGGGATTTTGTTGTTGTTGTTGTCGTCTTGACCTCAGGGCAGTCGTTTCTCATAGCTCTTTAAAAAAAAAAGTGGCAGGCCTAGGTCTCTTATTTAAGAAGGAAAGGAGTCAGGATGGAGAACAGGAGAACCACTTTGCACAAAGCATGCCACGTATGTCTATGTTTATGGGTATATAGTGCACACACTCACGTTCACACATGCAGGCATACCCATGCGTACATGCGCATGTCAGGAGTCTCTCAAAATCTGCTTGGGTTGACAGGCCTATGGGGTCTAAAGAGAATGATGGTCTACTGAGGTGGCTCCATGGTTCATAATGTTTGATGCTCTGTCCTAGCCTTTAAATAGCAATATTGATTCTGTTGAATGTTTTAAGATTTGTTTCAGTGGTTTTATTGTACATCGCCCAGAGTCAGGTTTTGTAAGATGGGTGGCCATATTAATAGATAGATAGATAGATAGATAGATAGATAGATAGATAGATAGATAGATAGATAGATAGGTAGGTAGGTAGGTAGGTAGGTAGGTAGGTAGGTAGGTAGGTAGGTAGATAGATAGATAGATAGATAGCTAGAATAGAATAGAATAAGGAATAGGAAAAAGAACAGAACAGCGTAGAGTAGTGTAGAGTAGAGTAGAGTAGAGTAGAGTAGAGTAGAGTAGAGTAGAACAGAATAAGGAATAGGAAAAAGAACAACAGAGCAGAGCAGAACAGAACAGAATAGAATAGGAGAAAATACAGAATAGAATAGAATAGAATAGAATAGAATAGAATAGAATAGAATAGAATAGAATAGAATAGAATAGAATAGAATAGAATAGAATAGAATAGAATAAGGAATAGGAAAAAGAACAGAACAGCGTAGAGTAGAGTAGAGTAGAGTAGAGTAGAGTAGAGTAGAGTATAGAACAGAATAAGGAATAGGAAAAAGAACAACAGAGCAGAGCAGAGCAGAACAGAATAGAATAGGAGAAAATACAGAATAGAATAGAATAGAATAGAATAGAATAGAATAGAATAGAATAGAATAGAATAGAATAGAATAGAATAGAATAGAATAGAATAGAATAGAATAGAATAGAATGAATTCTTTATTGGCCAAATGTGATTGGACACACAAGGAATTTGTCTCCAGTGCATAAGCTCTCAGTGTACATACTGTACAAGCAACAAGTGATAAGTCATGATCCTAATCATCATAAGATACATTCATCAGAAATCATAACACACAACACTTAGTGATAGACATAGGATACTAAATAAGCAATCAACACAAATCATACTAGGATACTACATAAAACAATTAATATAAATCGTAAGATACAAGCAACAAAGTTACAGTCATAAGAGGATAAGGAAATAGGTAATAGAAGAGTTTGACAGTGTTGTGAGAGTTGTTTAGCAGAATGATGGCATGGGGGGGAAAAGTGTCCTTGGAGGGATGGAGGGATTAACAGATACAGTACTTTCTCCCTTATGCTCCCTGATGGAACTGTACTCTCTTATCTTCAAGCTTAAGAGATAGAAACCATAATCCACCAAGGTTTGTGGAAGAGCTGAAAGATCTTTTAAAGCCATACCGTTTCATGGATTGATTGATTGATTAATTAATTGATAGGTTGATTGTGTATCATCAAGTTGGTTTTGACTTCCAGTGACCACATAGCTAGATGTTCTCCGTGATGATCTATTCCTAATTTGGTCCTTCCAAGTTTTCCAATGGTTCATCCATTGCCATTGTAACTGAGTTCAGCCTATCACATCAGAGGCTTTATCAGCCTAAAACAGTGTTCGCTCAACATGATATCAACATAATGGTTTCTTTGGGGCTTTTCACCTTATACAAACCCAACCCTGTTTACTTTGTAAGCCATAGTTCAGAACCCAATGTCTTGTCTGAAGCCTGCCAGTTGTTTATTTATTGCCATAACTAAGCTACATGTGTGGTGCCGATATAGCCTTGTATGATTTTATGGGTCACAGATCTCCACTAAAACAGCATACATCTTTAGTTGCAGTAGGGTGTGTGGAGTTGTCCATCTCTTGGGTGCTGATTTAGGAAACTTGAATTATCTAGAAGAGACTGGTTGACTTTGTTTGCTTTCCTAAGATAGTTGCCCTCGTTTTATTCCTGCAATCTGATTAAGATATTGTCATTTTTCCTACCACTTTAATAGGAGAAAGGTAAAAAAAAAAAAAAAAAAACAACCAAGTTTTCGTAGCGGGATTCCCCAAGTCAGCCCAAAAACCGATTCCTATTTGTAGGGAATTTTCGAGGGGACCCACGCTCGTTTCCTGAGAATTAACTGGAAACGAGTTCCATGATTTAATCTGATGATCCTAAACAACTCACTGATTGGATTGGATGAATTAATCCAGTTGAGCAATTCAATTAAATCTACACGGGGCCTTTTGGGAGGAAGAGAGAAGGATTACGCATGGCTGGGCAGGAGGTTAGTAGAACAGCAGCCCAGAGTCCCGAATTTTATTCCAGGCAACTCCGAGCAGAACCGGGAAATTTCACATCCTAAAATACTGGAGAGGTTCAGACAGTTGAGAATGCTGAGTTGGATAATAAAACAATCTGTTTTATGTTCTTCTAATTAAACTGGAGCTGAAGAGCATCAAGCAGAGGACAGAACACAGGACAGGGAGAAAGAGAAGCTTTGGGTGACTTACTTCTTCTCCACGTGATACAGTCTATTCTGGTCTGTTCTTTATCAGGCTAATGAGAGGGGACACGCTTAGCTCCCCTTCTATCCATAGTAGAAGAAAAGAGAAACTGCCTGCCTCTTCTGTAATAGCCACCAGCCAAGCTTCTGATTATAATTTAAAATAATCTTGATAACATTTTTTTAAAAAAAAACATCTTCCTTCCCCCTTGATATTTCTTAGTGGCTTGGAAATAATTGCCTTCCGCAAAATGCTGGATAATTAGTGGAGGAGGGGAAAAAACCTCGGCCTAGACCAGTGGCGGGATTCAAATAGGTGAACTACCGGTTCTCTGTGCGGATGCTGCTTCCGGACGTCCGTTCTGGACCTGGGCAACAAAAAAATTAGCTACCGCTTCTGCCGAACTGGTGCGACCTGGCTGAATCCCACCACTGGCCTAGACCATATATTTCTAAGAATCCTGACTCCGGTCAAATGCATTTTTGATTTGAGTTGGTCAACAGTCTGTCTCTCGCCTCCGACGGCACAGCCGAGTGCCATCTGCTGGCTTACTATATAAGCGACGGCCTCGTTTTAACCCGCTGGATATTTGCAGACAAATTCAGATGGAATATGCTTAATGTTTGAGAGTTTGTTCAATCATTATAGCCACGGTTAGCAAAACAGACAGAAGAGTGTGTGTTTAATTTTGTATGCTCTTGAGGGGTTTAATTGCCAGGATGCATTGGGAGCTGTCTAATTTTAGCAGGGAGATGATAGATAGATAGACAGACAGACAGACAGACAGACAGACAGACAGACAGACAGACAGACAGACAGACAGACAGACAGACAGACAGGAAGAAGAAAAAGAAAAAGAAAAAGAGAAAAGAAGAAAGAGAAAAAGAAAGAAAGAAAAAGAAAGAAAGAAAGAAAAAGAAAGAAAGAAAGAAAGAAAGAAAGAAAGAAAGAAAGAAAGAAAGAAAGAAAGAAAGAAAGAAAGAAAGAAAGAAAGAAAGAACTGGAGATGATAGATAGATAGATAGATAGATAGATAGATAGATAGATAGATAGATAGATAGATAGATAGATAGATAGATAGATAGATAGATAGATAGATAGATAGATAGATAGATAGATAGATAGATAGATAGATAGATAGAGTTTTGTCCTGCCTTTATTACTTTATAAGTAACTCTATGTGGTGAACATATCTAATACTCCTTCCATCTCCTATTTTCCCCACAACAACAATCCTGTGTGGTGGTTTGGGCTGAGAGAGAGGGATTGGACCAATGTCACCTAGCTGCTTTTTCATACCTAAGGCGGGACTAGAACTCGCCGTCTCCTGGTGATTGGCCCAAAGTCCCCCAGCCAGCTTTCATTCCTAAGGCAGGACTAGAACTCACCGTCTCCTGGTTTCTAGGCCACCACCTTAAATCACTAGGCCAACCTCCTCTCTATAGATAGATAGATAAACAGGAGAACAAGTACTTGGTTTGTGCTATTTTTTTTGTGCTCAAAGATGAGTGAAAGATAACCCTGGGAATAAGGAAGATGGAAATGGCTCTCCTAAATGTTCAGATTTTGGAATTCATTTGCCTCGAGAGCTCGTATAACAGGGAAAAGACAAACTGGGAACAGAATAAAAAGAAATAAATCTCCATTTGGTTTTCACTCCAACCATTAATCCTTTAGAGGCTGAGCCAAAAGCTGGAGAAAATGAGCATCTCGTCCTATGAACGAATGTGCTCTCTTGACTTTGATGTTGATGTTTATTTAGTAAGACTGCTGAAAAATCTCATCCAATGTATTTATTTATGTTTTTTTCTCCTCTTCTCACTTGATGGCTGTTTTTTTTTTTTAAAAAAAAAAGGGAAACATGCTTTAAACTTTATTTAAAACTGTTTTTGGTGTGAGGGGTCCTTGGTGCTCTCTGAGCTTGCTTGTTTTAATAATAATAATAATAATAATAATAATAATAATAATAATAATAATAATAATAATAATAATAATAATAATAATAATAATAATAATAATAATAATAATAATAATAATAATAATAATAATAAAGTTGGAAGGGACTTTGGAGGTCATCGTGTCCAACCCCCTGCTCAGGCAGGAAACCCTAAACCATTTCGGACAAATGGCTGTCCAGTCTCTTCTTAAAAACTTCCAGTGTTGGAGCATTCACCGCTTCTGGAGGCAGGTTGTTCCACTGGTTAATTGTTCTAACTGTCAGGAAGTTTCTCCTCAGTTCCAGGTTGCTTCTCTCCTTGACTAGTTTCCATCCGTTGCTTCTTGTCCTGCCTTCAGCTGCTTTGGAGAATAGCTTGACTCCCTCTTCTTTGTGACAACCCCTGAGATATTGGAAGACTGCTATCATGTCACCCCTAGTCCTTCTTTTCATTAAACTAAACATACCCAATTCCAGCAACCGTTCCTTATATGTTTTAGCCTCCAGTCCCCTAATCATCTTTGTTGCCCTTCTCTGCACTCTTTCTAGAGTCTCAACATCTTTTTTACATCGTGGTGACCAAAACTGGATGCAAATGTTTCATTACCCAAGCTAGGTAGCATCATCGGTGCTGTTTTCGGTGTATTTCCCTTTTCTTGTGGCAAGATGGTGGCCCGTGTCGTCCTTGTTTCTTCCATCCCATATTTCCGCATCGTTCTGCACCTTCCCCTTCCAAATCTTTGACAGTCTAAATCAATGTGGTGAGATTCGGGCTAATTTGGAGCACCCAACTGATTCAATAACTTGAAGTGAGCACATCAATCTGGTGCTCACTCAGATTCTTTTGTTACACACAGACATTTTTCAATAGTTCCAATCAATCTGAGCATCCATATTATCTCCAATCCACTTTCCCAATCAATTAAAAAAAAAAGGGGGGGGTCATTTTTGCCCCCTGCCTTTCTCCTCTGAGATTGTAAGCTCTGATAGGATAGGATAGGATAGGATAGGATGGGATAGGATAGGATAGGATAGAATAGAATAGGATATGATGGGATGGGATGGGATGGGATGGGATGGGATGGGATGGGATGGGATGGGATGGGACGGAATGGAATAGAATGGAATAGAATAGAATAGAATAGAATAGAATAGAATAGAATAGAATAGAATAGAATAGAATAGAATAGAATAGAATAGAATAGAATAGAATAGAATAGAATAGAATAGAATAGAATTCAGAAAGAATAGAATAGAATAGAATTCAGAAAGAATAGAATAGAATAGAATTCAGAAAGAATAGAATAGAATAGAATAGAATAGAATAGAATAGAATAGAATAGAATAGAATAGAATAGAATAGAATAGAATAATGGAAGGGACCTCAGAGATCTTCTAGTCCAACCCCCCGCTTGATCAAAACACCTATATCATTTCAGACAAATGGTTGTCCAGTCTCTTTTTGAAAGCCTTCAGTGATGGAGCACCCACAACCTCTGAAGACAAGTTATTCCATTGGTTAATTGCTCTCACCATTAGAAAATTTCTCCTTTGTTCTAGGTTGCTTCTCTCCTTAATTAGTTTCCATTCGTTATTCCTTGTCTAGCCTTCAGGTGCCTCCTCTCTGTGACAGCCCCTGAGATACTGGAAGACTGCTATCATGTCCCCCCTCGTCCTTCTCTTCATTAAACTAGACATACCCAATTCCAGCAACCGTTCTTCATAAGTTTTAGCCTCCAGCCCCCTAATCATTTCTGATGCTCTTCTCTGCACTCTTTCCAGAATCTCAACATCTTTTTTGCATTGGGGTAAAAACTGTGGGATTCATCAGCTGAGACGCCTGCCATAAAAATTGGGGCAGAATAAAAAAAAAAAACACGATTTCAAATCATTCTGAATAGTGGAGAATCTTAAGAACTTGATTTTGGGGGTGAGTATTTTTCAGCCATTGACTGAAAATGGATGGCTTTATTGAAACTGCTAGGGGATCCAAATTTGTATTAAGGGAAAATAGCAGCCCATAATGAAATTTTGTTCATGCGGTTCACAGGTAAGACGGGAGATACATTTTTAGAATCTTCATCTACTGTTTGATGTCAATTTAAATGCAAATAGAAATTTTGCCCACAGTGAAATAACTAAGGTTTTTTTTTTTTCCCCACCATCTCCCGAAGGAATCAACGGCGAGAATCTATTTGGTTCACATTACGTTTTCACATACAAAGAAGCTTTCTTTTATGATTTTTGGCGGAATGTCGGTTAATATTATTATAGCTGTTGATCTGATATTTTGATTTGGGAAAGAGAGGGAGGAATCAGGGTGGAATCATTAGCAGATTTTTTTTCCTTTGGGGTAAATGCTTCTTCGGGGTTGGATTTTGGCCACTGGGACGCTTTCAAAGGTGCTTTTCTTTGTTTTTTCCTTGATGACGTTTTGCTTCTCATTCAAGAAGCTTCTTCGGTTCTGGAGAACTGGAGAACTGAAGAACAGCATCAAATTCCTGGGTGTGCAGCTAACGAGTAGGCTGGCTTAGTCGCTCAACAGTGAGAAACTGGTGAAGCGGGCACAGCAGCGCCTGCATTTTCTGCGTCGCATGAGAAAAGCACATCTTCCTTCCCTTGTCCTGACCACTTTCTACAGAGGGACGATCGAGAGCATCCTGTCATACAGCATCACATTCTGGTTTGGAAGCATCCCTGCTTCCGACAGGAAGGCGGTGCAGAGAGTGGTGAGGACGGCCGAAAAGATCATTGGCAGTTCCCTCCCTCCCATCCAGGACATAGCACAGAAGCGTTGCTTGAGCAGGGTCCGCAAGATTGTCTCGGACACTACACATCCTCTTCACGACCTGTTTTCCTTGTTACCTTCTGGGAGGAGGGGGCTTCGTGGTATCCGTAGCAGAACATCCAGATTCAGCCATAGTTTCATTCCATACAGCATTAACCTTGTGAACTCTCAAGCTTCCTCCTTCCGTTATATATTCAAGATGGACAGTATTTAATATTTATTTGCTACGTATATGTAGGGGTGTGGGTCTATACATATGTTGTACATAGTATGTTTTAGGTGTGTGTCATGTATGTGTTTCACTTTGAGAGCGGGCAACTAAATTTCATTTTTGATGTGTGCCGTTGTGCCCACGGTAAAAAAAATAACAATCAAGGTTATCTTATGTTATCTATCTTATCTTAAGAAGCTTCTTGGATGAGAAGCGAAAAGTCTTCAAGGCAAAGAAAGTACAGTTGCCTTTTGGAAAAAGCACCTTTGGGACAACCATGACCTGGATGATTGAGATGGCTTTTCTGACTTTCCCCAATGTTACTGGACAATCACTCTCAGAAACAGGATATTTATTTAGTAGGTTTAGAAGCCACTTAAATCCAAAACGACTCTGGGCAGCTTCTAAACCTACTCCTAACAGTTTTGTTAGGCGTTTTGTTGCGTAAGTTCTATTTGAAGGAGTCCTTCAAGACTTTGGCATCACGGCAGTCGTTTTGTGGAACAGCTCCATAATGACCAGGTACATCCTATCTCACAAAGAGTGTTGCAATGCTTGACTTTAATTAGCACATTAAATGCCACCGTTTCCCTTTACGAGAATCCAGGCGGGTTTTTTTCCCTTTTGCTGCGGAAAAAAAACCGAGCGGTTCAATTACCCTCCCGTTAATGGATAAAGCATAATTAACATTGTCTTGTGGCTAATTTTCATTTACGCTGCCATTGCTCATCAGCCCGACATCATTCTCCCTGAAAAAGTCAACTTGTCACTTTTATGAGTCCAGCTTGTACTTTTAACAGCATGGAAATTAATTCAAGATACATTAACATACTTAAAGTTAAAAGACAGGGGAATTAGCTGAGGACGGGAGATCCATCTCCGCGTGTCCTTTAAGGGATCATTCAGGTGGGTGGGAGGGGGTTCACAGGTTAAAGCAAATTGTGAGAGGGGGGAACGCATCAGACCCCCCATTTTAAGTGGTGAAGTTCTCTCTGGTCATCTGAAATAACTACGTCTTCAGAGCTGTGCTTCCCAACTTTGGCCATTAGAAGAGATGGAATAAGAGATTATTTGTCCGAAGAGAAAGCAATAATTTGCTAAAGTTGTTCCTACTTGCAATCAAGGTGGGAAGACGCTTCTTCATATACAGGTATTTCCTCGACTTAATGGCCACAAGGGTGCCCGACATTTCTGCTGCTAAGCGAGATAGTTGTTAAGTGAATTTGGTCCCATTTTATGACCATTCATAAATCAAGATCAATCAAGATCATGCGAAGTATTAGTACCGCTTTATAAAACCCTAGTAAGACCACACCTGGAATACTCCAGCCAGTTTTGGTCACCATATCACAAAAAAGATATTGAGACTTTGGCAAAAGTTCAGAGAAGAGCAACTAAGATGATCCAAGGCCTGGAGACCAAAACATACAAAGAATGGCTGCGGGACTTGGGTTTGGCTAGTCTAAAGAAAAGAAGAAATAGGGGAGACAGGATAGCACTATTCCAGTATTTGAGGGGCTGCCACAAAGAAGAGGGGGTCACGTTATTCTCCGAAGCACCAGAGGGCAGGACAAGAAAAAATGGATGGAAACTGATCAAGGAGAGAAGCAACCTGGAATTAAGGAGAAACTTTCAATTAACCAGTGGAACAGCTTGCCACCAGAAATCGTGGGCGCTCCATCACTGGAGGTTTTTAAGAAGAGACTAGACATTCACTTGTCTGAGATGGTATAGGTTCTCCTGCTTGAGCAGGGGGCTGGACTAGAAGACCTCCAAGGTCCCTTCCAGCTCTTTTCTATTCTCATATTCTCACTTGTTAAGTGAATTATTGCAGTTGTTAAGTTAGTAACATGGTTGTTAAGTGAATCTGGCTTTGCTTGTAAGAAGGTCACAAAAAGTGATCCCATGACCCTAGGCCAGGGGTAGGCAACCTTGGCTCTTTGATGACTCGTGGACTTCAACTCCCAGAATTCCTGAGCCAGCATGGCTCAGCTTGGAAACCTCTCCCTTTCCCCTCAGCGTGGCTGGCTCAGGAATTCTGGGAATTGAAGTCCACGAGTCATCAAAGAGCCAAGGTTGCCTATCCCTGCCCTAGGACATTGCAACCGTCCTAAATATGAGTCAGTTAACAAACGCCTGAATTTCGATCACGTGACCATGGGGAGGCTGCAACGGTCTGTAAGTGTGAAAAATGGCCATAACTCACTTTTTTTCAGTGCTGTTGTAATTTCAAACGGTGACTAAGCGGACGGTTGTAAAGCGAGGACTGCTCGTGCTGTTTTTTTTCTTTTTCTTTACTCTATTACTACATTGCTTTTCTTTCTTTTTTATTTTTTCACTTTCTTTTTTCCTTTTTTTCTTTTAATGTATTAGCGTTTATTTTATTTTTTTAAAGCCCAACGTGTAGTTAAAATTGCTATTTAAAAAAGGGAAGGCAGTCCCGCTGGAAGCAATGTTTTATCTTTAAGTCACCCTCCCCCCAAAAAATACCCGTTCAAAGGCTATCACGAAAACTCTTTTGTGTCTCCCCCCTGAAGCTCCTTCCCAAGCTTTTTCCTTTGCCTTTGGCCATCCGAGAAAAAAAGCGAAATTAAGATTAAAAATTCCGCTTGGCCCAAGTAGATCGGCCTAGCCTGATTACGCTGACCGTTTATTTGGGTCGCTGAGGAGAACAGAGGCAGCCGTGCTGGAACAGGCTGGAACCTTTTATAGGCTTAAAGGTTTCTGCATAAATAAACCCCGAAGGGATAAGAGTATAAGGAATTTTTAGCTTCCTTGTGTTTGGGATCCTAACATAAAAAGGCACTCAGCTCAAGAATGGAGCTTGGTCAGTCTACCTTTAAAAACTTTTTAGAAAATGTAAAAAGGCCAAAAAAAAGAGAAAAAAAGTATTTGTAGCTTCAGCTCTGATCTTGATAGGATTTTTTTCGCCTGCCTAATTGTTATTTCTGTCCCATCAGCTTGTTTTGGGGGACCAGCAGGGAGCAGTCCCTGTAGAGATGAATTCTTAGCACAGAGAATGTTAGAACAGAACAGAACAGAACAGAACAGAACAGAATAGAATAGAATAGAAAATATGGAATGGAATTCTATTCTATTCTATTCTATTCTATTCTATTCTATTCTATTCTATTCTATTCTATTCTATTCTATTCTATTCTATTCTATTCTATTCTATTCTATTCCATTCCATCCTCCTATTCTATTCTATTCTATTCTATTCTATTCTATTCTATTCTATTCTATTCTATTCTATTCTATTCTATTCTATTCTATTCTATTCTATTCTATTCTATTCCATTCCATTCCATTCCATTCCATTCCCTATTCTATTCTATTCTATTCTATTCTATTCTATTCTATTCTATTCTATTCTATTCTATTCTATTCTATTCTATTCTATTCTATTCTATTCTATTCTATTCATTCCTAATTCTATTCTATTCTATTCTATTCTATTCTATTCTATTCTATTCTATTCTATTCTATTCTATTCTATTCTATTCTATTCTATTCTACTCTACTCTACTCTACTCTACTCTACTCTACTCTACTTCTGTTCTGTTCTGTTCTGTTCTATTCTATTCTATTCTATTCTATTCTCTACTCTACTCTATTCTGTTCTGTTCTATACTGTTCTGTTCTGTTCTGTTCTAGATTAAAGCTGTATTGCATCTGTCTTCCATCTGCGAGTGTCCTCTGCTCATGTGAGTGGAGCCTCACACGCAAGCACAACCTCCTTCCACGCTTTGCTCACAAGTGCAAGCACCCCTCCGCTCATGCACAAAGCTCCATTTGTGTGAGTGGAGGCCACACACGTGTGCCACTGGCACAAATGGAGCTCTGCGTGCGTACACCTGCCATGCACACACACCCGCTGGGCCAGGAAAGACTGAGGACCGCTGATTTAGTCAGCTAAAGTTCAAACCTGAATTAACGCTAGATAAGGGTCAATGGAACTCAAGAGGAGTTGGACAGACCATTTGTGGGAACATAACCACTCTAGGTTGATGACTCACTTAATTCCACGCCCAGCTGTGCCTGCTCTTCTCCTACGTTATATTCAGCAACAAGGTGGACCCATGTTGGCTTTGTCAAGTCTCTGCAGCTGGGGAACAAGGTCAGTGGTTTCCCTACCGTGAGCTTTTGTGACCATCAACATTTCCTTCTCTCTCTCTTCTCCATCAGGTGCTTCTCCAGTCATCCAAGCAGGAGTGGATTATGTGAGATATAATAAAGCCTGATTTACCCAGGGTATTTAGCCAAATGAAAGAACAGTGCTTTGCTTTGGGAACCTGTCAGGACGTTACTTTTGTGTGCACCACACTAGGCATAAAAACAATGTCTCATTACTTCCTGAGTGATGTAGGGGGGGGGAGTAAGGTCAGCTGCCAGTTCAGGAAACTAAATCACAGAGACAACTATTGTTTCAGTGCACTGCTCAGACAAAAAGCGGCTGATAATTATTTTAAGCCATTGGTGTCGATAGGTGGGTGATTCATTGCCGTCTCTCTGGGCTTTCCTGATCTGGTGTTGAAAGATCCTTGAAGAATAGCTGGCACCCCTGAACGGCACTGTTTGCCCTGATAAATGTGTGAAACTCCAGCAGTCTTTACCTCGGGAGCCGATTCGGGTAGCTGGAGAGGATTTAGAGCAGTGAGTAAGTTCTCACAGACTGCAAATCTCCAGGAAACAGAGCACAAATCACCAGCCTGTTTTGGAAAAGCTGGAAGGCGCTTGTGCTTGCGTGTGAAGCTCCCCTCACGTGAGCAGAGGACATTCGCAGATGCAAGACAGATGCAAGACAGCTTTAATATAGAATAGAATAGAATAGAATAGAATAGAATAGAATAGAATAGAATAGAAATAGAATAGAATAGAATAGAATAGAATAGAATAGAATAGAATAGAATAGAATAGAATAGAATAGAATAGAATAGATAGAGATAGAAAATATGGAATGAATGGAATGGATGGAATGGAATGAATAGACTAGACTAGACTAGACTAGATAGAATAGAATAGAATAGAATAGAATAGAATAGAATAGAATAGAATAGAATAGAATAGAATAGAATAGAATAGAATAGAATAGAATAGAATTCTTTATTGCCCAAAGAATTTGTCTCTGGTGCATAAGCTCTCGGTGCACATATAAACAATAAAGTGATAATTCATAGATCATCAATCATAAGATACAATCATAATCCTACTGAAATTAGAATTGTAGACAATATGATTCTTGACTCTTGTCTATTGCAATGCATTCTAATGGGGCTGACCTTAAATATATCTGGAAGCAGAATAGAATAGAATAGAACAGAACAGAACAGAACAGAATAGAATTCAGGATGAATAGAATAGAATAAGAATAAGAATAGAATAGAATAGAATAGAATAGAATAGAATAGAATAGAATAGAATAGAATAGAATAGAATAGAATAGAATAGAATAGAATAGAATAGAATAGAATAGAATAGAATAACAAAGAATGGAATGGAATGGAATGGAATTAGAATAGAATAGAATAGAATAGAATAGAATAGAATAGAATAGAATAGAATAGAATAGAATAGAATTCAGGATGAATAGAATAGAATAAGAATAGAATAGAATAGAATAGAATTCAGGATGAATAGAATAGAATAGAATAGAATAGAATAGAATAGAATAGAATAGAATAGAGGAGAGGAGAGGAGAGGAGAGAGAAGAGGAGAGGAGAGGAGAGGAGAGGAGAGGAGAGGAGAGGAGAAGAGAAGAGAAGAGAAGAGAAGAGAAGAGAAGAGAAGAGAAGAGAAGAGAAGAGAAGAGAAGAGAAGAGAAGAGAAGAGAAGAGAAGAGAATATCTTCCTAGGTAGACCAGACAGGAAATACGACCGGGTGAACTAATTCTGCTTTATTGTAAGACTGCATGAACAGAATCTTGCAAGTCTGAAAGCACAAATCTCTTTTGGTTTTCTCGTTGGTCATTCATTTTCTCCCTGCTTGTTTGTCTGGTATTAATCCTTGCTTATCTGGGTGTAGGCTGCTAGTTCCATTCTTTCCTTTTCCTTATCTTGTTTACTTTGAATGCTGTGTAAATGTGGTTATCCCAAGCGACTATTGATGGCCGAATCTCACACACACACGGCCCACCAACACTAGCAGGACGAGCTTCTGTATACACATAAACATGGAACAAACCCACAGTGCCTCACATTTAGTTTGGTTGAGAGAAAGAGCATTGAGACGGCTTCTCCTTAGCGACTCTCAAAGTGCACTGATGATGTTATCTAGTTGGGTAATGAAATACCTGCAAGCAAACAGCCAAGCTCAGAGAGCACCAAGGACCCCACAGTCCTCCTCCTCCTCCTCCTCCTCCTCCTCCTCCTCCTCCTCCTCCTCCTCCGCCTCCTCCTCCTCCTCCTCCTCCTCCTCCTCCCTGCAAATTCCACTCCTTCTAGCATTGACGATGTTACCTAGTTGGGTCATGAAACATGTGCAAAGAAGCCACCAAGCTCAGAGAGCACCACGGACCCCACAGTTCAATCCGGAACTACAAATATTCTCTTCTGTTGAAGAGTTCCATGTGGCACAAAACATTATCAATATGCAACTGTTTCTTGACTAACGGCTCACCAGCTACTCTGACACTGGTTCAGTGGCACACTAATTATTCATCCATGGCTTGTCTAATCCTTGTAGTGTGTATGTGACTCCAGTGAGTCCTCAATCAGAGTAAAAACGCCCCCATTATCTGAACGCTGGCCTTGCCATCTGCCAGCCACTTGGCCTGATATAAGAATTCTATCGCGTTTCTGCTACACAATGCACCACAACTGATGAAGCGATTTGTTTAAATATTTGCAGGCTGGTGCCCGTTGATTGTAATTTCTGGTGTCCTTGATGAAGTGTTCTGTTTGTTTTGCTTCCCCCCCCCTCCCCTCCCCCCCACTTTGGGGTTTTTACAGTTGATAGAAAATTGCTTGGCCATTCAAGGCTAAGAGAGAAAAATAGCTTTTTTTTTAGAAAAATAACATTTTTTTTTAAAAAAGGAAAGAGTCGGAGGGAAAACAAACAAACAGCTCTCATTTAGGGAAAGCGTGCCTCTGTATAATGCTTAAACCTCAATAGCATAGTGCAGTGATGGCGAACCTTTTAGAGACCGAGTGTCCAAACTGCAACCCAATACCCACTTATTTATCGCCGGGTGCCAGGTGGGACGTGGCCCACTGGGTGGGTGTGGCTGTGGTGGTCATGGCAGACTGGGTGGGTGTGGCCAAGTGGGTGTGATCACCTCGATGTTGCTCGTGGGGAGGGACGCCTGTGGGGGCCGGGCAGGGTTGGGGGAGATCCAGGGGGTCTCTGGCAGGTGGGGCGGTGGGCAGGAGGCTCATCCTGCGGGATGAGGCGAGGCAAGGTGAGGCAGGGCGGAGGTGCCATTGTTGCAGGGCAAGGTGAGGCAGGGGCCGGGGTGGCTGCTTCCTGACACCATCGGCCCCCGCACACAGAGGCCAGCGAGCGCATGGGTGCTGGGATGCATCCGGCCACGTGGGACCTCGGCGAGTTAGCGGGCGGCTGGTTGAAGAGGGACCGTTGCCATCTCCAGCCCACAGAGAGGGCTCTGAGTGCCGCCTCTGGCACGCGTGCCATAGGTTCACCACCACTGGCATAGTGCCTCTTTCCTACTCTGAATTCCTCAGGGCTGCAAACATAGACTAGATCACTCAGGTATGCAGGATTCATGGTTTGTCAAGTGATTTTAAAGGAGGACTTTAAACAAAAACGTAGAATAACAGAGTTGGAAGGGACTTCAGAGATCTCCTAGTCCAACTCCCAGCTCGAAGGAGACCCTTTACCAATATGCCATTCCTGATATGTGGCTGTCCAGTCTCTTCTTGAAAGCCTCCAGTGATGGAGCACCCACAACTTCTGAAGGCAAGCTCTTCCGTTGGTTGATTGCTCTCACTATTAAGCCATTTCTGTTAATTCTCTTCTTGGTTAGCTTCTAGCCATTGTTTCTCGTCTTGCCTTTTGGTCCTTTGGAAAATAGTTTGACCCCCTCTTCCTTGTGGCAGCTCCTCAGATATTGGAACAGTGCTATCATGTCACCCCTAGTCCTTCTTTTCAATAGACTAGACTAGGGGTAGGCAACCTTGGCTCTTTTATGACTCGTGGACTTCAACTCCCAGAATTCCTGAGCCAGCCACGCTGAGGGGAAAGGGAGAGGTTTCCAAGCTGAGCCATGCTGGCTCAGGAATTCTGGGAGTTGAAGTCCATGAGTCATAAAAGAGCCAAGGTTGCCTACCCCTGGACTAGACATACCCAATTCCTACAATCGTTCTTCGTATGTTTTAGCTTCCAGGCCCTTAAGCATCTTTGTTGCTCTTCTCTGCACTCTTTCCAGAGTCTCAACGTGTTTTTTTTATATTGCGGTGACCAGAACTGGATGCAGTATTCCAAGTGTGGTCTTACTAAGGCTTCGTAAAGTGATACTAGAGCTTCGTTTGATCTTGATTCTATCCCTCTATTAATGCAGCTTGTGGCATTAATAGATTAGATGAATAGATTTATAAATGATTAGCGGCGATGTTGAAAATGAACGAATGGCCCATCTTAAAGCTTTGTGATGGGGTTCCACGGTGGATGGATGCCTGAGAGAATGTTTATTGAATAGCACATCACTTATGGCTTCAGTATTTCAAAAAGGCATCTATCATGGGATGGAAGGGACAAGCCTTCCATTTATTTAAACCTAGATGACGAATTGATTAAAATGCAGAGAATTTATCAGGCCAAACATCTTTAATCCATTAATAACATTCACCAACAACCTCAGCTCACTAAAACTGGTTTGGGCAGCCATTATCCATTGTAGCTAGTCTGGGCATCGGATAATGTGTGAAAGGAGATGGGTCTTGTCTTGGGTTTGCATAGAACAGAACAGAACAGAACAGAACAGAACAGAGCTGGAAGGAACCTTGGAGGTCTTCTAGTCCAGCCCCCTGATCAAGCAGGAGAACCTATACCGTCTCAGACAAGTGACTGTCCAATAGTTGGACAGCATAATAGTTGGGTCATTCCAGGAGAATATACCTTTGAGTTAAGGAGCATCAGGCTGTCCCAAACCTCTTAACACCAAGATATCCAGTCCCCCAGACCATGTTGTCATGCGCTAATACTACAAAGAAACAACTTCTTTATGGAGGCACCAAATGCTATGGTGGATATGTCCATAGGAGAAGGAGTGGCAAATCTTGGGGGCGGAGTGAAAAGAGAAATCAGCCTAGAATCTCTACATAGTCACAAGTGAACTAAGTCCAACCTCCCTTGAATTCTGTTGACTCTTATTTAACTCCAAGCAGCTGCTAACCGTTAGTTGAGAAGATTCCTCTACATAGTCTTTTCAGCAATCAATTGGACCTTCACATGTGGACCTGGTCTTTCACACTTGGCATTAATCTTCTCGATCCCTCTATTAACTCCACCCCCAGATTCTGCCACTGTCTGCTACTGTATGTCATCCGTGTCTTGTCCTACAAGTCCTTTTCTCGATTTAGATCCAAAGCCTTGCATATCCCTACCAAACCTGTCCACAGGTTGTGGTGTGGGAAAGGCACAGCTTGTCCCCACAAAACAGATGGGATTGAATCCAGTGAAATGGACAACAGGCTGTATAATATTACAATATAGTCCTGATGATGTTACCTAGTAGGGTAATAAAATGTCTGCAAGAAAGCAACCAAGCTCAGAGAGCACCAAAGACCTCACAGTCATCGTCATCGTCGTCCTCCTCTCCTCCTCCTCCTCCTCCTCCTCCTCCTCCTCCTCTTCTTCTTCTTCTTCTCTTCTCCTCCTCCTTCTCCTCCTCTTCCTCCTCCTCTCTCCTCCTCCTCCTCCTCCTCCTTCTTCTTCTTCTTCCTCCTCCTTCTCCTCCTCCTCCTCCTCCTCCTCCTCCTCCTCCAAACCCCACTCCCTTCTCACACTGATCATATTACCTAGTTTGGTAGTGAAGTGTCTGCAAGAAAACTACCAAGCTCAAAGACCACCAAGGACCCCCACTGCACAATATTAGCACAGATGTCCATCTCCTCCTTCATTTCAGGCAGCCCAATTTATCAGCAGCCATTCCTGTCTTGCTGATGGACCCACCATTCCTTTATTTCTTGAACAGCGAGGCAGTTTTTAGAGAAGTTGGGATTAAAAGCCCTTCACTGTGGCGGATTCAGCAAGAGCCTCTTATAGCAATCCATCAGTACGAACAAGACAACAGCCTAACCAGTTCTGGGTTGTTGTTTTTTTTTGTGTTTTTTTTTTTAGGGGGACATAAATGGGATCAAAGTTCCACTTCTTAGGCAAAGTTGCAAACGGTGACTAAGGAAAAGCAGAGCAAGGTTAAAAATGGATGGAAGTCCTTCTCTGAGAAATAACACTCTGTCCTATTGGCTCATTAAGGAAATGGCTTTCTGGAATGAGCAAAGGTTGAGTTTGTCTAATGTGGAGCACTTTTGAGCAATTAAGAAAAGTCCAGTGCAAGATTGACCTACTGGCTCATTGGCCATGGACATATATCTAAAAAAGTTTCCATCAGCATAAATCTCGAATCTTTCCACCTCCCCATGAGCAGTTACCCCTTATGGACAATAAACCGAGCATTTGGAAATAACGTTTTTTTTTGAGCTGGGTCAAACAGAAGCTGCTTTGTCTGTGTCTCCGAGGTTGTAAATCTGATTCAGATGTATCTAATGTGCATGCTGCGTTTTATTGGAAATGCAGAGCGATTATCGCCGAGGTCTTTTTTGGGGGGAAACACTGGATAGTTTTTGACTTGGAGCATCAGGATCCAAACCCTTTAAGGCTTGCAATTGAATTTTCCTATCTTTATTGACAAATTTATAGCGCGGGGTTTTATTCACTTGAGGGGTCCTTGGTGCTCTCTGAGCTTGCTTGTTTTCTTGCAGATGTTTCATGACCCAGCTAGGCAATGTCATCAGTGCTAGAAGGAAGTGGAATTTAGGGATGGATGGAGGGAGGAAGGAAGGGAAAGGAAAGGAAAGAAGGAAAGAAGGAAGGACTATGGGGTCCCTGGTGCTCTCTGAGCTTGCTTGTTTTTTTGCAGATGTTTCATGACCCAGCTAGGCAACGTCATCAGTGCTAGAAGGAAGTGGAATTTAGGGAGAGAGGGAGAAAGGAAGGGAAAGGAAAGGAAGGAAGGAAAGAAGGAAGGACTATGGGGTCCCTGGTGCTCTCTGAGCTTGCTTGTTTTCTTGCAGATGTTTTCTTGCCCCAGCTAGGCAACGTCATCAGTGCTAGAAGGAAGTGGAATTTAGGGAGGGATGGAGGGAGGAAGGAAGGGAAAGGAAAGGAAGGAAAGACGGAAAGAAGGAAAGAAGGAAGGACTATGGGGTCCCTGGTGCTCTCTGAGCTTGCTTGTTTTCTTGCAGAAGTTTCATGACCCAGCTAGGTAACGTCATCAGTGCTAGAAGGAAGTGGAATTTAGGGAGGGAGGGAGGAAGGAAGGGAAAGGAAAGGAAGGAAAGAAGGAAAGAAGGAAAGAAGGAAAGAAGGAAGGACTATGGGGTCCCTGGTGCTCTCTGAGCTTGCTTGTTTTCTTGGAGACGTTAGGAAGTTTCTCCTTAATTGCCAAGTTGCTTCTCTCTTTGGTCAGTTTCCAACCATCGTTTCTTGTCCTGCCCTCTGGTGCTTTGGTGAATAAGTGACACCCTCTTCTTTGTGGCAGCCCCTATTTCTCCTTTTCTTTAGACTAGCCTAACCCAAGTCGTGCAACCGTTCTTCATATGTTTTAGGCTACTCATGTTCAGACTTGCAGATGGACATCAGTAATCTTCTCACCAGAGAGACAAGTAAGGTTTCTAGACCGTTCGGTTGATGAGTGGCAGATAACACCAAGGGTACCTTTTAAAGATCCCGTAGTTTCTAAATCTCAACTCTTAGGAGACAACTGAATAAGAAGACCCCAAGAAGGTTTGGAGTATGTGTATTTAGGAAAGAGAAATTTACTCAGGACTGTGAAGATGTTCATCTACAGATGCTGTAGAAGACCAGCTGTTGTGGCCTACAAGAACATTTGAGTCCTTTATAATAATAATAATAATAAAGTTGGAAGGGACCTTGGAGGTCATCTAGTCCAACCCCCTGCTCAGGCAGGAAACCCTATACCATTTCAGACAAATGGCTGTCCAGTCTCTCCTTAAAAACTTCCAGTGTTGGAGCATTCACAGCTTCTGGAGGCAGGTTGTTCCACTGGTTAATTGTTCTAACTGTCAGGAGGTTTCTCCTTAGTTCTAGGTTGCTTCTCTCCTTGATTAGTTTCCATCCGTTGCTTCTTGTCCTGCCTTCAGGCGCTTTGGGGAATAGCTTGACTCCCTCTTCTTTGGGACAGCCCCTGAGATATTGGAAGACTGCTATCATGTCCCCCCTCGTCCTTCTCTTCATTAAACTAGACATACCCAATTCCAGCAACCGTTCCTTATATGCTTTAGCCTCCAGTCCCCTAATCATCTTTGTTGCTCTTCTCTGTACTCTTTCTAGAGTCTCAACATCTTTTTTACATCATGGTGACCAAAACTGGATGCCGTATTCCAAGTGTGGCCTTACCAAGGCATTGTAAAGTGGTATTAATACTTCACGTGATCTTGATTCTATCCCTCTGTGATCTTGATTCTATCCCTCTTTAACCAGATTCATATCCTCCTCCTTATGGACTTATTAAAACTGTCAAGGATGACAGTCTAATTTGATCTTCGGCTGATCCAAGAATTCTTAGGCTCCCACCAAATTTGTTCCATTATCTTTAAGCTGTTTTTTTTTAAAAAAAATAATCTTGTCTTAGCTTCTCAAACCTGGAGCCCCCAGTGCTCATTTATCAGCCCGATAGCTACACAAGGAAATGTCTAAAAGTAATCAATATACCTGATGGATGCAAGTCCAGGATTTAATATCCCAGCCTGTCACAAAACACTGTTTATTGTAGAGGTGTAAGAAAAACTCTTTTGGCAAAAAAAAAAAAAAAAAAGGATCTCTCTTGCTAACCTGGCCCATTGTGTATTCAGTCAATCCTGTCTTTGCATCTTCCAAAATTTGAAAATGGAAACCAACTGTATGGAAATTCCAGGACAATATGTCAAGCCTACAATAGATATTAATGAGAGTTTTTCCAAACGGCATCTAAATTTAGGTGTATGAACTCCTTGAGAGCAGAGAAGCATGTTTAGTGTATAAGGAAAGTATTCACTGGAGAAAGCAATTGTGTTTGGAAGAGTTAGCGGTAAAAGGAAACCAGGCCGTCAAAGAACACGGTGGCTGGACAACATCAAAGCTGACACCAGCCAGAGCATAGGAAAACTCAAAGAGGTAGTGCCAGATTAGAAGATGTGGAGAGACCTGGTCCATAGTATCGCCAAGAGTTGGACCCAATTGAATGGATAACATCATCATGATGAGCAAGGGGTTGGACTAGAAGACCTCCAAGGTCCCTTCAAACTCTGTTATTCTGTTCTGTTCCATCCCATTCCATTCCATTCCATTCTTATTCTATTCTATTCTATTCTATTCTATTCTATTCTATTCTATTCTATTCTATTCTATTCTATTCTATTCTATTCTATTCTATTCTATTCTATTCTATTCTATATTTTCTTTATTCTATTCTATTCTAATTCTATTCTATTCTATTCTATTCTATTCTATTCTATTCTATTCTATTCTATTCTATTCTATTCTATTCTATTCTATTCTATTCTATTCTATTCTATTCCATTCCATTCCATTCCATTCCATTCCATTCCATTCCATTCCATCCCATCCTATCCTATCCTATCCTATCCTATCCTTATCTCCTATTCTATTATCTTCCATTCTATTCCCCATCTCTTCTAGATTAAAAGCAGATGTTCCTGGAAACCCCAAAATACTTTTTTTTTGCATGAAACAGGAAAAAAATGAATCTCTGATTTTGATGATGAGGAAGAATAGATTATAGAAAGAAGAGAAATATTGTAACCATAAAGAGGTAAATTTGTATTATAACTGCTGTAAAAAAGATCGGAAGCTACTTATATCTCCCCCCCCCTATCTGTGGGGTCCTTGATGCTCTCTGAGCTTGGTGGTTTACTTGCAGATGTTTCATTACCAAACTAGGTAACTTCATCAGTGCTAGAACGGAGGGGGATTATGGAGTGGAGGAAAGGGAGAGAGGAGGAGGAGGAGGAGGAGGAGGAGGAGGAGGCCCGTGGCTCTGGGTGATCTCCAAGCTTGGTGGTTTTCTTTCAGACGTTTCATTATCAAACCAGGTAACGTCATCAGTGCTAAATGGTGGAAGGGCGGGATGGAGTGAGGGAAGGAAGGAAGGAAGGAAGGAAGGAAGGAAGGAAGGAAGGAAGGAAGGAAGGAAGGAAGGAAGGAAGGAAGGAAGGAAGGAAGGAAGGAAGGAAGGAAGGAAGGAAGGAAGGAAGGAAGGAAGGACTATGGGTCCCTGGTGCTCTCTGAGCTTGGTTGTTTTCTTGCAGACGTTTCATTACCCAGCTAGGTAACATCATCAATGCTAGAAGGGAGAGGGGTTTGCAGAGAGGAGGAGGAGGAAGAGGAGGAGGAAGAGGCCCATGGGGGTCCTT
>JALGBA010001427.1:37500-233103 GCA_023970755.1 Azemiops feae
TCCTCATCTCTCCTCCTCCTCCTCCTCTCCCTTCCCTTTTCAGTTCCTCTCACCTAATGCCCTGCAGTTCCCTGTTCCTCTCTTCCTTCTCTTCTCTTGCTGGTTCCTGATCCCTAATGCCCTCAATTAACATCTATAGCAAATCCAGGCCTTGGTTTATTAGGGACAGGCTGCCAGGGTTCTGCATCTGGAGGACCAGAGAGGGACATGGGAATTGGGAAGCTAGCCACCTCCTGGAGGATGTCAAACATTTTAGAGCATATTGGTTTAGAAGCTTACTAAATTTAAACAGAAGCATTAACATCGCCTTAGGCTCTCTTGACAGATATAAACTCTTCCTTGGGGGATTGCGGTAATGCTGTCTAATCAGCTTAAGCAGTTAATTAAACAGCTGTCACTTAGTTTCTTAATTCGGGGACTTGATGCTAAATAAGATTTGAAATTAGTTTTTGCACGGCTGAGGCGTGATCTTTGATGCACCGGATGATAGATGCCAGCTCAAGAGGAAAGGGACAAGATGGGAGAGGTGTGAATGGAATCAAGAGATTCCACAGCAATGTTTCTCAAGCTTGGAAACTTTTAAGACTTGTGGACTTCAACTCCCAGAATTCCTCCTCCTCTTTCTAAGCCCCACTCTCTTCTAGTCTGATTTCATGTGAGACAGTGTCTCCTATCTTTATTCAGGTCCTGCCTGGCTATTAAGTAAAACGAAGCGGTTGTCTTGAGTAGCAGTTGCTTCACATTATTTACTATGTCGTTGTTGCATTCCCCTTGCTAGGGAAGGAACGCTTCACAGAAGCCTCAACACATCCATCTTTGGTTACAGTCTGCACAAACGTAATCCGATCACGTTGGCCTCTTCGGTCCTCTCCATAGGCCCAGCATCTTTTTTCCCATCTCCTTCTCCCAAAAACCTTTGCATTTTCGCATGCCATCAGCAGCAGAATATCAGAGTAACAGAGTTGGAAGGGACCTTGGAGGTCTTCTAGACCAACCCCCTGCTGAAGTGGAAAACCTATACCATTTCAGACAGCCATTTGTCTGAAATGGTATAGGGTTTCCTGCCTGAGCAGGGGGTTGGACTAGATGACCTCCAAGGTCCCTTCCAACTTTTTTATTATTGTTATTGTTATTGTTATTATTATTGGTCATCGCATAGTCAGGCAGATGTTCAGACTGGGTTTGGCATTTTTGTCTCCCTATCGAGTCCTTACCAAGGACCTGGGATAGGCAGATGTGGATGTTTGATGGTATTACAGATATCGTCGCAGGATGGAAGCAGTTCCTAGTAAGGCCGCCTTTTGCAATTGACTGATGGCGAATTTGTCAATGCCAATGGTGTTCAAGTGGTGCTCCAGTTGTTTATTTAATAATAATGATAATTTCTCCTTAGTTCCAGGTTGCTTCTCTCCTTGATTACTTTCCATCCATTGCTTCTTGTCCTGCTTTCAGGCGCTTTGGAGAATAGCTTGACTCCCTTCTTTGTGGCAGCCCCTGAGATATTGGAAGACTGCTAGCAAGTCACCCCCTCATTCTTCTCTTCATTAAACTAGACATACACAATTCCAGCAACCGTTCCTTGTATGTTTTAGTCTCCAGGCCTTTAATCATCTTAGTTGTTCTTCTCTGCACTTTTTCCAAAGTCTCGACATCTTTTTCACATCGTGGCGACCAAAACCGGATGCAGTATTCCAAGTATGGGTAGAAGCCATTGGTGAACCTTGACGCCACTTTCTTTCTTTTCCGTGGCACGCTAGGTTTGATGCTCCACGCAGAATCTCCGTGACCTTATTGGGAATTAATTGCTGATCTGGTTCCCCTGATCGCCCAACCAACGCCTCTGAATTACGCATTGAAAATCCCCCACGCCGCTAATGTCCTGAAACGTTTTGATGGCATTTTAATGGCTCTTTAATTCTGTATTATATTAAGGAAACAAAGAACAGCACTAGATTGTAGTTAAAGCTAATAGGCTGATCTGCAGGTGCCCCAACACATTTATAGTTTGGAAAACTTTGCTGGTGAAATACATGCTGGTTGCCGAGAACCCCAGATTTCAAAATTGTGACTGTGAGCATGCCTCAACAGTCATAAGCGCGAGGATCAGTTGTAAGTTATTTTTCTCGGTGACATTATAACTTTGAACAGGAGGAATAGTAGTCTAGGAGGATCTGTATATGTTTATGTATAGGCGTTGTATGTATGTATTTATGCATATATACTGTATATGCAATTTTTTCATTGCAGCATATTTTCCAAAGCTGTGATTTAAGAGACTTGACAGTTATTTCATCCAGTTATCAAACTGAGATCACTTTCAGATTGAATTTGTTCACCAGCTCAGAAAGACTTCTCAAAGAGTGCACCAAGTTTGTTCTCTTTCCAAAAAAAAATAAAAATAAAATAGGAAACCTGAATCAAATTGATCCCATCTAAATGGTTAGACTGGATCTACTGAATTAGATAGAATTCACTATTTTGGCAGTGGTTTGCTCTCCCAGCTTGTTTCAATATGGTTTCTGAACGTTTCATTATCAAACTAGGTAGCATCATCAAGGCCACACAGTTTTGGTCAGTTTTACGATGTAAAAAAGATGTTGAGTCTCTAGAAAGAGTGCAGAGAAGAGCAACACAGATGATTAGGGGACTGGAGGCTATAGCATATAGAGAACGGTTGCTGGAATTGGGTATGTCTAGTTTAATGAAGAGAAGGACGAGGGGGGACATGATAGCCGTGTTCCAATATCTCAGGGGCTGCCACAAAGAAGAGGGAGTCAAGCTATTCTCCAAAGCGCCTGAAGGCAGGACAAGAAGCAACGGATGGAAACTAATCAAGGAGAGAAGCAACCTAGAACTAAGGAGAAACTAGATGATCTCCAAGATCCCTTCCAACTTTATTATTATTATTATTATTTTCAGCAAATGTTACCTAGTTTGAAACAAGACCAAACCACTGCCAAAATGTAAAACCCGATCTACAAGTATTTTCTATTATTACATAAATCACTTTTTATTTATAATTCCAGATGATGCTAACTATAATCTATAAACGGTAAGTATAAATGGTCTAGGGTCTCCTGCTTGAGCAGGGGATTGGACTAGAAGACCTCCAGGGTCCCTTCCAATTCTATTATTCTGCATTCTGTGTTTTGCATAATCCTTCAGCCCGATGGGTGTATATTTTGTATGCCAAAATTGATTTCCCTGTCTGACTCTCTGGGTCCTTTCAATTTTATTTTTTATTTTTTATTTTTTAAAAAAAAATACAACTGTTTGCAGAATTTGCCACTTACCGGATAATCACACTTAAGGCTATTCATTCTACCAGCTGAATCATTTCAATAATCCTGTATTAATTATGGCTGAGAAAACGCAATCCTACTTCAAAAGGTTTGGTACAGTTTAAGCATCTTCCCCCTGTCTTTCTTTCTTTCTTTCTTTCTTTCTTTCTTTCTTTCTTTCTTTCTTTCTTTCTTTCTTTCTTTCTTTCTTTCTTTCTTTCTTTCTTTCTTTCTTTCTTTCTTTCTTTCTTTCTTTCTTTCTCTCTCTCTCTCTCTCTCTCTCTCTCTCTCTCTTTCTTTCTTTCTTTCTTTCTTTCTTTCTTTCTTTCTCTCTCTCTTTCTTTCTTTCTTTCTTTCTTTCTTTCTTTCTTTCTTTCTTTCTTTTCTTTCTTTCTTTCTCTTCATGAAATTAGCAACGTCCTAGATTTTTTTTGAATTCATTTACATGCTGGGAAGTGACCTATAAATCTCTGCGGAAGCTCTCTTAAGCGTTCTGCGTTGTGTCTTGCAAATGAAATAATTTCTTAAGGTATTTTCCCTCCAGGGTATCCTGGAATCCTCTCAACCTTAGAAAAACCAGATGGGAGAGCTTTTTTTTTTTTTTTTGCAAAGAACCCTCTTTCTGTTTAATTTGGGCAGGTAGTTTGTCATTTCTCTTCTCCCAAGCTGACAGGAGCGAATTTCAAATGCAGGGGCTAATTAAAGAGAGATTTATGTCTTATGCAAGTTGGAAGGGACCTTGGAAGTCATCTAGTCAAACTCCCTGCTCAGGCAGGAAAGCCCCACAGTCCTCCTCCTCCTCCTCCTCTCCACAAACTCCTTTCCCTTCTAATTCTGATTATGTTACGTAGTTGGGTAATGAAACATCTGCAAGAAAACAACCAAACTACAGAGAGCACCAAGGACCCCTCATTTAAACCCTGAGCTACAAATATTATCCTTTATTGGTACCTCAAGTTCTCCCTATCTCTGTTGATGAAAACAAAAATTGAAAACTAAAATTAAGGGCAAGAGGTTTGCTAACAATCTCTTTCCAGATTACACGGCAGCCTAAACTCTACTGTGCATAGTAAGCATCCCGTTTTTAATCTCAGGAAAACTCGCAAAGAATTCCAAACGGATCACAAAAGATTGGTACTCTAATCCTAACAATAATATTGTGAAAACAATTTCTTGAAATGTCCATATTTGTCCTTCCCGTGTCTATACACGTTGAGCTTCTATGTTCAGTTTTTGGACTTTTTAACGCATTCATTTACATCCAGTTTATTTTGAGCACTTTCTGGCTATTTAGCCATGGTAGCGCAGTGGTTAGAATGCCATGCTGCAGGTTAATTCTGCTGACTGCTGGCTGTTGGCAGTTCGATCCTGACTGGCTCAAGATTGACGCAGCCTTCCATCCTTCTGAGGTCAGTAAAATGAGGACCCAGATTGTTGGGGGCAATACGCTGACTCTGTAAACCGCTTATAGAGACCCCCTTAAAGCACTGTGAAGCGATATATAAGTCTAAGTGCTATTGCTATTTAATTCAGCAAATCTCTGCATGTTTACTTAGAGGTAAAGCCTGTCACATTTTTGCAAAAAAGCAAATCCCAGAGCAGGCTAAAAAGAAAAGAGGATTTGTTTTGTATCCCTCTGAAAGCCAACAGCTTGCTTTTGAAGTAGTATAAAGGATCTCTGTTCCTTTAAAGTATCTTAGAGAACCCACCTTTTTTTCTCTATGTCTCTATGTTAGATTAGAAAAACTGATATATACTAATACAAGATAGGAAAAGTCAGCTACATCCTTCTCAACCCTTTATGTAATGTTCTCTTCTACAAGTAAAATCAGGTCAAACTTGAAAACCATGAAGTGGAAGCAATTTAGATGAGAAATTAAGGCACGAGGATTTCCAGGGACTAAAACCTCCATTCACCAAAATCGAATAAAATCAAGATCTACATGTGGTGTCTTAGCTCTTTTTTTTTTTTTTTGTGCTGTCTTCGAAGGCCTGGCGGTTCTGAATACGGAGAAAAATATTCAAGGAATTGAGTTTGTTTTCTCCTTCTTCTTCTCCTCCTCTCCATCCCTCTCTTTAAGTTAAGTTAAAAAACAAAACAAAATTTAAGATGAGGGACTCATATTATTTCTTTGTTTTCCAGCAGGAGGGTGAAAGGATGACATTACAGTGTTTGATACCAAAGCACTTATATATATATATTGGGTACTTTGGAGGCGTTTATAGGCTGAACTAATCTACACAGCCTGTATAATTCGACTTTTCATATTGGCTATTTTCCTTTGTAACCAGAGGCAAGCTCGCCTGACCAATAACCAGCCAAGACACAGTGAAGGCCTTTTGTTTCGTTTATTGCAACAAACAGGGAGAGAATCAAGCTTTGATAAGCTTGGTTCCAACTCAAACGATTCCCTTCTTTATACATTCCCTACACCGGCTGCCAGATCCCTCCTCATTCCCCATTGGCTGAGGTACTGTGAGGTTACACTCTTTCCGACCTCCGTCTACATGTTTCCTGCTACATACTAAATCATACATCACATGGGCATTATAATTAGCAGGTAATGTATGCAAGGTGTGTCAAATAATATTCAATGGGATTTTGAGCATGCTCCGTTACCTTGTTTTCGAGTTCTGGGATGTTTTATGGCTTCTTACAACAATAGATACTTTCCTGTTTTTCAGTTTTAGTTTGGCTTTCCTGTTATCCAATTCAGCTAGTTTTCCTGTTAAGCTGGGTATTTCCTCTTGCAGCTGTTTTGCAGCTTGTATTCTTCCATTTCCCACTCTGAAAACCGGGTTAATTTTAGCCTAAGTGTCTATCTTACATCCTCCCTTTATGCTACTATTTCCCTGTTCCCATCCATTGTGTTTTCTTTGGTAAGCTTACTTTTCTACTCAGTAAGTTTCCACTGCACAGTAGATTTGACTGTCCCTAAAGATTCCTCATATTGGTGCACAAATCAATATTAATGGCATAGTTCCTACCATTTGTCTATGAAAATCAAATCAGAACAAATCCTCAGCCATCTTTACCAGGAATGTGAAACACGTGGCAAAAAGGTAAGCACGTTTTTGAGTTCATCAGTTTTTAAAGCAACTGAAAAGGGAAAGGGATATGGCACAAATATATTAAGATTAAAACAACAACGGTGTGCACACATAATGTAACATGGTTTGCTTTATAACAGCTTTGTTTTTATTTCTATGGTTGCCCATCTCATCATACCGCTGTATAAAACCCTAGTGAGACCACACTGGGAATACTGCAACCAATTTTGGTCACCATACTACAAAAAAGATGTTGACACTTTGGAAAAAAAAGTGCAGAGAAGAGTAACTAAGATGATCAAAGGCCTGGAGACTAAAAGATACGAAGACTTGGGTTTGGCTACTCTAAAGAAAAGAAGAAATAGGGGAGACATGATAGCAGTATTCCAGTATTTGAGGGGCTGCCACAAAAAGACGAGGGGGTCACGTTATTCTCCAAAGCACCAGAGGGCAGGACAAGAAACAATAGTTGGAAACTGAACAAAGAGAGAAGCAACCTGGAATTAAGGAGAAAGTTCCTGACAGTGAGGACAATTAACCAGTGGAACAGCTTGCCATCAAGCTGTGGAAGTTTTTAACAAGAAACTAGACAGTCACTTGTCTGAAATGGTATAGGTTCTCCTGCTTGAGCAGGGGGCTGGACTAGAAGACCTCCAAGGTCCCTTCCAACTCTATTCTATTCTATCAACATGACCCTGGCTAACTAACAACAGTTAAAGACACAACATAGTAATAAATACATAATCAGCAGCCCAGGTAAAAGCCACAAACCACCATCTTCCTGACTATCTTACAGGATTAGTGTATGTATAACTCTAGTCATTGTGACGCCTGGTTTATAGCCCTTGGAAGTTACAAAGTAGATGATATGGAGTCCTAGTTTGGGAAGTTGGGAAGTTTTATTTGTGTCTATGTGTTTTTTAAGAGTGATATCTGTTTTTACACCATATATTTCAAGCTGCCTTCCAACCCCAATCATGGAGACCGTCTCCTGTCAGATTTTATGATAAGAGGGGACTTTGAAGACAACCAAAAGGAGACTCCCAAGTCCTCATGAAGATAGGGGGGCTATAGGTTGCCCACTTCTGTTCCGTATAGAAAGCTTGAAGGTCAACCTTCAACTGATATGTTTTGTCTTTCAGGAAGCAGAGATCTTAAACACCGCCATCCTCACCGGGAAGACGGTGGCTGTCCCTGTTAAGGTGGTCTCGGTGGAAGAAGATGGAACAGTGACTGATCTTGTAGAGTCCGTGGAGTGCAGATCCTCAGATGAAGATGTGATCAAGGTAGGCGTTTGCACTAATGAGTTTTTAAAATCAATCCATATAAACTCCTGGCCCTCTTATCAATGTAGGCATATTTAAGCCAAGCCCTTGCTATCTCGTTATAGTGTGTGGGGAAGGCAAATCCAGGTGGACATGTTAATAATGTTGAACTCCCTCTTAAAAGTCATACTTGGTTGCTTTTAGTTTCTCACTGCCCAGAAAATAGAAAGGTGTCCTTATCTTTTCTCGGTATTGACTTATTTGAGTGTTATCTTTTGGTGACCCCTTGATCTTCTTCGCCAAAGTGCCTCATTGCTTCTTGTCATCCTATTTGTGTCCAAGGGTACCCCGATAAGGGTTCAAGGAACACATAGGTGTAAACAGGAAGGCATTTCACTTGATAACCCCAAGGGGATGGAGAACTGAAGGTCCACCTCAAAATTGGATCTTGGGTTCCTCCTTCCTTGGGACTGTGAAGTGAGATGGCTCCCTTGTGAGGCTTAGTCTATGTTATGACTTCATAAAGAAGATCCCGTAAGTCTCAGGTGCTCTTTGAGTATCCATCTCCTCACGGAAATGCAAGCGTCGAGCCTCAAGTGGCTGAAGGACCCCATTAAATGTTCTCTTATTGCTATTTACTCTGGGTTGAAGTGCCTGCTCCCCACTTTGCTATTTGTCTCTGGAGTCTTCAACAGTATTGACTGAAGAACATCTTGAGAGCTTCTTATCCTTTCTGCTGGGTTGATTGATAAATAGTAAAAGAGTCTCTTCACTCATATCCAGAGAGTCTTGCTCGTTCTTCCTCCATATGCTCCCAGAAGCCTCTTCTTTGTGACTTGCCTGGGGCAATTATTGTTCTTTTTCTCTAGTTTGAGAAGAAGCACCCAGTTCCACGTCTGTCAAGGGCCAAGAGCCTGGTGGCGTGGTTCTCTTCGGGAGGCACAGTCTGTGTCTGCAAAGCCAGTGTCATCTCAGTATTGTGTGGAGAAAAGCTGAGGAGCGTCGCAAGCAAGCAGAGATGGAAGAAACGGCGACTCTCATTTTCATTAGATGAATATTTCCAGCTTGGACCGTTCAGGGAACCGAGGAGTGGAGCACCACTCTAATGGCCTTTTTGGCAAGTATTGTCAGTTGGCCATCGTCTCTTGACATCTCACCTAACTGGAGGTTTCTGAAGCTGGCAGCTGCTGGAGTTGTTTGGAGCTTTTGATGGAGCCAGGCTTGCCAGCGACAGCCAATTCATGATCCTGAGAACGGAGGATCAGCTTAGATCTCAGGAGCCAGCAAAGAAAGAGAGGTGGTTGGTTTCCTCACGAGAAAAGGATCATGCAGTACCCCTCCTGGGAAATGGATAACTTCAGGACCTTTCTGGCCTCCTGGAAGAATGAATGAAGAGTTGGCTTTGGGGAATGAACAAGAGAAGATCAGTTGAGTTGTTTTCCCAAACGACATCTCCGTCCCCCTGAAGGTACCGTTGGCCTCATTTGTATACGTTCACAGATAGTCCTTGGCTTACGGCCACAATGGGGACCAGCATTCGCAGGGCTAATCAAGGCGGTCATTAAATGGATCTCATCCGCAAAGGAAGGAAGGAACCAGGAAGTACTGTAAGAGGACAGCATATTTCAAAGTAGAGAAGATCTGGTTCTCCAACCCTTCTGATTTCAGAACAGTTAGGACAGGAGTCTTCAAACTTGGCCCTTTTATGACTTGTGGACTTCAACTCCCAGAATTCCTCTGAGGAATTCTGGGAGTTGAAGTCCACAAGTCATAAAAGGGCCAAGTTTGAAGAGCCCTGAGTTAAGGACCTTAAGCTGAGCCAGAATGGACAGAAAAAAAACTGGGGCAAGGAAGTCCCTGAGATAAGCCTAGAAGTGGCCTCCTGACCGGCATGAGGACATCCCAGAAGAGCGATATTTGCTGAAAAGTGAGCATAGTGAGATCCAGTCCTAACGTCTGCTTCCTGATTTAGAATTGACCCTTGCAATTCTATTTCGGTGGAGCTTCTGAACATTTTATTTACACTCTCTCCAACCGACTTCTATTTTCTGAACGTCCTCACAGTCTCCGTTCTTGACTGTGATTGTCAAAGGACTGTCTACCACCTGCTCTACGAAGGCTACGTTATTTATAGAGCTCGGCTCTGGCAACTCTAAGCTGTCTAGTGGAGGCTGCTCGATTTGGGCTGCCATTTTCCTGATCACCACTAGATCTGAATCTTTCCTCCCCTGTAGCACTCGTCTTCCTTCCCCTCCCCCCAGCTGTCTCACTGATAAATTCATAAGATTCGCACCTCTCTTTTATTAATGTGCAGCAACATTCCATAATACGCCAGGAAAACAGCAGCCACCTTGGTCTACATTCAGAATTTTTCTCCCTCGCAGCTTGGACGGCGAAGGCACACTATAACCGCCAATTTCCAAAACTTTTGTTTACATTGAGTAGAGGGACTTCAGACTGGGTGCAATTAATCGATGAAAATCTATGCAATTGCTATGAAGAATTATAAACGGACAGAGCACCAGCTACAAAGGGTGTAAGATCTGAAATTTAGAAGTTTGGAGATTGGGGGGGTTGCCTGCCTCGCTGTGCATCTCACTATCATCCCCACCATTTATGGAGCATAGTGCGTTTTTATTCGGCAGAAGTCAGTATAGCTAAAGCATTCACATTTGGTTATGAAGAATTCTTGGGTGGGGAACAGCTCTGCCACCCTAATAGTAGGTATACCTCACCTTTCTGTAATTGTTGTTAGTTGCGAAGTCGTGTCCGACCCATCGCGACCCCATGGACAACGTTCCTCCAGGCCTTCCCATCCTCTACCATCTTCTGGAGTCCATTGAAGCTCACGCCTACTGCTTCAGTGACTCCATCCAGCCCCCTCATTCTCTGTCGTCCCCTTCTTCTCTTGCCCTCCATCTTTCCCAGCATTGGGCTCTTCTCCAGTGAGTCCTTCCTTCTTATTAGGTGGCCAAAGTAATATATTTATTTAATATATTATTTCTGTAATATATTTATTTAATACATTTAGTATTTAATACATTTCATCTCATATGCATGATGTTGGGCGCCGACAAATTGTCTTCAGAAGTTGTGAATGCTCCAACACTGGAGGTTTTAAAGAAGAGATTGGACAACCATTTGTCTGAAATGGTATAGGGTCTTCTGCTTGAGCTAGGGTTGGACTAGAAGGTCTCCAAGGCCCCTTCCAACCCTGTTATTCTATGTTCTATAATTATCTGGATAGATTAACATAAAGTATGATACATTTGGGTGCTCCAACACTGGAGGTGTTTAAGAAGAGATTGGACAACCCTTTGTCTGAAAAAGGCATAGGGTCTCCTGCCTGAGCAGAGGGTTGGACTAGAAGACCCCCAAGTTCTCTTCCAGCTCTGTAATTCTGTTAGTCTAACAAAGAGAAGGACGAGGGGGGACATGATAGCAGTCTTCCAGTATCTCAGGGGCTGCCCCAAAGAAGAGGGAGTCAAGCTATTCTGCAAAGCACCTGAAGGCAGGACAAGAAGCAACGGATGGAAACTCATCAAGGAGAGAAGCAACCTAGAACTAAGGAGAAATTTCCTGACAGAACAATTAATCAGTGGAACAACCTGCCTCCAGAAGCAGTGAATGCTCCAACGCTAGAAGTTTTTAAGAAGATATTGGACAACCATTTGCCTGGAATGGTATAGGGTTTCCTGCCTGAGCAGGGAGCTGGACAAAAGACCTCCAAGGCCCCTTCCAGCTCTATTCTGATTGATTGATTGATTGATTGATTGATTGATTGATTGATTGATTGATTGATTGATTGAAATGGTATAGGGTCTCCTGCTTGAGCAGGGGGCTGGACTAGAAGACCTCCAAGGCCCCTTCCAGCTCTATTCTGATTGATTGATTGATTGATTGATTGAAATGGTATAGGGTCTCCTGCTTGAGCAGGGAGCTGGACTAGAAGACCTCCAAGGCCCCTTCCAGCTCTATTCTGATTGATTGATTGATTGATTGATTGAAATGGTATAGGGTCTCCTGCTTGAGCAGGGAGCTGGACTAGAAGACCTCCAAGGCCCCTTCCAGCTCTATTCTGATTGATTGATTAAAATGGTATAGGGTCTCCTGCTTGAGCAGGGGGCTGGACTAGAAGACCTCTAAGGTCCCTTCCAGCTCTATTTTGATTGATTGATTGATTGATTGATTGATTGAAATGGTATAGGGTCTCCTGCTTGAGCAGGGGGCTGGACTAGAAGACCTCCAAGGCCCCTTCCAGCTCTATTCTGATTGATTGATTGATTGATTGATTGATTGATTGATTGATTGATTGAAATGGTATAGGGTCTCCTGCTTGAGCAGGGGGCTGGACTAGAAGACCTCCAAGGCCCCTTCCAGCTCTATTCTGATTGATTGATTGATTGAAATGGTATAGGGTCTCCTGCTTGAGCAGGGGGATGACTAGAAGACCTCCAAGGCCCCTTCCAGCTCTATTCTGATTGATTGATTGATTGATTGAAATGGTATAGGGTCTCCTGCTTGAGCAGGGGGCTGGACTAGAAGACTTCCAAGGTCCCTTCCAGCACCATTCTGATTCTGAATGCAGCCAGTGAGTCTTGCTTTCTTCTCTGTTTTCCAACCGTAGGGCTGTCTTTTGTTGTTGTTTGGAAGCCAAACATTCCCTCGAGTAAAGGATTTCCTCTGCCTTCTTGCTCACAGCCCTGATTCGTCTCCAGGTCTGCTAGCGCTCTCTAGCTGAGTTGACTATTCGAAGAAACCACAGTGCGCGAAGGAGCATCAACCCTCCCTACTTCTCCCCTGTTGCATTATTGCTCATGGACTTCCATAAACATCCAGTAATAAGGACTCGGCGTGTTTCGGTTCATAAATATGAAGTGGCAGTCCCTGCCTCATCTACCTCGATGTTATTACTGGGTAAAATATGAATAATAGAGGAAATTGAAAGAGAGGAGGAGAGAACGTTGTAATAGAAGGCAGCGTTGACATCAAGATATATCATGGGAAGGGAGATGGGATTTAATACCAGATATGAAATTCAGAAGCCGAAGGTGTGAGAAGGAGAAGCGGGCAGGGGGGAGAGGAGCAGAAGGTAATCTCATCTGTGGAAGAATCCCTTGGGCTCAGCAAAGCACAGACAGAGCTACTCAGACTAGATAAAGCCTGTTTCAAATTGTATGAAAACTAAACACCCCTTTTGAGGGGGGACAGGCTTCCTTATTTTGTGTACAATCGAGAGAGGAAGTGGGGGGAAAAGAAGAACAGGAAAACAGCTCCCCGGTTTATTCTGGGCCAGTTGCAAGTTGTCCCGTGGATATGTAACTTGGGGACCCCATAACCAAATGCTGTTTTTGAAGAGGGGCAAGTAATGCTTTTAAGAAAGAATGCCTTTTCAAGACTTCAGAGAGGTGATCTAATGACCTAGCACAGGGGTGGGCAACCTTGGCTCTTTTATGACTCGTGGACTTCAACTCCCAGAATTCCTGAGCCAGCATGGCTCAGCTTGGAAACCTCTCCCTTTCCCCTCAGCATGGCTGGCTCAGGAATTCTGGGAGTTGAAGTCCACGAGTCATAAAAGAGCCAAGGTTGCCTACCCCTGACCTAGCAGAAGAGGCAGAGCTGACGTCGTGGGTAAGACTGAGATTCTTTGGGTCTTGTTTGATGGGTAGGGATCGGCTGCTAGTATTCGTACCGCTCCCTTCCTTGATTTTACAGGATAATTACGGGTCAGTATGGAAAGAAGGTGCGGACTGAGACCTAAACTTTGGGATCCTACCTGCTTAACCTTTGACTTCGTTCATCCTTGCTGGAGTTGAAGCATGGATCTTCGATCCTGAAATCCAGAGGGATTTGCACTCAAGTCCTTTGTTGGATGGGGTGGATTTGACTGGGAGATGGTTCTCCCATTGCTAATGATTTCGCTGATTGACTATGTGCCATCCAGTCAGTTGACCATGTCAGTAGGTTTTCTTCAGAAGGATGTGTTCCTAACTTGGTCCTTCAAGTCTTCCAATGGTTCATCCCTCATCACTGTAACTAGGTCCAGCCACCTTCCCTGTTGTTGGTCATCCTCTTTTTTCCTTTCCTTACATCTTTCAAAACCTTAGAGACTTTGCAAGACCACTAGGTCTTCGCATAATCTAGTTACTTGTCCCAAAGGTGCTTTTTCAGGAGGCAACTGGACTTTCTTGTTTTTCTTTGAAGACGTTTCGCTTCTCATCCAAGAAGCTTCTTCAGCTCGGACTGGATGGTGGGGGAGTGGAAGGATTTATACTCCTTGCAGACAGCTGGTCATTTGCATTCTTTTAGAGAGTCATTGGGGCCATTTGGAGGACACAGGGAAACCTCCAGATGGCCTCAGTAACTTTCTTAAAGAATGCAAATGCAAATGACCAGCTTTCTACAAGGAGTATAAATCCTTCCATTTCCCACGGTCCAGTCAGAGCTGAAGAAGCTTCTTGGATAAGAAAGAAACGTCTTCAAACAAAAACAAGAAAGTCCAGTTGCCTCCTGAAAAAGCACCTTTGGGACAACCATGACCTGGAGGACTGAGAATCTCCATAGACAACTAGTTACTTGTTGTTCAGTCACTGTGTCCAACTCTTCATGAACCCCTGGTCCACGCCAGCCCCCCCCCCCCGGTTCTCCACTGTCTCCCAGACTTTGCCCAGATTCGTGTAACCATCTCCTCCTCTGCCATCCCCTTCTCCCTTTGCCTTCCATCTTTCCCAACATCACACCTGGAATACTGCAGCCAATTTTGGTCACCATGTCACAAAAACGATGTTGAAAGTGTGGAAAAAATTCAGAGAAGAGCAACTAAGATGATCCAAGGCCTGGAGACCAAAACAGACGAAGAACGGCTACGGGACTTGGGTTTGGCTAGTCTAAAGAAAAGAAGAAATAGGGGAGACATGATAGCAGTGTTCCAGTATCTGAGGGGCTGCCACAAAGAAGAGGGGGACATGTTATTCACCAAAGCACCGGATGGAAGGACGAGAAACAATGGTTGGAAACTGATCAAAGAGAGAAGCAACCTGGAACTAAGGAGAAACTTCCTGACAGTGAGGACAATCAACAGCTTGCCACCAGAAATCGTGGGTGCTCCATCACTGGAGGTTTTTAAGAAGAGACTAGACATTCACCTGTCTGAGATGGTATAGGTTCTCCTGCTTGAGTAGGGGGCTGGACTAGAAGACCTCCAAGGTCCCTTCCAGCTCTATTCTATTCTAGACTTCAGGGTCTTTTCCCAAGGAATCCTCTCTTCTCATTGGGTGGCCAAAATATTTGAGCTCCAGCTTCGGGATCTGTCCTTCCAAAGAACATTCGGGATTGAGTTCCTTTAGGGTGGACCAATCGGATCTCCCAGGGATGCTCACGGGACTTTCCCAACACCGCAATTCGAAAGCATCAATTTTTCGGCGCTGAGTCTTCCTTCTGGTCCAACGCTCACAGCCATAATCTAGCTACTTAGCCAACATTTTGTGCCTAAGGAGAGCTTTCACACTTCCCACTCAGTGCTCTGTCCTCCTTCTTACAGAAAGCAAATATAGCCACATTCCCATGCCCAGAATATTTTTGCCCTCTGAAAAAAATAGAGCCCACTTCTGCCTTGCTCCCCAACTGCCTTTTTTTAGGCAGCCTGGGTAGCAGATCTAATATCGCTTTTTCTAATCAACAGCCACAATAGTCCAGAATATTTATCTCTTTTTAGATCTTCTCTAACCTCCTGAACAGGAGCCAAAGTTTGTTCTAACGCTACAGTTCTTTGGCATTGAATACGGCAGCTACGTTCGGGATGTTCTATCTTGCTGTATTTAGATCTTACGTCTATTTTTAACATGCACATTTAAGTATCAGTCAATCAGAAAAGAGCTGGAAGGGACCTCGGAGGTCTTAATAATAATAATAATAATAATAATAATAATAATAATAATAATAATAATAATAATAATAATAATAATAATAATAATAATAATAATAATAATAATAATAATAATAATAATAATAATAATAAAGTTGGAAGGGACCTTGGAGCTCATCTAGTCCAACCCCATGCTCAGGCAGGAAACCCTATACCATTTCGGACAAATGGCTGTCCAGTCTCTTCTTAAAAACTTCCAGTATTGGAGCATTCACCGCTTCTGGAGGCAGGTTGTTCCACTGGTTAATTGTTCTAACTGTCAGGAAGTTTCTCCTTAGTTCTAGGTTGCTTCTCTCCTTGATTAGTTTCCATCCGTTGCTTCTTGTCCTGCCTTCAGGTGCCTTGGAGAATAGCTTCACTCCCTCTTCTTTGTGGCAGCCCCTGAGATATTGGAACACTGCTATCATGTCCCCCCTCATTCTTCTCTTCATTAAACTAGACATACCCAATTCCAGCAGCCGTTCCTTATATGCTTTAGCCTCCAGTCCCCTAATCATCTTTGTTGCTCTTCTCTGTACTCTTTCTAGAGTCTCAATGTCTTTTTTACATTGTGGTGACCAACCCACCCCCTGCTCAAGCAGGAGACCCTATATCATTTCAGACAAGTGACTGTGCAGTCTGTTCTTAAAAACCTCCAGTGATGGAGCACCCACAACGTCTGAAGGCAAGCTGTTCCACTGGTTAATTGCCATCACTGTTAGGAAGTTTCTCCTTAATTTCAGGTTGCTTCTCTCCTTGATTAGTTTTCATCCGTTGCTTCTTGTCTTCTGGTGCTTTGGAGAATAAGTTGACCCCCTCTTCTCTGTGACAGCCCCTCAAATACTAGAATACTGCTATCATGTCCCCCCTAGTCCTTCTTTTCTCTAGACTAGCCAGACCCAAATCCTGCAACCGTTCTTCATATGTTTTAGTCTCCAGGCCTTTAATCATCTTAATTGCTCTTCTCTGCATTTTTTCCAAACTCTCAACATCTTTTTTGTGATATGGTGACCAAAATTGGCTGCAGGATTCCAGGTGTGGTCTCACTAGGGTTTTATAAAGCGGTACTAATACTTTGCGTGATCTTGATTTTATATCTCTGTTTATACAACCCAGGATTGTATTAGCTTTTTTGGCTGCTGCTGCACACTGCTGGCTCATAGTCAAGTGATCGTCCACTAGGACTCCAAGGTCCCTCTCACAGTTGCTGTTTTTGAGCCAGGTTTTGCCTAATTTGTAGTTGTACCTTTGGTTTTTCCTGCCCAGGTGTAAAACCTTGCTTTTCTCCACATTAAATTTCATGTTGTTGGATAGGGCCCATTGTTCAAGTCTGTCAAGATCTTTTTGGTTCCTGAGTTTATCTTCTGGGGTGTTGGCTATTCCTGCCAGCTTAGTATCATCTGCAAATATGATGAGTTCCCCTTCTAAGTCTGAGTATACTATGTCCACAGTATTTCACTGGTCTACTAATTTAGTCACTTTGTCAAAGAATGAAATAAGATTGGTTTGGCATGATCTGTTTTTAACAAACCAGTGCTGGCTTTTCGTTGTAACTTTATTTCTTTCTAGATGTTTGCAGATCTGTTTTTTTTTATTATCTTTTCCAGTAACTTCCCAGGTATTGATGTTAGGCTGTCTCCTGCTTCACCACTTAGAAAAGCAAGTTTGCAGAGGCCATTTACAAATCACTTTTTTTTTTTACACCCCACCAAAGAGTTTGTTTTTTTTAAAGTCTTTTCGATCCTGCTTCAGCAAAAACGTCATCCCTTGATGATGTAAGGGTTTGTCTGGCACATCATCCCAAGACTGTAGGGGAAAAAAAAATATTGCCACCTTGACTTGTTTGTGAAATGTGCCTCACGCTCTACCCACGCATCTGTCAAAGAAAAAGAAAACAAGAGGAGGCACAAAATTACACTGGATTTGTTCTTTGTTCTTCTAATTAGACTTTTTTTTTTTTTTTGCCAAGATGGTGAGTGATTGGCTGTGGAGTTGGGGTTCATCCCAGGTCTCTTTAGAAAGACAACAATTGCCGTGTCTACTTTAGTTACTTGGTCCCAAAGGAAGATTGAAAGAAGTTTTCTCCTGGTGTGGAATACCAACCCAATGAGATTAGGTTGGACCCTGCTGGCCTTATGCGAGATCCTAAAAACTTCAGTTTTAGCAATAGCAGTAGTACTTAGACTTATACACTGCTTCACAGTGCTTTCCAGCCCCCTCTAAGCGGTTTAGAGAGTCAGCATGTTGCCCCCAACAATTTGAGTCAACAGGATCGAACTGCTGGCAGTCGGCAGAGTTTGCCTGCAATACTGCATTCTAACCACTGGAGAAGGAAGGAAGGAAGGAAGGAAGGAAGGAAGGAAGGAAGGAAGGAAGGAAGGAAGGAAGGAAGGAAGGAAGGAAGGAAGGAGCACTAGCATTAGCATTTAGACTTATATACCGCTTCACAGTGCTTTACAGCCCTCCATCACTGGAGGTTTTTAAGAAGAGACTGGATAGTCACTTGTCTGAGATGATATAGGTTCTCCTGTTTGAGCGGGGGGCTGGTCTAGAAGACCTCCAAGGCCCCTTCTAGCTCTATTCAATTCTATTCCTTAAAATTCCTAAACAGCCTCCCAACGTGGGTACTGGTGACTCACCTTTGGGACCACAAGGCCCGTGCATCTATGAAGCCAAACGGCTGTTTTGTGTGTGTGTGTTTGTGTGTTCTCCTGGAATCTAAGTCTAATTATCATAACCGGCAACATTGAGAAGAAAAAAAACTATGTCTGATGCGTTGGCCTCTTTTGTAGAACTAGTTGAAGGCTGTAGCTGAGATCAGAACATTGGTAACCGAAGGTGGCTTTGATCATCTGCTCTCCGATGGTTCAGAGATGTGTTTTGCTCACCCTGATGGTCATTATCTGGAATCTGCCGACTGCTTTTCCATGTCGCTCAAAGCCACATTGTCTGCTCATCAGCCACATTGGCTGATTTTGCAACAGCCTGTCTCCCACCTGCTTCAAAGCCACGAAGGTCCCCCCCCCCCCCCCCGGTTCCTTAGGCTGGAAATAGACTCAATCAACATAATTGCCCATAATAAGTTAGCAACCCTCAAACTCGAGCTGTATGGATGGGAGGTGGCCTTGATATTCCCGCAAACTGCCAGTGAAGCCCTATTTCTCTCCCTTCAAATGTTTGCCTTCCAGACATGTTGGCCATCAACCCTAGAAAAATGTACCGTTCATAAAAATGCAAGCCAAACTAGCACTCTTTCTAGTGCAAGTATTTCTGGGATCTATCCCCAAGAAGCCAGAGCGAGGACGAGAGTAGATTCTGCTAAAAGGAATTAAAACCTAATGGTCACTCATTAAGCCCCATCTTCACTTGGAGATAATAACGCAGTCCTTGATCAGGAGCATCCATTCCAGAGGTATTTGAGGATTAACGGCTTAGACTGAACGCTCGCCCAGAATTTTGTCCATTTACATCTGCTGCTTCGTATATCATTCGGGCGGGGGGGGACCATCGGGCGGGGTGGATGGAAACTACAATGCTGAGAAAGGAAAAATATTTAAAACGAAGCATACTGACATTAGCCTCCACTTGGAGGCTAAAACATATAAAGAAGGGCTACAGGAACTGGGCATGGCTAGTCCAGTGAAGAGAAAGACCAGGGGAGACCTGATAGCAGTCTTCCAATATTTGAGGGGCTGCCACAGAGAGGAGGGGGTCAACCTATTCTCCAAAGCCCCTGAAGGCCAGACAAGGAATAACGGATGGAAACTGACCAAGGAGAGATTCAACCTAGAAATAAGGAGGAATTTTCTGACAGTGGGAACAATCAACAGCTTTATCACTGGAAGCTTCCAAGGAGAGACTGGACTGCCATCTGTCAGAAATGGTCTCCTGCTTGGGGGGTGGGGGGTTGGACTAGATGACCTACCAGGTCCCTTCCAACTTTGTTATTCTAATTCTGATGTTCACCAAGATGTCTATCCATAGCGATGAATCTCTGGGCTGGCTTGTTCAGCCGCCTCAGTCAGCACAGCAAATTTATGAATTTGCGCTTTCTCTTGGAACGGGGGTGTGCTGGGGGGGAGGGGTGTATTCAGGATCAGCGAAAGGAAATCTTGTTCACCTGGTATGAAGTTGAAGGTATGGAATTCCCTCTCATTGGCTGGGACAACGGCCATGAATTTATTCAGTTTTAAGAGCAGATGGGCAGAGCTACAGAAAGCTGGCTGTGGGTGGTTAGGAGCCTCGATGGCTATGTTTTCGCAACCTTCTCAAAATCACAAAAAAAGGGAGCACCAGCTGCCAGCTGCTGAAAAGCACCAGTAGAACAACATCCTGCTGTCAAATCAAATCAAGTAACTTTTATTACAGCCACAAGGTCAGAAAATACCAAAATAAAATCTTTTAAAAAAAAAATCAAAATATTTGGAGGAACGGCTTGCCCTCCAGAAGTTGTGAATGCTCCAACGCTGGAGGTTTTTAAGAAAAGATCGGACAACCGCTTGTCTGAAATGGTACAGGGTCTTCCTGCTTGAGCAGGGGGTTGGACTAGATGACCTCCAAGGTCCCTTCCAGCCCTATTATTCTAAGTTCTGGAATTATCTGGGTGCAATAACATAAATTATGATATTTGGGTGCTCCATCACTGGAGGCTTGTAAGAAGAGATTGGACAACCACTTGTCTGAAATGGTACAGGTCTTCCTGCTTGAGCAGGGGGTTGGTCTAGAAGACCTCCAAGGTCCCTTCCAACTCTGTTATTTTGTTATCCTGCTAAAATATAGAGATAGAGAGGTATGAATGATATAGATATAGATATAATAGTAGCAGCAGCAAATGGAGAGGGTATTTTGCCATCTCAGAGTCTTCCCAGAAGGAGGCTCGGATTAAGAGATTAAAGTTAGGTCCCAAGAATCAAGATAGACACGTGGAATTATTATAAATGAGTGAAGACCAAGTTGGAAAATTGAGGCTATGGAATGGGATGAAGTTCTGGAGAAGGAATAGAATAGAATAGAATAGAATAGAATAGAATAGAATAGAATAGAATAGAATAGAATAGAATAGAATAGAATAGAATAGAATAGAATAGAATAGAATAGAATAGAATAGAATAGAAATAAAGAATAGAATAGAATAGAATAGAATAGAAATAAAGAATAGAATAGAATAGAATAGAATAGAATAGAATAGAATAGAATAGAATAGAATAGAATAGAATAGAAATAAAGAATAGAATAGAATAGAATAGAATAGAAATAAAGAATAGAATAGAATAGAATAGAAATAAAGAATAGAATAGAATAGAATAGAATAGAATAGAAATAAAGAATAGAATAGAATAGAATAGAATAGAATAGAATAGAATAGAATAGAATAGAATAGAATAGAATAGAATAGAATAGAATAGAATAGAATAGAATAGAATAGAATAATAGGAAGGGACCTTGGAGGTCTTCTAGCCCAGCCCCCTGCTCAAGGAGGAGAACTTACATCATCTCAGACAAGTGACTGTCTAGTCTCTTTTTAAAAATCTCCAGTGATGGAGCGCCCACGATTTCTGGTGGCAAGCTGTTCCACTGGTTGATTGTCCTCACTGTCAGAAAGTTTCTCCTTAATTCCAGGTTGCTTCTCTCCTTGATTAGGTCCCATCCGTTGCTTCTTGTCTTGCCCTCAGATGCTTTGTAAAATAAATTGACCCCCTCCTCCTTGTGGCAGCCCCTCAGATACTGGAACCCTGCTATCATGTCTCCCCTATTTCTTCTTTTCTTTAGACTAGCCAAACCCAAGTCCTGCAACCATTCTTCGCATGTTTTGGTCTCCAGGCCTTTGATCATCTTAGTTGCTCTTCTCTGAACTTTTTCCCAAGGTCTCAACATCTTTTTTTATGATATGGTGACCAGACTGATAACTGGAACAATTGGCTATACTTGGTGGCAGTTCATACTTTTGACCTTTTAATGATGCCCCCTTTTTGGATCCTCAGAAACCTGGGGATGGAACTTCAAGAGTGTTGGCCTTTGGGCCAAAACCTGAAGAAGATTGAATTGGCTCGGATTCCCTCCCTTTCTCTCTCCGAGGTCCAGTCCAGCCAGAACCAAAGCTTTACTAGCCTACCTGAGCAGAAATACGGTCTCATAGGCCATAATTGCCAAGTGCCCCATTAAATCAGCCTCCCTCTCTCTCTTGCAAGCCTGCCAAAGAGAGAGACAGAAAGAATTGCTGTCGGAGTGTACATTATGGATGCAGAAAGAGTTTGTGCCGGGAAAAGATGACCTCAAGAGCCAAGCAGGGTGATTAAAGTCCCGGCACACTAAAACCCTTCTGAGATCCAGGGTTATCTGATGGAAACAGCATCTTTGTCCTCAGCAGCTTTCTCTCGGGAGACCCAGAATCCAGAGCTTCCCCCAAACTAATCTGTGCATGACGGTTTTCTGAATGCGTCGAGTCTTTTAGGCATGCAACTGCGTCTCTCCCTATGGGCTGCTATCTGATGCATGGCAGACCTGGCTTGGTCCCAAAAATGATGCTGATGCTTAAGTAGGAACCCGGCAAGCAACGGTGATGGATGAAGAAGAATCTGGAAGGGTGGCGGCAATGTATCGTCCTGATGTACAGCCACTTGGTCTCAGTTGAAGGCTAAAATATATGAAGAACGGCTACAGGAACTGGGCATGGCTAGTCTAGTGAAGAGAAGGACCAGGGGAGATGATAGCAGTCTTCCAACAGAGAGAAGAGGGATCAACCTATTTTCCAAAGCACCTGAAGGCCAGACAAGGAACAACGGATGGAAACTGATCAAGGAGAGATTCAGCCTAGAAATACGGAGAAATTTCCCGACAGTGAGAACAATCAACCAACGGAAGAGAAGTTGCCTTCAGACGTTGTGGGAGCTTCATCCCTGGAGGCTTTCAAGAAGAGACCGGATGGCCATCTGTCAGAAATGGTGTAGGGACTCCTACTTGGGCAGGGGGTTGGACTTGATGACCTACAAGGTCCCTTCCAACTCTTTTATTCTAATTCTAACTCAGTTCTTCCGGGGGATTAACCTCTCCACCATCTAAAGAGAAGAAGGCACAAAGCAAGTTTTGGGGCTCACCACACTTCCAGCCGGCACGTCCCAAAGCTGCTTTTTTGAGAGGCAACTGGATTTTTAAAGGAAGTCCAGTTGTCTCTCTTGAAAAAGCACCTTTGGGACAACCATGACCTGGATGGCTGAGAATCTCCAAAGGCTTTCAACCAGCATCTTGACACTTGTCACTGGCCACTGTCCAAGGTCCGGCACAGGACCAGTTTAGGCAAGGCTAGACAAGTCTCTCGCCTGGCTCAGTAGGTGACAACTTTCAGAGAGGAGAACAAGGTCCCCAAGCAGATGTTATGGGTTGCTGGGATGTATCACCCAACATATTTTCTCTCATGTTCGCCTATCTTCTGTCTAGACAATGACAGATGTTTCTCTGCAGTATTTTCCCAAGCTCTGTGCTCTTTCCTGCCTAGAATGCGGCATCCTTCTCCTTTATCCACATCTGCCCTGCCATCCATAATTCATAGTGATGCTTTGTCGCTCTGATTTTTACAGACTGGGTGAGTGGCAGTTTCTCACCTCTTCTGCCCTGACGCTTCCCAATTAAATTGACTTCTACGGGCACAACGTGTGTGCGCAGGCATGCAAGAAGGTGGCAGACGTGGGGAGAGGTTTCTCCCCTCCACCTCCACCTTCCCCCCCCCCCGATGCTCTGGACCTGAATTTTTATGGAGCGTGTCGGTGCAAAGTTGAGCATTTTCAGAAACGTGATTTAGCTAATGGACTTGTGCTGACCGGGACTAAACAAGATTTTCAGGATTTGGATGTAGAAATGTATGGAAGGATTTCCAGGGCCCCACCTCCATTTTGCTAGCCGTCTTGTGACTGGATGGGAAGGGAAAAAGAATCCCATTTCAAGGAGCTGATGATCATCTGTCTCCATGGCTTGGTCTGTCATTATCTTGGAAAACATCTAGTGGAATCTGCCTTTCTGATGAAAGAAGAATAGACACATTGCACGTCTTTAATTGAACGTTCTCAACCTTGGCAGCTTTAAGATGGGTGGACTTCAACTCCCAGAATTCCCCAGGTTGCATGGCTGCCTGGGAAATTCTGAGAGTCGAAGTCCACCCATCTTAAAAGTTGCCATGGTTGAAGAACACGGCGATAAGTATTAGAAGATTAAAAAAAAAAAAAGGAAGCTCAGACGTGGACATTCTTGGTCCTTCATCTAGGACAGCCGAGATAGTCCTTCCCTGGTGATTTTAGGCAATCTATTAAAATCTGCCCTTTGGGGGAGACGGCAGAGTGGGGCTGGTTGAGTTCTGTTGAGTTTTTTTTTCTCCTGATAATTGAAAGATGGCTAGGGCATCCTGACTACGATGTTTTTTCATATAACAAGTTTTATTGGTTTTGTTTGTTTTACAACCAAGTGCTTGGAACTCATCGTGAAGATAGGGCACTCCATACAACAAAGTAAAAAATATAATCATACATAGACAATTTGAATTACTTCTTTAAAGTTTCCCTCTCTAAGCAAGAAACGAAAAAACAAGTAGAAAAAAAACACACACACACACAATATCAATAATATTTCCACCCGTTTTCAGGCTTAACTAACTCACAATTTAACATATTCCAATTTGGCCTTATATAAACATATAGTATACAATTCGGGTACCCATATAGTATAGATTATTTTTAAGATATAGATATTATTCCAGTTGTTCAATTTATACTTCTCTGTTTTAAAACCATTTTAGATTCAAGCCTAAGATGATAAAACAATAATTGTTTCTAAAATAGACTTATAATATGCCTATTATATATATATACACATATATATATCTATATTTGTTTTCTGAGGTTTTCACGGGTGTTTGTATGTAGGTCTTTGGTAATTCGGGTTTTCTCCCGTGTAAAATTGGAAGTGTCTTGGCGACGTTTCGACGAAGTCTCATTCGTCATCTTCAGGCTGGTGTCTCTTCGGCCTCGTGCTTCTAGAAGCAATGTGTGATCGCAGCTGTTTCTTCCTTTTAACTGCCAGTGGAGGTATGAACTGATTGGATGGGAGCTTGGCTGTGTTCTGATTGGGTGGAGGTGTGTTCTGATTGGTTAGGGGCTTGGCTGTGCTCTGATTGGATGGGGGGTTGGCTGTGCTCTGATTGGCGGGGGGTGTGCTCTGCTTGGGTGGGGGCCCTGTTGTGCTCAGATTAGTCTGAGTTGCAGGGGGATTTGAGATGGAGAGCTGCATTGCTGTTGTTTGGCTTCGCGTTCGTGGTCGTGCCACATCTTCAAGGTGGGTGTCAGTTTGCTTCACGTATGAAATGGAGGGGTTTAAAATGGCCAATGATGCAGCTGTGGTCTGGTTTCTGGTCCGCGGTCGTGCCTCATCATCGGTGCGGGTTTGAGTCTGCTTTTTGTGTGGATGTGTGGTGGTGACATCATGTGTGGTCTTCGTGAGTGTGGGTCCAGTGTTGCTCCTTGTGCTAGGGATTCGTCTGTCAATAAGGCTGGGTTTCCAAATGGCTGGTAGGCGGGAGGTATCATCTCGTTTATTCATGCTGTGTGGGCGTTTTTCTATCTCGATGGCTTCTCTGATTATTCTGTTGTTAAAGTGTTCAGTTTTGGCAATAGTTCTGGTATTTTTAAAGTCAATTTTATGTCCTGTGGCTTTGAGGTGTTGGACCAGGGAGGAAGTTGGTTCCTCTTTTCTGACTGAGTTCTTGTGTTCTTCAATGCGTGCACTTATTCTTCTGTTGGTTTGTCCGATGTATGTGGTGGGGCAGGCGGTGCATGGGATTTCATATACTCCTTGATTTTCTAACTCAATTTTGTCCTTGGGGTTTCTTAGGATGGTGGATATTTTTCGGTTTGTGCAGAATGCTGTCTTGATGTTGTGTTTGTGGAGGATCTTGCTGATTTTGTCTGTGGTGCCTTTTATGTATGGGAGGAGGGCTTTGCCGTTTTCTTGTTCTATGTCTTGGATTTTAGTGGGGGTTTCTTTTTGGATTAAGTTGGTAATCTTATTTCTTTGGAATCCGTTGGATGTTAGTACATTAGTGAGAGTGTGTAGTTCGGTTTTTAGGTGTTGTTCGTCAGCTAAGCGTTTTGTTCTCGAGATGAGTGTCTTGGCTACGGAGTTGATCTGTGCTGGGTGGTGGTGTGAGAGTGCGTGCAGATAGCGGTTTGTGTGTGTTTTCTTCTGGTAGATGGTGTGTCCTAGGGAGCCATTGGATTTCTTGTAGACTAAGACATCCAGGAAGGGAAGTTGCTTGTTAGTTTCTGTTTCCACGGTGAGTATTTTGTGTTGGAGGTAGGCTAATGTGGCCAGATTATGAAGGTGTCGTCTACGTATCTGAGCCAGAGTTTGGGTTTATGATCAGATTTTTCTAGAGCTTGGGTTTCAAAGTGTTCCATGTAGAGGTTTGCAATGACAGGTGAGAGGGGTGATCCCATGGGTGCTCCTTCTATTTGTTTGTATTTTTGTCCGTTGTAGATGACAACGGACAAAAATACAAACAAATAGAAGGAGCACCCATGGGATCACCCCTCTCACCTGTCATTGCAAACCTCTACATGGAACACTTTGAAACCCAAGCTCTAGAAAAATCTGATCATAAACCCAAACTCTGGCTCAGATACGTAGACGACACCTTCATAATCTGGCCACATGGGAAAGAAAAACTAGACAACTTCCTCACACACCTCAACAGCCTACACCCCAAAATACAGTTCACCATGGAAACAGAAGCTAACAAGCAACTTCCCTTCCTGGATGTCTTAGTCTACAAGAAATCCAATGGCTCCCTAGGACACACCATCTACCAGAAGAAAACACACACAAACCGCTATCTGCACGCACTCTCACACCACCACCCAGCACAGATCAACTCCGTAGCCAAGACACTCATCTCGAGAACAAAACGCTTAGCTGACGAACAACACCTAAAAACCGAACTACACACTCTCACTAATGTACTAACATCCAACGGATTCCAAAGAAATAAGATTACCAACTTAATCCAAAAAGAAACCCCCACTAAAATCCAAGACATAGAACAAGAAAACGGCAAAGCCCTCCTCCCATACATAAAAGGCACCACAGACAAAATCAGCAAGATCCTCCACAAACACAACATCAAGACAGCATTCTGCACAAACCGAAAAATATCCACCATCCTAAGAAACCCCAAGGACAAAATTGAGTTAGAAAATCAAGGAGTATATGAAATCCCATGCACCGCCTGCCCCACCACATACATCGGACAAACCAACAGAAGAATAAGTGCACGCATTGAAGAACACAAGAACTCAGTCAGAAAAGAGGAACCAACTTCCTCCCTGGTCCAACACCTCAAAGCCACAGGACATAAAATTGACTTTAAAAATACCAGAACTATTGCCAAAACTGAACACTTTAACAACAGAATAATCAGAGAAGCCATCGAGATAGAAAAACGCCCACACAGCATGAATAAACGAGATGATACCTCCCGCCTACCAGCCATTTGGAAACCCAGCCTTATTGACAGACGAATCCCTAGCACAAGGAGCAACACTGGACCCACACTCACGAAGACCACACATGATGTCACCACCACACATCCACACAAAAAGCAGACTCAAACCTGCACCGATGATGAGGCACGACCGCGGACCAGAAACCAGACCACAGCTGCATCATTGGCCATTTTAAACCCCTCCATTTCATACGTGAAGCAAACTGACACCCACCTTGAAGATGTGGCACGACCACGAACTCGAAGCCAAACAACAGCAATGCAGCTCTCCATCTCAAATCCCCCTGCAACTCAGACTAATCTGAGCACAACAGGGCCCCCACCCAAGCAGAGCACACACCCCGCCAATCAGAGCACAGCCAACCCCCCATCCAATCAGAGCACAGCCAAGCCCCTAACCAATCAGAACACACCTCCACCCAATCAGAACACAGCCAAGCTCCCATCCAATCAGTTCATACCTCCACTGGCAGTTAAAAGGAAGAAACAGCTGCGATCACACATTGCTTCTAGAAGCACGAGGCCGAAGAGACACCAGCCTGAAGATGACGAATGAGACTTCGTCGAAACGTCGCCAAGACACTTCCAATTTTACACGGGAGAAAACCCGAATTACCAAAGACCTACATATATATATCTATATCTATATCTATATCTATATCTATATCTATGTCTATGTCTATATCTATATCTATATCTATATCTATATCTATATCTATCTATATATATCTATATCTATATCTATATCTATATATATCTATATCTATATCTATATCTATATATATATATATATATATATATATATATATATCTATATCTATATCTATATCTATATCTATATCTATATCTATATATATATATATATATATATATATATATATATATATATATATATATATATATATATATATATCTATATATATCTATATATATATATATTAATGTGTCTATATTTTATTTCCTGTACTCTATCAAATATTTTTATAAATCATAGTTAAATATTTCACCAATCTCTATCCAACTCCTAATTTTAGATTTTCCAATTTTCCATCTTGCCATCCGGATCAAAGTCTTGAACCTTAGGAATCTCAGGCATATTAATTAGTTCAGTCAAAGTCTCTAAAAGCCATTTTTACCCATCCAATAAAATTTTAGCTCTGACTTTTAAACCTAATTCTAGCTTTCTTTTTGTGCCACTGACTACGATGTTTTTAAAGATATTTGTTTTAATGCGTTGATTAGGATCAGAATTGTATTCGGTTGTTGTCGATCATGATGATGACCATCACCATCACAATGCATGCTTTTACCACGCTGTGGTGCAATGTTGATTAAAGACGGTTGTTTTAATGCATTGATTTGGATCAGAATCGCATTCCATTGCCATTGATCGTCATCACCCTCACCGTAGCTCCTGTATTTACGAAAGGTGTGATGCTGTTCAGAAGGAGCCAGGATGTAAGTACAAAATCAGTTGAATGAAGTCCGTTCTCAACACAGTAAACAAATATTGACACTGGATTAAACCGCACCCAACAATCGCGCCTACTGAAAACAACATCCTGCAGTACAACCAAGCCTGTGCAGATCCCTAATTAAAATAAACCAAGTATTAAGCTGAGGACTCTCATGATCTGTGAAAGGAAAAGTGGGGGGGGGGGGGAAACAGAGGTAGCCAAAGCTTATGCTAAGCCATTTGTATTACTGCATTACTTGTGTTAAGCCAACGAAAGCCATACAATTAAAAATAGCTTTTGCGTTTTGCCCTCCGAAAAGGAGGTGGTGGTGGTGGGGGAAAACCTGTTCTTGAAAATTCCCCAGGGTGGTTGGTTACATTTATGGGAATTAATGAGCTGGCTTAGTGGTTCCAGTCAGTGCGCGATTCGTCGTTAGCTGTACGATGATCTTTGGAGACTTGTCCACAGTTCTAAGGAAAACCTAGTGCAGAAATGTTTCTCCACAATCAGAAATAAGCAACAGTGTGTACCAAGGGTAGGGAGAATCCTCTGGAATGTATAAAAGCTAATATTGTACCACCCAAAAAAAAAGGTCTGGGGATTTTATTGAACCAGACTTCTGCAGTTAATAACAAACCAAAGATCTATGCATAAATTTCCTTTTCAGCCTGCTAGGCTGGAAGGAAGAGGGGAAAAAAAAAACACCCATAAATTATGCTGCTGCAGATTGTGATGTTTCAATAAGATTTAGATCTGATATGCATTTAAATAGGAAAAGTTTTTTTTTTTAAAAAAAAAAGGCCTTAAATTCATGTATGGGCAAAATCATGCATATTCCAAAGTCAGAAATATTAACTGTACTGAGCATAATGGAACACACACAAAAAAATCTAGTTGGTAATGGATGGCGATTTAAAAGAAAAAAAAAAGAATGAAGCAGCTGAGAGCTTTAATAGATCATTCCTTCAAATCATCGCCACTGCAAAATGGGAGTTAATAAATTATTGGACATGCATATGTGCTGCTGGGTTTAAAGGAGGGGTGTGTCATCTTTGCTGGCAGATGGACAAAAAAGCCTTGGGAAATGATAGATATGGAATATCTGAACTTTTTTTTTTTTATATAGGTTTTATTAACTTTTAAAAATTACAATCTTTAGAGCTTAGTAAACAACATGTTATCTGGGTTCACATAGTTAACATTTAAGTTCTTCAATATAAATCTATTCAGTACTGCACAATCCAGTAATTTTTTCCTTGATCTTCCTTTCTTTCTCATATTTTTCCCCTTTTCCCCTCATTAAACCATTACAATTCTTAGTACTATTGATGTATACAAAATTAGATATCAGCATCTTCACCATATTTTACTAATATTATAGAAGTAACGATAATACCAATTCATAAGTCGATATCCTGTTTTTGTGCTCTTATTAAAGTTTGATTTCCCATCAATATTTGGAGTATCTTTGTCAGTTGTGATTTTCTCAACATGAATTACATTTATATAGCTGAAAAATGTTATTCATACCAATCCTCTTATTTTCAAATTTCCCATATCAAAAAAAGAACAAAATATGCTATTTTAATTCTAAATCATATCTTTCATTAAAAGAAAATCTAGTTATATCTAAGGGTCATCCGTTCTTTTAATCATATTCAAACAAGTTTGTTAAAGAGATAGTGCCCCCTCTGATAGATCAAATCCCCTGTTTTCAAAGTCTAACTCTCGTTTTCTTTCTTTGCCAAGCAGCTTTCCAGGCCAGGGCAATTAAATCGCCCAAGAGTTTTCTCTCTATTTTTTTGAAAGCTGTTTGGCATGAGAAAGACAATTTAGGTAGAGTATTTTTTGGGGGGGAACTCTGCTCATCCACATTCCCTAAACATTTCCCCTGCCTGTTCTATGTGCCATTTTCTAGAATCTTCTTCCTTGTCATCGGGTGTATTTTGGAGAAAGGGTCTATTGTATTTTTATTGTATAGGTAGGTCTTGCAGTATTTTATTTATGTATGGCAGTCCATATTTCCCTTCTCCCATCTGGTATCACCTGGACCCTAAGAAAGGCTGAGCGCCAAAGAATGGAGGCCTTTGGACTATGGTGCTGGAGAAGACTCCTGCGAGTCCCCCGAACTGCAAGGTGGTCAAACCGGTCAGTCCTAGAAGAGATCAACCCCGACTGCTCTTTAGAAGGCCAGATCCTGAAGTTGAGACTCAAATACTTTGGCCACCTAATGAAAAGGAAGGACTCACTGGAGAAGAGCCTAATGCTGGGAAAGATTGAGGGCAATAGAAGAAGGGGACGGCAGAGAATGGGGTGGCTGGATGGAGTCACTGAAGCAGTAGGCGTGAGCTTAAATGGACTCCAGAAGATGGTAGAGGACAGGAAGGCCTGGAGGAACGTTGTCCATGGGGTCGCGATGGGTCGGACACGACTTCGCAACTAACAACGACAACATCTAGTATCACCAGTCTCAGTAAAAGTGGAACAAAATTTCCTCTAGTTTTCTGGTTTATATATATATATATATATATATATATATATATCCCTTATAATCCAGTCCTAATAGCAATATTTTATAGTAATCCTTTGCCTCAAGTATCCTGAAAATTATCAGTCAGGTAAGGTTGTAATCCACAATGTTCCAAGTGTTCAAAAGAAACATCTGAACTTATTAATAGCCAAGGGACCAAGTCATAGTTGAACTGACATTGGGAAGAAGTTCAAAGAAGTTCAAAGGATGGAAAGAACTTGACAGGGGTTGCCCCAAAGAAGGCAGGACAAGAAGCAACAAATGGAAACTAATCAAGGAGAGAAGCAACCTAGGGGAAATTTCCTGATATAGATAGGTTGATTTTGAGGAACGTAGAGTCGCTAGAACTTTTGGACCAAGAACGGTGAGTTTGTATTGACCGGAAACCTTGAGATAATTTTTTTTTTAGAAATTTTAGAACCTAGAACTAGGGAGAAATTTCCTGACAGTGAGAACAATTAATCAGTAGAACGGCTTGTCTTCAGAAGTTGTAGGTGCTTCATCACTGGAGGTGCTTCAAGAAGAGATTGGGCAACCATTTGACTAAAATGATATAGGGTCTTCTGCTTGAGCAGGCGTCTGGATTAGAAGACCTCCAAGGTCCCTTCCAACTCCGTTATTCTGTTAAGATCAAGACCAAGGAACCAAAGTCTGATGGCATGGTGGCTCTCTTTTGTTGGCTCTCTTTGAGATCAAAGATCATCTGTCTGGAATTCTTGCCCGGGGTGGGAGATTAGACTTAAAAGGCTCCACACACCTCTTTCCAATTCAGTGATTCCAGAGGATTTGAGACTTGAGAAAGGGATTTTAAGAGCTCTTTAGCCCCATTATCTTATTTGACATTGGGCCTCTAGCAACTAAGGATTTCTGACATGGGTTGTCCAGGCTCTAGATTAATCCTTCAAGAGGATAAGAACTATGTGAAGCCAACTCAATTGTGCCCCATTAGGATCTTTTTCTAGTAAGATGCTTTTCTTATTATTCCCCCCGCCCCGCCCCGGGTTATTAATTCATACTTCTAAAGCCACAGGGGACTTCTTCATTTTCTGCACAAGGGCCTTTCACCCGTTAGAAGATGGTTGATCTCCTAATCTTCTCTCCCCCAAAGCAAACAAACCCCACTCCGCTCTTTCAGTCATGCTTCAGAGGTTTCCCAATTTTTCTCTGCCCTGCTCAGCTTTCTCTGGATCTGAAGTTATCAAAGGTTAAGCCTAAGTAAGAAAAATGGGCTGAGGAACATAGGGTATTACTCTTTCCCTCTGCAGCTTGGAAGGATTCATCTCAAAAGAGCTTCTGGTTGACATTCCGGTTGATTCAGGAAATTTATCTCTGAAAGTTGTGCCAAGATTTCAAAGCAACTTCTCCCACTCCACTCCACCAGAAATTCAGGGTTTAATTTGTGCCGATGCAAGCTTTTGAGTCACACCTCCACTTTTAGACTGGGGTAAGAAAAGATGGAGAAAATATATATTTTATAAAGATTTCATACAGACAGATGCGATCTAGTAATACCCCACTCCAAATTCCTAGTAGTCAGGAGCCTTTACTCCAAACATTCCCCTTTCATTCTACTGATGTATCTGATTTTGTTGAAACTTTATTATGTCTTTGGGGACTGGAGGCTAAAACATATGAAGAATGGTTGTAGGAATTGGATATGTCTAGTCGAATGAAAAGAAGGACTAGGGGTGACATGATAGCAGTCTTCCAATATTTGAGGGGCTCCACAAAGAAGAGGGAGTCAAGCTATTCTCCAAAGCACCTGAGGGCAGGACAAGAAGCAACGGATGGAAACTAACCAAAGAGAGAAGCAACCTAGAACTAAGGAGAAATTTCATGACAGTTAGAACAATTAATCAGTGGAACAACCTCCCTCCAGAAGTTGTGAATGCTCCAACACTGGAGGTTTTAAAAAAGAGATTGGATTCCCATTTGTCTGGAACGGTATAGGGTCTCCTGCTTGAGCAGGAGGCTGGACTAGAAGACCTCCAAGGTCCCTTCCAACTCTGTTATCCTGTTGTCCTGTTATCCTTTTCTTTAAAATTGTTCTCTCTTTTATCTCCTTTTTGTTTCAGGTGTCTGAAAGATGTGACTACGTATTTGTCAATGGGAAGGAAATGAAAGGCAAAGTGAATGCGGTGGTCCATTTTACATACCAACATCTGAACAGCCCCCTGGAGTTGACTGTGTGGGTTCCCCGCCTCCCACTGCAGATTGAAGTCTCTGACCCAGAGTTAAATCAGATCAAGGGCTGGAGGGTCCCCATTGTTTCTAACAAGAGGTAAGATCCCTTAGGATCTTCCTAGCCCCGCCCTGGTTTTCTCTCCCATAATTTCCTGAAAGCATACAGTTGGCTTCATTCACACAACACCGTGTTCCTCAAACTAGCCAACCATCTTTCATACACGGCCTTTCTATGTTGTGTGAAATCAGCCTCTGTCTACCCTGGTTGCTACTAAGTCTGAACAGCGGGCAATACCTTCCATTCTAACGGAGAGCTAACGTTTGTGGATGGATATATTGTACATTTATTAATGATCAGCACCAATGCATAAATTCACATGGAATACTCCATCTGGTTAACCTGGGTTCACACTGTATTTTAATTCCTTTGTGTTTGTGGTCTGTGTCTCTCTGAGTGTCTCTCTCTGGCCTTCCACCAGTCTTGGCTCCTAATGACTCCATGGACAAGTCTTAGCAACATTTTGGGAGATGGTTTGCTTCCGAGCGACAGTAATTGGCCCAAAGTCACCCAGTTGAAATCCATGCCCAAGTCAAGAGTAGAACTCAGCTCTCCTTACTCCTAGTCCAACACCTTCACCGCTAGATCCAACTGGTCTTCCCGTTGAATTCATCAAAATGGCTGAGTTCCCACCAGCATGTTTTAAGTGGAAGGTGAAAATGACCTCAAGTTGGAATTTTGGGCAAGAGGTTGTTTCATTAAGGGGAAGGAACAGCAGAGCCCCCCCCCCCAAAGTAAGACTCACAGAGTGACTAGGATGGTCCAGACATAACTGCTTCATGGCTTGCCAACAGACTTGGGGGGGGAGGGGTTTGGTATGTGAGCTGTTAACATCAGCTGGCTACTTCGAGAGAACCAGATGTCAACGCTGTTAATATAGGATATTATTGCTTTGACACTTGGTTCTCAAGGAGAGATGTTTATTGAAGATTGTGGATTGTCTCATAACAATTGTCTAACTTACAGTTGGGCAATGTGACCTGCACGAAGAGGGGAGGGAGGTTTCTATTCTTTTAATACAGGTCGTCCTCGACTTAACACAAGTTCATTTAGCGAACGTTCAAAGTTACAACGGCACTGGGAAAAAAGTGACTTCACAGTTACAATCTTTGCAGCATCCCATGAACATGTGATCACAATTCAGATGCTTGGCAACTGGCTTCATATTTATGACGGTTGCTGTGTCCCAAGGTCACGTGATGGCCTTTTGTGACCTTCTGACAAGCAAAGTCAATGGGGAAGCCCGATTCACTTAACAACCAAGTTGCCGACTTACCAATTGCAGTGGTTCGCTTAACAACGGAAGCAAGAAAAGTCGTAAAATGGGGCAAAATTCCCTTAACAAATGTCTCACCTAACAACAGAAACTTTGGGCTCAGTTGTGTTCGCAAGTCGAGGACTACCGGTAGAGCAATTTAGGCGCGAAAACCCCAGAGCTGGTTTTCCTTTCATCAGTGCTGAAATGGTGCACTCAATAAAGTGTTGCATTAGAGATTTAATTGTCTCAGCTGTGTTTACTTCGTTGGGTTCATCAGTCGGAACCTTGACAGTAGGGCTGATGGATCGCCCATGCAAGTCATAAGATCGTGCATGGACCCCATAAGAGCAAGTCTTTAAGGCCATAACATCAACAGTGCCACAAGCTCAACTTTTAGGTTGGCTTGACCATCTGGCTTGAATCTCTTCACAGATTAGTCAGAGACAGCGATGATGAAGAGGAGGATGAGAGGAAGGGAAGAGGTTGTACTCTCCAGTACCAGCATGCAACAGTACGGGTCCTTACCCAGTTTGTAGCTGAGCCCTTGGACCCTGGTGGCCAAACTACTTACCTGTTGGGCTCCGACTGGCAAGCGGACATCAGTGACCTGGTAAAGAATTTCATGCAAGTGGAAGAGCCGAGGATTGCCAAGCTGCAAGATGGACAGGTGCTAATGGGACAGGAGTTAGGAATGACTACCTTACAGGTGAGCACAATGAAGGGCTGGGTAAAAAGACAGATTCCTTTCTAGATCAGACCAAAAGATTCATATCCTTCGTCTAACTGGAGACACTAGAGATGTTCACAACTAAGACGAGAAGGCAGCATCCTGTTTAGGGCTATAGGGCATGTGAATATGGAAGTTTCATTAAGTTCAGAATCCATCCAACTGGATAACAGAATGACAGAGTTGGAAGGGGCCTTGGAGGTCTTCTAGTCCAGCCCCCTGCTCAAGCAAGAGACCCAAACCTTTCCAACAGGTTTTCCAGACGTTCACAGATCTTTCTGGAGAAGACTCTCGGTGTGCTTCGTGGTGTGTTTGTGGTGATCAGAAAGCAATTTAGAACATACAATAACAGAGTTGGAAGGGACCTTGGAGGTCCTCTAGTCCAACCCCCTGCTCAGGCAGGAAACCCTATACAATTTCAGACAAATGGTTGTCCAATCTCTTCTTAAAAACCTCTAGTGTTGGAGCATTCACAACTTCTGGAGGCAAGTTGTTCCACTGATTAATTGTTCCCACTGGCAGGAAGTTTCTCCTTAGTTCTAGATTGTTTCTCTCCTTGATTAGTTTCCATCTGTTGCTTCTTATCCTGCCTTCAGGTGCTTTGGAGAATAGATGGACCCCCCTATTCTTTGTGGCAGCCCCTCAAATATTGGAGCACTGCTATCATGTCACCCCTAGTCCTTCTTTTCATTAAACTAGACATATCCAATTCCAGCAACCGTTATTGCACCAATCAGTGCATGAGGAAGCAGAAAGGAAAACTGAGATACATTTCAGAGCCGGAACAGCTTATCAAAATAGTAAAAAAAAAAAACTACCACCCTAGAAAAAAACCCAAAATGATAGCACAAAGCAGGAGGAAGTGTTTTGTGTTTCAAGAATGCCACGAAAGGAACTTAAAAGTTCATTTTATACTGTTGGATTAGCTACAGATAAGGTGGGTTTTGGTTTTGGTTTTTTTTTTTTTTTTGCACTCCTGCATTGCAAAAAGCTTTTACGGCAGTCGGCAATCCACGCATTGCATTGAGCAAATTTATCAGTCTTCCAAAAAAATAAAAAAATAAAAAAAGGGGGTCCTTTGTTAGAGTAGCATCACTCTGCAGCTCTTTCTAAAGACATTTTATCAGCCGCAGAAATTCTTGGCTCTGCCTTGTGTCCAGAAATACAAAGAATATATTTGGCAGGGAAATTCAGCAAGGAAGTGAGTGACAAATGGATAGTCGGTCCATTCACTTGCAAGAATACCTGTCACCTGTCTCCCCAGAATTCATCCAGGTCACCTATGTGACATGGTGTCATCCCCTGGATTGCTCCATTTGATCTCTCTCTCTCTCTCTCTCTCTCTCTCTCTCTCTCTCTCTCTCTCTCTCTCCCTTTCTCTCTCTTTCCCTCCCTCCCTCTCTCCCTTTCTTTCTCTCTCTTTCCCTCCCTCCCTCCCTCCATCTATCTAGTCTATCTATATCTCTATTATCTCGCTCTAAAGGAGAGAGAGATAGAAATATAGAGATAAAGATGTTAGAGAGAGAGAGAAAGATGATAGACATATCTCTATCATCTCTCTCTCCCCCTCTCTTTCTCTCTCTCCCTCCCTCCCTCTCTCCCTCCCTCTCCTTCTCTCTCTCTTTCCCTCCCTCCCTCCCTCTTTCTATCTAGTCTATCTATATCTCTATTTTCTCGCTCTAAAGGAGAGATAGAAATATAGAGATAAAGATGTGTGTGTGTGTGTGTGTGTGAGAGAGAGAGAGATGATAGACATATCTCTATCATCTCTCTCTCCCCCTCTCTTTCTCTCTCTCTCCCTCCCTCTCTCTCTCTCTTTCCCTCCCTCCCTCTCTCTATCTATCTAGTAGGCAACCTTGGCTCTTTTATGACTCGTGGACTTCAACTCCCAGAATTCCTGAGCCAGCCATGCTGAGGGGACAGGGAGAGGTTTCCAAGCTGAGCCATGCTGGCTCAGGAATTCTGGGAGTTGAAGTCCACGAGTCATAAAAAAGCCAAGGTTGCCTACCCCTGATCTAGTCTATCTATATCTCTATTATCTCGCTCTAAAGGAGAGAGAGATAGAAATATAGAGATAAAGATCTGTGTGTGTGTGTGAGAGAGAGAGAGAGAGAGAGATGATAGACATATCTCTATCATCTCTCTCTCTCCCTCTCTTTCTCTCTCTCTCTTCCTTAATTTTTTTAGCAGAAGCAAATAAAAAAAAAAGGTATGAAAAGAAAATCAATCTATGCAAAACACGGGCCCCGTGAGCATAGGACATGAATAACAGAGGAAAATTCCCGGGATGAGGTGGGAAGACAGAAGGAAGAAGAGTTGAAGAAGGGATCACCTTTGTGTTTCTTAACCTGCATTTTGAAATGTGCAGATCCTGAAGTCTCGGGATTTTAAAACAAAGTTCTCAGTCGGTCAGGAGCACCTTAGAGGTGCAGAGAAAGATGGTTTTGGAGACAAGGTGTGTTTAGAGATGTATCTGTTGGTAGAAAATACGGGTAGAAATGGGCAATTTTGGAGAAGGTGTATTCCTGATGAACATCTTGTAGAGGTTTCAGTCTGAAGACAACATAGGACGAACTCATCTGATCATCCCACCTTGAACAGATTGTTCTCTGATGGTCCTTTGTCCTTTTTTCATCCTTCCTTCCTTCCCTCCCTCCCTCCCTCCTTCCTATTTTCCTTCCTGCTTTTTTCCAGCCCGTCTCTTCCTTCCTTCCTTCCTTCCTTCCTTCCTTCCTTCCTTCCTTCTTTCCTCCCTCCCTCCCTCTCTCTACCCCTCCCTTTTCTTTCTTTCTTTCTTTTTCTTTTTCTTTCCTTCCTTCCTTCCTTCCTTCCTTCCTCTTTCTTCCTTTCTTTTTCCTTCTTTCTTTCTGTCTCTGTCTCTCTTTCTTCTTCCTTCCTTGCTTGCTTCCTTCCTTTCTCTTTCTTTCTTTCTTTCTTTCTTTCTTTTTCCTTCCTTCCTTCCTTTTCTTTCTTTCTTTCTTTCTTTCTTTCTTTTTCCTTCTCCTTCCTTCCTTCCTTCCTTCCTTCCTTCCTTCCTTCCTTCCTTCCTTCCTTCCTTCCTTCCTTCCTTCCTTCCTTCCCAATCCTATTTCCTGAAGCTTAAGTCCCAAGTAAACCACTCTTTGTAATGTATCATTGTTGTTTTATAGAGCTGCAATCTGATTAACAAAATTGTGGTTTCTGGGGAAAAAAATAAATAAAGGCTCTACCTAGTGAAAAGTGAGACGTGGCGTGTTTGGAAAAAGTCACTTTGCTTGTCTCCTGCAGATCCTGTCCCCACTTTCCGATGCCATCTTGGCAGAGAAGACGGTGACCGTCCTTGATGAGAAGGTGACCCTCACTGACCTGGGGGTCCAACTGGTGTCCGGCCTTTCGCTCTCCTTACAGCTGAGCAGCGGAAGCAACAAAGCCATCTTCGCTACGGCCATCGCCCAAGAACTGCTTCAAGCAGAGAAGCAGGTTAGCAGCCTCAGACCTGAAGTTCCTTTTTCCCTGGTTGGGTCACCGAGCATCCTGTCTGAGCACAGGTGGCCCATGTTTCTTCCTAAAGCAGAAGCGGTCCCTTCTCAGTTGATCCTTTGATAAGCCATAGGTGAATAGGGGATCTATTTTATTGGCAACATTTTAAACGGCCTTATGAATCTACAGGTAGCCAAATGGAGAACCAGGCAGTGTTGATAATGTTTGTTTCTTCGCTTTCCTCTTCCTTTGCATTTCCTTTTCCTCTCTCCCTCCCTTCTTTCTTTCCTTCCTTTTTTCCTTCCTTTGTCCCTCTCTCCCTCCATTGCCCTTCCTCCCTTCCTCCCTTCCCCATTCATACCCTTCCCTTCCCATTCATCCTTCCCTTCCCCATTCATCCTTCCCTTCCCATTCATCCCTTCCTTCATCCCTTCCCTTCCCCATTCATTCATCCCTTCCCTTCCCTATTCTCCCTTCCCTTCGCCCATTCATCCCTTCCCTTCCGCAATTCATCCCTTCCCTTCCCTATTCATTCCTTTCCATTCTTCCTTCCCCGTTCAATCCCCTTCCCTTCCGCATTCATCCCTTCCCTATTCATCCCTTCCCTTCCCCATTCATCCTTCCCTTCCCCATTCATCCTTCTTTCCCTATTCATCCTCCTTCCCTATTCATCCCTCCTTCCTATTCATCCCTTCCCTTCCCCATTCCATCCCCTTCCCTATTCATTCCTTCCCTTCCCTTCCCCATTCATTCCTTCCCTTCCCCATTCATTCCTTCCCTTCCCCATTCATCCCTCCCCTTCCCCCGTTTTTCTCCTCTTTTGCTCCCCCAATAATATTATTCTTCTACTTCAACTCTCCTTCTTCACTCCTATTAGTTTCCCCCCCTTTCCTCCTCTTCATCAACATCTCCCATAACCTTACTCTGACAGTACACCTCCCAGCATAGAGACTTGTGCCCACCAAGACCCCTCCCCCCCCAAATCTGCTTTTCCTGCTAAGCAGCTGAACTGGCGCTGGTGTCCTTGTATGATTGTTAATATTATTCTAAAAGGACATTTTAGATTTATAGGTGCTCATCCCCCAAGGCCACCAAACACCTAAATAGAGAAGCATTGTAACCAGTAAATAGGGCAGCAAAACTAGAACAAGGCCTGGGTGAAAAAAAAAATGAATTCTTTTTTTTCTTCTTCTTCTGGTAACCTTTCATAAATAATACAACATTGTACTGCTCACCTGCCAAAAATACATGTTTTGGGGAAGAAGATTCTATACACTCTAGTTGAACAGCAAATCTAGCCGTTCCTTAACCGTGGCGGTCCTTCATTTTTTTTTTATGTATATAATTTTTATGAAAGATTTTTGTTGTTGTTGGAAGGAAGATAAAAACCCACATAAATTAACACAGAGCCAGAAAAAGAAAAGAGAAAGAAAGCTTGAAGTGCAAGAAAGAGGGGGGGGGGAAGAAAAGAAAAAAAAAGAGAAAAGCTACAAAGGAGTAGGTTGCAATTTTCTTTGTGGCAGTTATAAGTGCAATTATCAATTTATCTCTTTCTCGGTAGTTACCACATCCCTCTCCTTTTTATAATCCATCCTGTCTGATCATCCCAACCGTACATCATAAGTTCAATCTTTTCTGTTTCGCAGCAAAAAGTCTACAAGGGATTTCAATCAGCAATAAACGTAGTTATTCTCTTTGTCTCTGATTAAAGAAGTCAACTTAACCATCTCAGCAAGTTCCGTCATCTTAAACCTTGTTGGTCCTTTGGTGTGTGGAAACCATCCAGATGTGATTTTTGCCTGCCTGGTGGTTTTGGGGAGATGGATTGAATAGTGCTGGGGGAGGGGGGAGGCAGTGGGAAATATGGATAGAGCAAAAGCTGTTCTCCCTCTTGTGTGGTTGTTGATCTTGAGGGCATCTGCTAAAGATCATCAGGAGATCCAGCAGCTGTACTCACAGCTACATGACTCAAGCTGCTATTGGTAGAGTTGATCATGGCCATCAGTTTAGAGCAGGGGCCTTCAGACTTGACCCTTCTATGACTTGTGGACTTCAACTCCCAGAATTCCTCAGCCAGCCTCCATTTTGTTTGTTAGATTTAAGACAGGGGTCTTCAAACTTGGCCCTTTTATGACTTGTGGACTTCAACCCCCAGAATTCCTCAGCCAGGCTTGCTGGCTGAGGAATTCTGGGAGTTGAAGTCCACAAGTCATAAAAGGGCCAAGTTTGAAGACCCCTGATTTAGAGGGTTTCAAGGGAGACTTTGAGCTTGTGGTGTAATAGATGATCAAAATACAAGATTACATGCCTTAGCCCCAGCACTTGGGTGTCGTATTTGGAACAGGACCAGCTATTGTGTTTTGAGCAATGCTTTGCTTCTGAACATCCCAAACGTACTAGATTGTCCACTGTAAGTATGGAGTGGAAGTGTCTTTGGTTTTAGGATCCTTCTCCATTTCTTTTCTTCTTCTCATTTTTCCAGCACTAGGTTTATTTTGCTCCATGTCTGCATTAGGGATCCTTGGTTCTCTCTGAGCTTGGTTGTTTTCTTGCAGACATTTTGTGGCCCAAACTAGGTAACATTGTCATGTTTGGGTCATGAAACATCTACAAGAAGACAACCAAGCTCAGGGAGCACCAAGGACCCCACAGTCCTCCTCCTCCTCCTAGTCCTGATTATGTTGCCTAGTTGGGTAGTGAAACATCTGCAAGAAAACAACCAAGGACCCGTCATTTCAACCCTGAGCTGATGGGGAATCCAGATCACTTGCGCCCCCCCAATATTTTACCCATTCCACCCGTCCCCCTTTCCTTCCTTCCTTCCTTCCTTCCTTCCTTCCTTCCTTCCTTCCTTCCTTCTTGATAACAGATCCCATTTCGCCCATCCTCCTCCTCCTCCTCCTTCTCCTCCTCCTCCTCCTCCTCCTCCTCAATTCTGCAAATCCCACTCCCTTCTAGCACTGATGATATTCCCAAGTTGGGTAATGAAATGTCTGCAAGAAAACCACTAGGCTCAGACTTACCACCACAATGGAGCCCAAAATTTATCTTGCTAAGTCAGACATTTGTCACGTGAGTTTTGCCCCGTTTTACGACCTTTCTCGCCCCGTCGGTAAGTGAGTCGTTGCAGTTGTGAAGTGAGTCACACGGTTGTTAAAGTGAATCTGGCTTCCCCATTGACTTTGCTTGTCAGACGGTCGCAAAAGGGGATCACGTGACTCCCGTCATAAATAGGAACCCGTTGCCAAGCATCTGAATTGTGATCACGTGACCCCAGGGATGCTGCAAGGGTTGTAAGTGTGGAAAACGGTCATAAGTCCGTTTGTAACTTTGAACGGTCACTAAGCAAACTGTTGTAAGTCGAGGACTACCTGTCTAAAAAACAAATTGTGCTGGATTTGTCCCAGTGTCATTCTATCTCATTTCCCCCCCCCAAAAAACAGGAAGCGGTGATCAGTTGCTGGATCCAGTTCAGCGATGGAGCAGTTGTGCCCTTAGATATTTACGACGCCCAGGATTTCTCTTTGGTGGCCACGTCTCTGGATGAGGAGGTGGTCTCCGTCCACCAGAGTCCCAAGTTTAAGTGGCCGTTCATCGTGGCCGAATCAGAAGGCCAGGGTCTCTTGCTGAAAGTGGAGCTGGTGATCAGCGAATCCTGTCAGAAGTCCAAAAGGAAGAGTGTCCTGGCCGTGGGTACTGGAAGCATCAAGGTCAAGTTTGGTCAGAATGACACCGTCCCAAACCCAAGTGACAGTAAGCCTGGCGGAGACGGTGTCCATCTGGAGAACCGGACCAGCGATCGGCGTCAGAAAACAAGCCTGCAGGAGAGATCTCGCCCACAGGGACCTTACTACAGCTCCTCCATGGGACATGAAGAAACCAGAGCCACTAGCACCACTCAGAAGTCCATTCTAAGTAAGAAAGAAGACCGGGAGAGTCTCCTAGATGACGATGGTCATATGCAAAGTCTCCCGATAGACTTCACCAGTTTTCCAGCTCAGGTAGACCTGCCCAGGAGCAATGGAGATTTGGAAGACGACGATCCTGATGAGACACCCAGGGGCTTAAGTGACTTGGAAATTGGGATGTATGCTTTGCTAGGTGTCTTCTGCTTGGCCATTTTGGTGTTCCTCATTAACTGTGTCACCTTTGCCTTGAAATACCGGCACAAGCAGGCTCCATTTGAAGAGCAAGAAGGCCTGAGACATCCTCATGATTGGGTGGGACTGAGTAATAGAACTGAGCTGCTGGAGAACCACCTCCATTTCTCCACCCAACAGGAGGAATGCATTACAGCCATTGACCAGAGCATGGATTTAGAAGAAAGCAAATATCTCCTTAGTGTCAACCCTCAGAAGAACCTCAACGGCCAAGTCTTCCGATCCACGGACTCTGCCCCCACCCCGGAAGGGAAGGAGCAGAAGAACGAACCAGCCACCTCCCCCACCTCCAAAAGGAAACGTGTCCAATTTACCACCTTCACCACCATCTCTTCAGATGGCGGGTACCCAACGGTCAACTCCATTTTGAACAGCAGTGAGGACGATATCAAATGGGTTTGTCAAGACATGGACTTGGGAGAATGTAAAGAATTAAGGAACTACATGGAACAGCTACATGACAAAGTGTAACAATACACCTGAAAAAGATTTTGTTTTCTTTCTTATCTCTTTTTTTCCACTCACCTTTCTGCCTTCACGTTGAGATACTAGTCGAAAACAAGGAGCATAGAGAGAGAAAATAGAACTTGGTGAACAACCCAAATGTGGCTCCTTTGGGTTATCGTGGAAAACATCCAGAGTGTAATCAAAATCCCAAATGACAAATATATATTGAATGGGTCTTGTAGAGAGAGGTGTTTGAAGCCAACCCACAAGGGAAAATAAAAATAATTAAATAAGGAGAAGTCAAATAAGACCTCATTCTTTGAGCTGATCCTCCCAAATCAAGCCTCAAAAGTAAATCCTGATGATGTATGGTTTAGATGCTTTCAAACTGGTTAATTCTCAGTATTTCAGATTTGTCATCTGGATCTTACGTTTGGGGGGAGGGATGGGTGGGAGGGAAAAATGGAAAAGGTGAAGGCCACATCTCAATCCACATGAGATGGAGGAGAACATCTGAGCAACAAGGACCAGCAGAACCAAAATCGTAATTTGGACTTAATTTGGTACCTCTAATTTCTCTCATTTTCTCCAGAAATAGTGCCAAAGAATGTGGAATGTATTTATCTATTTTCTTTAATTCTTCTTCTTCTTCTTTTTTTCTTTTGCAAGGAGGATTTACTAACTGATCTATGATTTAGTAGGAAAGATTGCAACACGAGCCTTCACCAAGGGGAATGTGAAAGCTCCCCCTTTTTTAATTAAATAAAATTCGGTGGCCATTTGTCACCTTCGGACTCCCTTTTTATTTCACCCCACCAGAGCCCACAGCACATAGAATTGCAGCACTTTGGCCACGCAGAATTTTTAGCCCCCCCCCCCCCCCCCCCAAAATGGAGAGCTCACATTGTTCTCTCAGATTTGTTCCGATCAGGTCTGCGTCCCACAGAAATCAAGATAGGAGATGGTTTGTAAGTAAATAATTTGGCCCGGGATCAAAGGTGAAAATGTGTCCCGCCCCCCCAAAAAATAAATAATGGTAAAGATCTGGTTTCACAGGCCTCTTAGCAACTTATCTGCATGACGATTTCAGATTTGGAGATGTGTTTCCTTGCTTTTTAACTCCTAAGATTCCTTTGGATCCATTCGTGGTCATCTTTGAAGGTTCCTTGTGGACTTCTTTGATGATCAGAGAAGGAGAGATTCCTTTCTCAGGCATCTTTCTCTTTCTCCCTTTCTATCTCCCAATCTCTGAAACACCCCCTACCATTTCAGAAATTGTGGGGGGAGGGGGGAGTTTGGGTAGGTGGGTTAGTTAGAAGACGTAGCCACCATATCTCATGGATGTGAGCAGGTCTGACTCAAAGCAACCTAGAACTAAGAAGAAATTCCCTGACAGAACAATTAATCAGTGGAACAACCTGCCTCCAGAAGTGGTGAATGCTCCAACACTGGAAGTTTTTAAGAAGAGACTGGACAGCCATTTGTCTGAAATGGTATAGGGTTTCCTGCTTGAGCAGGGGGTTGGACTAGAGGATCTCCAAGGTTCCTTCCAACTCTGCTATTTCATTCTATTCTATTCTATTCTATTCTATTCTATTCTATTCTATTCTATTCTATTCTATTCTATTCTATTCTATTCTATTCTTCTATATTCTATATTCTATTCTATTCTATTCTTTATTTCTATTCTATTCTTTATTTCTATCCTATCCTATCCTATCCTATCCTATCCTATCCTATCCTATTCTATTCTATTCTATTCTTTATTTCTATTCTATTCTTTATTTCTATTCTATTCTATTCTATTCTTTTTTTCTATTCTATTCTATTCTATTCTTTATTTCTATTCTATTCTATTCTATTATTCTATTCTATTCTATTCTATTCTATTCTATTCTATTCTATTCTATTCTATTCTATTCTATTCTATTCTATTCTAATTCTATTCTATTCTATTCTATTCTATTCTATTCTATTCTATTCTATTCTATTCTATTCTATTCTATTCTATTCTATTCTATTCTATTCTATTCTATTCTATTCTATTCTATTCTATTCTAAGGGATTTATGGACTTTTGTGCAATTAGTTTTTATTTGGACCCAGAGATGTTAACTTTGGAGTTTGATAGATCCTTGTATTCAAGGTAGAAACGATCAGGATTAGCTTCCAGCACTTTGGACCTTCCAGAATGGGAAAAGGTTGATGCTTCTCCATTGCCTTATAAAAATGCTGACTTCCCAGATAACCAGGACCTGGGAATCTCGACGGACACTGCTAGGGAATTTCTTGATGCTTTCAGAAAGGATCGCCAATCTGATCGGCAGTCTTTTCTTTTGGAGATTAGTCACCCAAAGGAGGGGGGGAGGAAACCGCTAGTTAATAATCATCTACATTGATCTGGAAAACGAACTCTGAGGCGAGCAACAGATTCATTTGAGGAGCAGAATAATTCTTTCTTTTTTTTCTCTCCTCTCCAGCTAGTTAATGATGAAGACGAATGGACTTCACACACTCGGCGGTAAGTCAGTGCTTTCACGCTTCGTTCAGGTAATGGATGAAACAGAAACGAAGCGATGCCGAAAAAAAGAGACAAGCACCCCAGCAGTGTTTTGCAGCTCTTAGCGGAGTTCTGTTACTGCGTGTCTTTGTGTGTGTGTTGAAAGGGATAGAGCAAGCTTCAAATGAGAAGCTACGACAGAGGCTTCGAGCTAGGCTTAAGGCTCAGTCCCAGTTCCCTGAAATTCAGGAACCCCCCCAAAAAAGATCTAAATTGGGGCAAGGCAGAGTGTAGCTTGAGGAAACACGTCAGTCGTGACTAGAGTAGGGCAACTTTTGCGCAATTAGGCACTGGCTTCCTAATTATTTGCTTATTGATTTGAACGTACATGGTCTCCTCTTCAGTAGGGACACAGGACAGGATCACGAAAAGTGATAGTAAAAAACTAGAAGCATGGCAAGCAGTAGTAAAAAGATTCAAAAGCCATTGAAGACCTCAGCCCAACTTTCAGCTCTCCTAACACCACAAACAGGCACTGTTTGCATCTTGTCATAGGTGAATGTGTGGCTTGAAAGACAGATGATGGATCTGGTCCGTGGTGAAAGTTTTTTTTTTTTCCCTCGTCCAAGCAATAACTTAATGTGATATTTTCTTTCCTGGTATTTTTGTTGCCCAATAAAAGGGTTTTAAGAGTATCTTTTTGTTGGCAGCTCTCCTAGCCCAAAATGTGATTTGATGGGACTCTGGATATGGTGCAACAGGCAAAAGTTGAACTTAAAAGTTCTCCTGGAACCATGTGTCACAGTTCCGACTAATGGAACACTTCAAAGAACTTCCAGGCATTGTTTATGCTAAACGTCTCTAATCAGTGGACACAGCGTCGGCACAGCATGGATGGATGCCAAGATCTGAATTTCCCTTTCTTTACACATAACATTCCAGGCTATTCCCCTCCCCTATTTTGCAGTCATAATTCACATTTTCCAATCAGCCTGAAGGGCAAAGATTCACTTCCGTTCCTTATCCCGCTCATTCCTTATCTTTCTCCTCCCCTCTCACCATCATCTGAATTAACTCTAAAAATACCAGACAGTTCTGCATATCTTGTCAAAGCAATAATATCCAATATTAGCAGCGTTGACACCATGGTTTATCCCAATATTGCAAGAATAGGAGAGAGAAAAGCTGGTTTGAGGAGGAGGAGGAGATGGAGATGGAGATGGAGACATACTCTGGGGTCCCTAGTGCTCTCTGAGTTTGGTTGTTTTCTCACAGACCCAACTGAGTAACATCATTGCTAGAAGGGAGGAGAGTTTGTGGAGGGTGGGAGGAGGAGGAGGAGGAGGAAGAGGAGGAGGATACATACTCTGGGGTTCCTAGTGCTCTTTGAGCTTGGTTGTATTTTGCAGACATTTTATGACCCAACTAGGTTACATCCTCAGTGCTAGCTGGCATCATGAGTGCCAGTTGCCTTCTCGGGAATTCGGAAGTTGAATTGGTTTTGCCTTTTATTTTTAACCACCAGCCCCTGTTGAGAATGGTGTTATCATGAAAAGAAAGGAGAAGTAGAAGCTGTTTTCAGACTCCCGTCTTCGCATTCTGATTTTTTTTATTACCATGTACCAACTGTCTTTGGAATGTAGGTCCTAGGTTGGGTTTTGCAGGCTTCGGAAAAATTCGGTTGACTTTTTTGGGCGAGTGAAATATTCCCCGAGTTCTAAGCGGTTTAGCTTCCTTTCCAGATCTGACAGAAAGGCCTGTCTCTTTGCTTTTGTGGCAGATGGGAAAAGGCAGCATTGATTACCTCTAAAATGAGTTACCAATCATTGGGTGGGACAGTCCTCCCAGCTTGAGTCGGGGCCAAAGGAGAGAAAGATTAAACCTTAATCTTGCAGAGTCAAAGGGAAGAGATTTATCATGTCTACTTTCTGGTTTTAATCTCCACCCCACCCTTAGTTTGCTATGTTCTTTCTCACAGGACAGTTTCATCCTTGTCCTTCCTTCCAGCGTTTGATCACCAGCAACATTTTTCACTTCACATAACTTTTGAGCTCAAAATAGCTTGCTGGATTTCCACAGCTCTTGAGGGATTTAATTGTCCTAATGCTTGTTGAAAAGCCCCCTTTTAGAAAGATACCAGAGAGGAAGGATTGTTTGTTTGCAGGCATTTCATTACCCTAGTAGGGAACATCATCAGGGCTAGAAAGGAGTGGGGCTTGTGGCATGGAGAAGGAGGAGGAGGAGGACTGAGGGGTCCTTGGTGCTCCCTGAGCTTAGTGGTTTTCTTGCAGACATTTCATGACCCAACTAGGGAACATCATCAGTGCTAGAAGGGAGTGGGGTTTGTGCAGTGGAGGAGGAGAAGAGGAAGATTGTGGGTCCTTGGTGCTCTCCGAGTTGGGTTATTTTCTTGAAGATGTTTCATGACCCAACTAGGGAACATCATCAGGGCAAAGGAGTATTGGGTTTGTGCCTTGTTTATATGTATACGGTAGCTGGTCCTGCCAGTGTGGGTGAGAGTGTGGTTCAGCCATCAATAGACCCATAGAGGTAAACCACATTTTTATTTATTGATTTATTAAATGCTTACGCCGCCATTTCCCCTACAAGGTGACTTTGGACCACCAGGTGACTTTACATGAAACTGCCATACTTTGGGAATAAGCACCTGAGCCTTCAAAAATCCATCGTAAATCTATTAAGAGCCACGGTGGCACAGTGGTTGGAATGCAGTACTACAAGCTAATTCTGCTGACTGCTGGCTGCCGGCAGTTCAGCAGTTCGAGTCTCACTGGCTCAAGGTTGACTCCGCCTTCCATCCTTCCAAGGTCGATAAAATGAGGACCCAGATTGTTGGGGGCAATAGGCTGACTCTCTAAACTGCTTAGAGAGCACTGTGAAGCGGTATATAAGTCTAAGTGCTAGTGCTCGTTCCTTCCTTCCTTCCTTCCTTCCTTCCTTCCTTCCTTCCTTCCTTCCCATCCATCCATGGTGCACAGTGGTTAGAATGCAGTATTGCACGCTAACTCTGCCCACTGCTAGCAGTTTGATTCTGACCAGCTCAAGGTTGACTCAGCCTTCTATCCTTCCGAGATCGGTAAAATGAGGACCCAGATTGTTGAGGGCAACAGGTGATTCTGTAACCGCTTAGAGAGGGCTGTAAAGCACTGTGAAGCGGTATATAAGTCTAAGTGCTAGTGCTCCTTCCTTCCTTCCTTCCTTCCTTCCTTCCTTCCTTCCTTCCTTCCTTTCTTCCTTCCTTCCTTCCTTCCTTCCTTCCTCCCTCTATCCATCCATCCATCCATCCATCCATGTGCACAGTGGTTAGAATGCAGTATTGCACGCTAACTCTGCCCACTGCTAGCAGTTTGATTCTGACCAGCTCAAGGTTGACTCAGCCTTCCATCCTTCCGAGGTCGGTAAAATGAGGACCCAGATTGTTGGGGGCAACAGGCTGATTCTGTAAACCGCTTAGAGAAGGCTGTAAAGCACCGTGAAGCTGTATATACGTCTAAGTGCTATTGCTATTGCAATTCCCAGGTTTGGTATCCAGTAGATTCCAAATTCTTGTCTTCCCAGACCTAACAAAAACCCACCAATATTGCCTGGCTTAGGTCAGGTTTCTCCCAGTAAGTGAAAACCAGATTGCCCATCATGAAGGATCAAAGCAATCGTATTCCACTTTCTTCCCTTGCTAGACTTGAAGAACGGCCAAATTAAAATAATATCTCCATTTACCACTGCCAAAATTTATTCCTGGTCTTGCAATATGCCAGAGTGGCTCTTTCTCATTTGTCAATCCATCTCTCCAGCTTCCGGGAGGCCTCCTTATAGTTATTGTCAGAGGACCCCGGAAAATGTGCACTTCCATTATTCAGTCCCTCTATTAATATTTGGAATTACTTCATTAAATTTTGGAGTATCCTGACACTTGGCTCGCTCCCTTCCTTGTCTCTGCCTGGCTGCCACAGATAATGTAATAAGGGTAATAAACAACGGAGCTAGTTTTCTCTCTTTTTTTTTTAATCGAAAGGGAGGCAAAAGAGAGCCTTTCTTTAATTTACTGATCGTGACCAGCCTCTCACCTTCTCGAGGGAGGAGAAAGAAGGTAACCACCATGACGCTGGCAATTTGCAAAGCCTTCAATTGACAAGATTTAAAGATCTCCCACAATTAAATGTTAGATTGTAGACTGGGTGTTGTAATTTATAGGGACTGTACGCTGGGATAAATGCAGGAAAAAGGACCAGTCCTGAAAGCTTTGTATTGAAAGAGCACCTCTTTGTTGTGTTATTTTAAAAAAACAACAACAACATCTCGAGGTTGCGTTACGGAACTGTACACGAAGGAGTGTCGGGCAAAGCCCAAGAATGACGTAGAACAATTCAAGTGTCCAGATCTTTGTTCTCTGAAACACAATAAACAGAATCTTGCCAGGATAAATCGTGAAACTCTCAGCTTAATGGCTATCCTCCCCTGCAGCATTATAAATCCAAACACCCTCTCAAAAAAAAAAAGCAGGCTGCTGAGCAAAAAAGCAACCCTGCCTGTTATTTCAGGTCAGTTGTTCTATGGAGAGATCTCTCCTCCTTTTGCAGAAAAGATAAGATGGAGAAAAGGAGTGGTGGTGGTGGGGGGGGGAAGAGAATGAAAAAAAAAATCGCCATTTCATAAATGTCAGTGATTATTCATCTACTTGGCTGACGTTCACCTCTCCAGAGTTCAAAGCGCAGCTCACTCCTGTATTTTCAACCACCAAGTTCAAAGAATTCCAAAAGGCTGCTGGATTACGTGACTTCCAAAGTAATCGTAATCGGAGCGTTCCTTAATTTGGACAGCAGCCATTGACTAACCACCTGGTTGAAGCTTCCCCATCCATGCTTTGTAGTACGTTGGCTTCTGTAGCTTCCCAAAATAGTACCGATCAAAAGATGCACGCTCTCTCTCCTCAACCGAGGGAAGAGCGATCAAAAACGCTTGCAAGCAATAACGCCGCTGCGTAATACGCCTTTGCCCAGCTGAACGGCATTTGAATGTCCTACAAACGCTAAATTATGAATTGAGAATGAGCGTCTCCTAGCTTCGTTTTGGATGCAGCGGAAGGAGGAACATATGGTCTACAATGAGGGTCCCTGGGGGGGGGAGAGAAAAGGTCCTTTCTACAAAACCCGACCTACAAGCTACATTTCTCGGTGTTTTTGCTACTCACAGTTTCTATGGTTGCGGCCAAAGGGTGCCTCGGAGACGCTGAAAATTTGCTAGTCTTAAAATTCATTTCTGCAGGCGAGGAGTGGCATTCAGAAGGACTGGATGAAAAACTTGGCCAGGATGTTAAGGAGAGCTGGCTTTCGTTTGGTTTCTGATTGACTCGCTGGATGCCAACTCTCCCTGGGCTTGTCACTTGATTGACAAGTTCCAGTTTGCACCCAGTTAGGGACTGAATGCTAATCCTGTTTTAGGTATGAAAACAGGACAGGGGCCTTTGGGCCAGTCACCTAGAGATTATGCATTCTAGTCCTGCTTTGGGCATGAAAGCTGTCTGGGTGACTTTGGGCCAATCACCAAAAGTCTGGGAGTTCTAGTTCTGCCTTAGGCATGAAAGCCAGCCGGGTGACTTTGGGCTAGTTACCAGGAGACGGTGATTTGTAGTCCCGTCTTAATCATGAAAGCCAGTTGGGTGACTTGGGGCCAATCACCTGGAGACTGTGAGTTTTAGTCCCGCCTTAGGTATGAAACTTGACTGGGTGATTTTGGGCCAATCACCAAAAGTCTGGGAGTTCTAGTTCTGCCTTAGGCATGAAAGCCAGCTGGGTGACTTTGGGCTAGTTACCAGGAGACGGTGACTTGTAGTCCTGTCTTAATCATGAAAGCCAGTTGGGTGACTTTGGGCCAATCACCTGGGGACTGTAAGTTCTAGTCCCACCTTAGGCATGAAAGCCAGCTGGGTGACTTTGGGCCAATCACCTGGAGACAGTGAGTTCTAGTCCCACCTTAGGCATGAAAGCCAGCTGGGTGACTTTGGGCCAATCACCTGGGGACTGTAAGTTCTAGTCCCACCTTAGGCATGAAAGCCAGCTGGGTGACTTTGGGCCAATCACCTGGAGACGGTGACTTGTAGTCCCATCTTAATCATGAAAGCCAGCTGGGTGACTTTGGGCCGATCACCAGGAGAGAGTGAGTTCTAGTTCCCCTTAGGCCTGAAAGCTGTCTGGGTGACTTTGAGCCCGTCTCTCTCTCTCTCGCAGCCCAATATTTTTGAAAATTTATGGAGATACATCAAATTCCCCAGAAATAATGCCCAATCTTCTTTCTCCCACTTCTGGCAAAAATTGCAAATTACCTACCAAAGCATTTGGGAATTTCTTTTCTCCCGTCACGTCCACCTGGATCTGATTTGCAGAAAGGCAATGGAGCAGGATTTCTTTTTCCCAGCTTGATGCATTTGATTGGGATAATTATAACCCCATGAGAGTTTTTGGCCTTGCTAAAAATAGGAGGAGCAAAGGGGGATGCGGTGGACTGACAAGCAACCTGGAATGATAATTTTTGCAGCCGACAAAACAAGCTTTAAAAATGTACGTGTGTCGGAGGGGGGGGGAGCAGATCTAACTTCAATCCTGTCTCTGAATCGAAAGCTCAAGGTCGCCCTTTGGGGCGAGATGGAATTTAAATACCTAATTTTATTCTATTTATTTAAACGTTTTGCACAAGGAAAACACCGTTGCATGAACTCAAACATCCAGGGTACAATTATTTTTATATAACGTTTATCCTGGTGTTCGTTTTTCTTTTACTTTTATTAATATGTGTATTCCCAGGTATGTGTGTGTGTGTGTGTGTGTGTGTGTATGTGTATATATATATATATATACATATATATATATATATATATATATATATATATATATATATATAAAACACAGCAGCTCTGCCAACATAACCATTACTGGCTGTGGAAGATGGGAGCTCTAGTCCAACTGAAAAACCAGCCTAGAGAAGAACTACAGAATGCAGGTAGTCCTCAACCTACGACCACAATTGAGCCCAAACTTCTGTTGTTAAGTGAGACAGCTGTTAAGCGAATTTTACGACCCCCTTTTACAACCTTTCTTGCCACAGTTGTTAAGTGAATCACCGCAGTTGTTAAGTCAGTCACCCGGTTGTTAAGTGAATCTAGGCTTCCCCGTTGACTTTGCTTGTCCGACGGTCGCAAAAGGAGATCACATGATCCCAGGATGCTGTGACCGTCGTAAGTATGAATCGATTGTCTGAATTTTGATCGATTGTCTGAATTTTGAATTTTGAGGCTGCATTGGTCGTTAAGTGTGAAAAATGATCCCAAGTTTCGTTTTTCAGTGACGTTGGAACTTTGAACGGTCACTAAATGAACTGTTGTAAATCGAGGACTACCTGTACTAGAGCTGGAAGGGACCTTGGAGGTCTTCTAGTCCAACCCCCCCCCCCCTGCTCAAGCAGGAGACCCTACCATCTCAGACAAGTGACTGTCCAGTCTGTTCTTAACAACCTCCAGTGATGGAGCGCCCACAACTTCCTGTGGCAAGCTGTTCCACTGGTTTATTGTCCTCACTGTTAGGAAGTTTCTCCTTAATTCCAGGTTGCTTCTCTCCTTGATGAGTTTCCATTCGTTGTTTCTTGTCTTGCCTTCTGGTGCTTTGGAGAATACGTTGACCCCTTCATCTTTGTGGCAGCCCCTCAAATACTGGAATACTGCTATCACGTCCCCCCCTAGTTCTTCTTTTATCTGGACTGGCCATACCCAAATCCTGCAACCGTCCTTCATGTTTTAATCTCCAGGCCTTTAATCATCTTAGTTGCTCTTCTTTGCACTTCCCCCCCCCCCCCAAAGTCTCAATTTCTCTCGTTGTTTAGTTTGATTAGTTTCCATCCGTGGCTTCTTGTCCTGCCTTCAGGTGCTTTGGAGAACAGCTTGACCCCTCCCTCTTCTTTGTGGCAGCCCCTCAAATATTGGAAGACCGCTGTCACGTCACCCCTAATCCTTCTTTTCATTAGCATACTCTAACGAACATTTGAAGACACGAGGCCAAGATCAGTGGGGTTGATCGAAGCGACATAAAAACAACAGAAAGGTTTTGTTTGTAAGCGTAAAAAAAAACCAACCACCACCACCACCCCAGCATTACTGTGAATGAAAAATGAATCACGCTTCTGCTAAGATTTATGGGCCGAAAGGTCTTCATTTAATTGCTTTTTTTGGAAGGGACAAATCTTATGAACGCCTGTCGAACAATGGTAATGATTAAGGGATTTTAGAATTCGAGAATAATACACCAAAGAAATCGCTCTACGTAACCAATACAAATGAATGTCCAGAAAGCGAGCATTGCTCAAAAAACGCACCTGAAAGCCGGTTGTAATTGGCGGTATCTACTGTTCCCCAAGAATGTATCAATAAATAAAATCAGATGATCTTCGCTCAACAGATGTGTTGAGTTGTCTTTGCCTCCCCTGCCCCTCCTCGGCCCACGTTCTCACTGCGTTACCAGCAGGAGACCATCAAAAGACCGTCTCTGATAGGTAGCATTTATCTAGTTTTGCTTTCAAGACGGAAACATCTTTTTTTATTGGCTATTTTGGACCAATAGAGCCCAATTCATTTATTACCCACCGCAGGGAATGGGGTTTGTGTGTCTGTGCGCGCACGTGTGTGTGTGTAAAACTACCGCTGCAACTGCAGCCGACAAGAAGAGGAAATTAAATTTTTTTTCATTCCCCTTCTTTGTACTGAGACAAGCAACTCTCTCTTTTTTTTTTTTTAAACCCTTTAAAGTTGTAATTTTTCTTTTTTTTCTTTCCGCCTGGAAACAGCTGCAGATTTAAAACCGGCTGACTAGGTTTAAATTTGAGTTCTGGGCTTCTGGAGTTGTGTGAAATTAACGAGCTGTAAATCCATCGCAGCAAAGAGTCGAATAATTTTGTTGGGGATTGATGCTTAATTCACTTTTTCTAGATAGGGGTTCATAGAATGCTCTAGATTTCCATAATTGAGTATCTGGGTATCTATGTACAGATGCAGGTGAAATCACCCCAAATAACGCAGATATTCACTATTTGTTACTGTAACCTCAACCATCCACTATCGTTCAGACAGATTATTTTGTTTCATGCACTATATGCATACGGTTTTGACGCATGCAATTTTATTAAGAATTTTTAGATTAAGAGAAAGAAAGAAGGAAGGAAGGAAGGAAGGAAGGAAGGAAGGAAGGAAGGAAGGAAGGAAGGAAGGGAAAGAAAGATTTGTTTAATGCACTATATGCATACGGTTTTGACGCATGCAATTTTATTAAGAATTTTTAGATTAAGAGAAAGAAAGAAAGAAAGAAAGAAAGAAGGAAGGAAGGAAGGAAAGAAGGAAGGAAGGAAGGAAGGAAGGAAGGAAAAGAAAGAAAGATTAAAGAAATATCAAAGAAAGAACTAAAAGCAAAGAGTGAAAGAAAATATATAGAAATAACTTCCGATTTTCTTTACTACATCATTTATAAGAAAAATTATAAATTTACCCCTTGCTCTGCAGGCTGCACCATAACTATTTTTTCCTATAATCTATTCTTTCTAATCATCCAAACCATAAATCATAAGTTCAATTTCTTATGCTTCATGTAAAAAAATCTATAAAGTGTTTCCACTCAACAATAAACATTGGATTGATTGCATCTTTAGGATTTTTTTTCCAACTTGGAGTTCTATAATGTGTTTGAGGTCAGTTCCCATAGTCCTTTGGTAATGACTGGTAGGGGATTATGGGAACAGAAGTCCCATGCTTCTGGAGGCTGCCAGGCTGTAAAAGTCTACTATATGCCTTTTGACTCTCAAGGAGAACGAACATCTGCAAAATCACAACAGTAATAACTTTAATGAAGACGAATCAGATGATTAAGATGACGAAAACCTGGTTGACCACGGTGGTTGGTAACTCATGGTTGTTTGATACAAGAACCTTCACGAAGCCTCAAAACAAGGTTCTGATAGACCTTCCTTTCTTTCTCCCATGAATGATGCTTCAGGACATATTCATGTGCCTTTCTTATAATCTCTCTGTGCAAAAGCGGGTCCTTAATCAAAGTTTTGGCCAGCTGGACAAATTCCTGAAAAGGAAGAGTATGGAGTGGGCCATTATTAGTAGTGTTCTGTGGTGGTGCTTCTCAAAAGATCCTAAGAAAGCTTTCTGCCTTGCTTTCAAGGTACACCACGTTAGGAAGCAGATGCCAGACTCATATTCTACCAGAAGATTTCCCGACAAGGTTTTCCAAAACCCAAAGTAACAGTTAAACGTGTAGGATCCCTGGTGTTCTCTGAGCGTAGTGTTTTTCTTGATGACCCAACTAGAATGGAGGAAAAGAAGCAAAGAGACCAAAGTCTCTGTCTGTCTGTCTGTCTGTCTGTCTGTCTCTTTGTGTGTGTTAAAAGAGAATACTTAATAGTGGATCTTGGCAGGAGGGGACATTGATCATACTTGCCCTGCCTAAAATCCTCAGAGGTTCTTGAACCTCACCATCTTACCCAACACCAACTGTGATCATAAGACAGATCAGGAAGAACACAACTCCCAGGACAATTTGCAACAAAAACACACACACACACACACAAAACTTCAAAACCTGAAGTAAGATATCGTTTTCTCTCTGGTCTTCACCCACAGGACCTCATGGACACAATAAAAACAATAATAATAATGTTCTGGTTCAAGAAAAACCTGCTGCAACTTATAACAAAAAGATTCATTCCTGAACACTGCGGGAGGAACGTGTTAAGCCCAATATATATTTTGAGAATGGGTTAGTTACACCAAAGACTAATGAAAACGGAACATCTAACTTCCTGACTATACTTAAACAGCATTCATCATGCTTAAAAAAAATAGGCTTAAGGAGAAAATGTATTTTCCACTTTGTGGTTTTATTTAATCTGGGTCTGCAGTTTTATTCTTTAAAAGCATAGCCTTATTGCACGTACCTGATTATTGATGGAGAACAGAAATCTAATTTATGGGATCAACAGGATTAATTCCCCCGTAATTTCTCCCTTTCCCTTTATTAAACTTCTTTCTGAGTTTAATAACATACTCTGGTTAATTAGGAGATGGGGGTGAACCTTCAAGTTAGCATACATACAGAGGACTTAAAATCTCAGTGCTTAGGCACTTTCGCAGCTGTGATCCGGGTGCCACAAATGGTTCAAAAGCTTAACACAAATAAGATCAAGGTTTTCATTATGGTAGTGGAGCTATAAATTATCTGGGAGGTGACACATCCTGCGGGCTATCCATGGGGGAGGAGAGGCAGAATTGGGTCTCGATTGAAAGCTTAACCCCCAAGTTGGCTTCAGCACCATAAGTCATGGACAGCTCCCAATATGAAATTATTTAATTCTCCTACCCAGCATCATTCAGGAGATAGATAGATGATAGATAGATAGATAGATAGATAGATAGATAGATAGATGATAGATAGATAGATAGATAGATAGATAGATAGATAGATAGATAGATAGATAGATAGATAGATAGATAGATAGATAGATAGATAGATAGATAGATAGATAGATAGATGAGCTAGGTAGCTAGCTAGTGATAGATGGATAGATAGATGAGCTAGCTAGCTAGCAATAGATAGATGAGATAGCTAACTAGCGATAGATAGATAGATAGATAGATAGATAGATAGATAGATAGATAGATAGATAGATAGATGAGCTAGCTAGCGATAGATAGATGGATAGATAAATAGATAAGATGAGCTAGCTAGCTAGCAATAGATAGATGAGCTAGCTAACTAGCGATAGATAGATGAGCTAGCTATAGATAGAAAGATAGACAAATGAGATAGCTAACTAGCGATAGATAGATAGATAGATAGATAGATGAGCTAGCTAGCTAGCTAGTGATAGATGGATAGATAGATAAATAGATGAGCTAGCTAGCTAGCAATAGATATAGATGAGATAGCTAACTAGCGATAGATAGATAGATAGATAGATAGATAGATAGATAGATAGATAGATAGATAGATAGATAGATAGATAGATAGATAGATAGATAGATAGATAGATAGATGAGATAGATAGCTAGATAGAGACAAACAGGTCTACATAGGATGCAACATATTTTAACTTAATTATTACCTGAGGGGTCGAATATAATAATCCAGTTGTTTGGTGCACAATTATGGCAGCATTTCCTGGAATATTCCTTGCCAGCACGGGAACATTTAAATCCATTGCCTGTTAACACAGAAAAGAAAGGGCTCACATTTGCTGCAATTGAGACCTTGTAGAGAACTCTTGATGCGAGTTAAATTAGTGACACGGTTGTTAAGTGAATCTGGCTTCCCCACTGACTTTGCTGGTCGGAAGGCCGCCGAAAAACGTGACCCCATGACCCCGGAAGACTGCCAATGTCATAAATATGAGCCAGTGGCCACGCGTTTGAATTCTGATCGCTTGTGGAAGCTGTAGGTCGTTAAGTGTAAAAAACGGTCATAGGTCAGCGCTTCATTCAGTCACTGAATGAACTGTTGTAAGTCAAGGACTATAACAAGAGAGCGGAGCTGAAATGATCGGCTCTTTTGGGGAGAGAGATCCCTTTTTGCCGAAAAGAGGGACCTTAATCAAACAAGATTTAAGTCTGTGGGACTTTTGTTTTATACCTGCACACCCACACCTTGCTATTACATCAGCAGAAACACTGGTGGCAGATGGCGAAGGCAGCAGGCAAACGCTTGGCTTCGTACCAACCAAAGACTACCTGAATGGATTATGCAGCACGCAATTACTGCCCTAAATACCTGGGCCTTTTAAGGCAGCTGTCCTTTCCTTGAGCAAGGTGACTGTGTGATTAAAAATACCTGTAATTTGGATGCACTAGAATGTGACAGCTGATGGAAGCAAACTGCGAGAGGAAGCCAGTTGATTTTTGTTGTTGTTGTTTTTTTCTCCCCCTTGTTCCTTCACCCCTTGACCCAATATTAAACCCCAGGGCCAAATTGTAAGGACCCAACTTTCTATCCGTAAAATTATCTGATGTGGTGGAATGAAGCCTGGATTCCCAGGAGGGAGGGGCTGCCTCGTAGAGGACCAAGAGACAGCAAAGTTTAGGATAGTTTGGTTGGGAGGAAGAGAGTTAATAGGGCAACCTTGGCTCTTTTGTGACTGGTGGACTTCAACTCCCAGAATTCCTGAGCCAGCATGGCTCAGCTTGGAAACCTCTCCCTTTCCCCTCAGCACGGCTGGCTCAGGAATTCTGGGAGTTGAAGTCCACCAGTCACAAAAGAGCCAAGGTTCCCCATCCCAGGCCTAAACCAGGGATAGGCAACCTTGGCTCTTTTATGACTCGTGGACTTCAACTCCCAGAATTCCTGAGCCAGCATGGCTCAGCTTGGAAACCTCTCCCTTTCTCCTCAGCGTGGCTGGCTCAGGAATTCTGGGAGTTGAAGTCCACCAGTCATAAAAGAGCCAAGGTTCCCCACCCCTGCCCTATATCAGGGGACCTCAACCTTGGCAACTTTAAGACTCGTGGACTTCAACTCCCAGAATTCCTGAGCCAGCATGGCTCAGCATGGCAACCTCTCCCTTTCCCCTCAGCATGGCTGGCTCAGGAATTCTGGGAGTTGAAGTCCACGAGTCATAAAAGAGCCAAGGTTGCCCACCCCTGCCCTAGAAGTTCTCAGAGCATATCTTTAGTGATGGAAATAGTTGCTTTAGACTGGCAAGATTCTGTCTGAAGGTGAGGAACTTGCTCAGAAGTAACTCTGTGTGTTTCTTGGTTCTTGGGTCCTGACATCTGTTCGCCACCATGCGAAGTCACAACTGCCAGTTCTTTAGCTGGGGTTGGCTTTCATACACATCAAGTTCTTCCCAAGAATCTAAGCTGCCCTTATTATTATTATCAGAATTACTTTCTTCTTGGCTCACGTTCAAGCTTTCCGTCCAACTGGCTTTAGATATCTCCATTCTCTAGAAGCTGGACAAATACAAAACAATTCTGTGTTCTTTCTTCCCTCTTCTTCTTTTTAATCAAAAGGGTTCAAAGCGACACTTATTTGTTTTTCCTCATCCAGACCCCCCTTGGGCTGCAGTTCCATTTACGTCCTTCCAGGCCAAGCTGCAGTCTTGGTTAATGAAATGGGCATTTGACAGATGGCATTTCTGCCTGTTGGCCATTTTAGATAGGAGAAACCAGGTCTAATTAAAACAGCCCCTGCCTTCACGAGTTGCTTTCTTGGGTCTTTCTAAGGAGATGGGGCTGCTTTATTGTCCAAGTCAGCCAGGTTGTCTAAAGAGAAACTGGGCAAAATTAAATGTAAAAATGAAGGCAGACCTATTAAAAAAAAAAAAAATCCAGCAACTCTGTTTGATGAACTTCGGAAGAAAGAAAATCTCTCCCTCCCTGCTAACGATTTGGGCAATTGACATTACAGATGTTCTATCAGCTGTGATGCTAATTCACTTCTCCAATGGCTGGACAGGATCTAAAAGTCGGGAAAGTGGCTCTTTTCATAAATTGTGGAAGCTTAAGAGTTGATCCTTTCCGAATTTTGCAGTCTGCAGCCACAGAGGAGCAGGCCTTTTCATTTTCACATCACCCCTTAATCTCACCATATTATAAAAAAAGATGTAGAGACTCTGGAAAGAGTGCAGAGAACAGCACCAAAGACGATTAGGGGACTAAAACATATGAAGAACGGCTGCAGGAACTGGGCATGGCTAGTCTAGTGAAGAGAAGAGAAGGACCAGGGGAGACATGATAGCAGTCTTCCAATATTGGAGGGGCTGCCACAAAGAAGAGGGGGTCAAGTTATTCTCCAAAGCACCGGAGGGCAAGACAAGAAACAATGGATGGGAACTAATCAAGGAGAGAAGCAACCTGGAACTAAGGAGAAATTTCTTAATAGTGAGAACAATTAACCAGTAGAGCGGCTCGCTTCCAGAAGTTGTGGATGCTCCAACACTGGAGGTTTTTAAGAAAAGACTGGACAGCCTTTTATCTAGGATAGTATAGGATCTCCTGCTTGAGCACAGGTTGGACTAGAAGACCTCCAAGGTCCCTTTCAACTCTGTTATTCTGTTGCTTTGTTGTTCTTCTTTCGGGAGAACCGTGCCTGGATCTCCCAAGAAAGGAAACATAAACCAGAAAAGTTAAGTAGTTCAAATCCGCCTCGGCTGCTACGACATCTAGAATTCAAACTTCACAACTTCAGGCCAGGCCATCCAGCAATGAATGGGCTAAATTAAAAGGCTTTGGAGCGTCAACAGAAGGGGGGGGGGAAGGAATTGCATTTCGAAGCCGGCTTCCATCGATTTATTTTTTTTCAGCTGCAATTTTACACAGGAGAATCTCGAGGCTGCCGATGTGGTCTCAATTATTTCCTTTTCCAAACTGCACCTTCACTCCACGGGGTCTTGTTTAAAGAGGGGAGTTGAGCCCAAAGGGGTTTTAACCTTGTCCAAACCTTCCTGAATTTGATTTCCAGCTTCTCTGGTAGGAAATCCAAAAAGATTTTTCTGACCTTTTTGAAGACTGTGAAAAGGAAGTGGGAACCTATGCTTTTTTTTGTTACTTGTTTTCTTCTTCTTGCTTTTTAAAAACTTTTCTCCCGGCACCCCAGCTTTGAGGTATTCACAGTGCAGTGAGCTATTTAGCGGTTTCGTATAATCTGGGGGAGGATGAGACCAATAAATCAGCAGTGGATTGGCCTCTCCTGCTTGTAATTGCCAGACTAAATCAGAACTGACTTTTAATAATAGGGTTGATTTAAACACTACACGGTGGGCTTCATTCAGGGGGCTTTATTAGACAGCAGAATTTTCAGTTGTGTTTTCCCCTCTGCAGTCAGTCTCTCTCTCTCTCTTTCTCGCTGTCTCTCTCTCCCGCTCTCTTTCTCTGTCTCTCTCCCTCTTTCTGTCTCTCTCTCTGTCTCTCTTTTTCTGTCTCTCTTTCTCTCTGTCTCTCTCTCCCGCTCTTTCTGTCTCTCTCCTTCTCTTTCTGTGTCTCTCTCTCTCTTTCTGTCTCTGTGTCTCTCTCTTTCTCTGTGTCTTTATCTCTTTCTCTTTCTCCGTCTCTCTCCATCTCTCTCTCTCCCCCCCCTCCCTTCCTCTGTGTGAATGTGTGTTTGTATTCTGAATCTCCATGAGGATCCAAGTCAACAGACCAAACAGGGGTGTGCAAATGCCTCAGCATCACTAGTCAATTTCACAGAACAGTTCAAACAGCTTTGTCTGTTTGACCAAAAAAAAAAAAAGCTTTGCCTGTTTGAAGAGCAATGAAGGTGATAAGGAGTCTGGAGGCTAAACAATGAATGTTTGAAAGGACAGGGTAGTCTAACAGAGATAAGACTTAGGGGGTTACATAATAGCATTCTTCCAATATTTGAGGGGTTCTAACAGGTTGGCTTCTTCTCCAAAGCCCCTGAGGGCAGGACAAGAAGCAACGGGTGGAAAGTTATCAAGGAGAGAAGCAACCTGGAATTAAGGAGACATTTCCTGTCAGTGGGAACAATTAGTCAATGGAACAACTTGCCACCAGAAGTTGTGGGTTCTCCAACACTGGAAGTTTTTAAGAAGAGACTGGGCAGCCACTGAAATGGCATAGGGTCTCCTGCTTGAGCAGGGGGTTAAACTAGAAGACCCCTGAGGTCCCTTCCAACTCAGTTATTCTGTTATTCGGTGGAACCGCTTGTCACTAGAAGTTGTAGGTGCTCCAACACTGGAGGTTTTTAAGAAGAGACCGGACAGCCACGTGTCTGAAATGGGATAGGGTCTCCTGCTTGGACTAGATGACCTCCAAGGTCCCTTCCCACCCTATCATTCTACATTCTACATCTTTTAAGAGTTGAGGAACATCAACGGAAGCAGGGCAGAGGTTTCCCAGAGGAATGCCCGACACAGGAATTACCTCTAAAATTGCAGCCGACATCCCTTCGGATACAGAACTGTTAACAACGGCAAAACAGTTTTCCATAACGGCGTGAAGATCTTCCTGGTGGATTGCTGGCAATAAGTGGACCCCAGCTGCCCTAGGAAGTAAATTCAGCTTGTTAATCATCTTCCAATGGATGGCTGTCCTCCCCTTACTATCACAATCGGGACCAGAAGTTCCCTTGCTAAGCAGGTCATTAAGCGAGTCGTGCTTGAATTTACGACCCTTTTTCCCCCCGACGGCATCCAGAAAACCATGCACATCCAGCTTTTCCCCATTCGCTTTGCTTGTGGGAAGGTTGCAAATGGTGATCAGCGGGATCCCCAGGAGGCTGCAACTGTCGTGTGTCCACGCCAGTGGCCAAGCATCCGGATTTTAATCCCGTGATCGCGGGAAATATTGCAATGGTCCTAAAGTGCGAAGACCAGTCCTGACTGTCATGACTTCGAATGGTCGTTAAAGGAAGGATCTTAAGTTGAGGACTACCTGTAACTCCCACCCTCTGCCCGTTGGCCATGATAGCTAGGACTGAAGAGAGAAGGGATTCCATCAGATTGTTCCCTGTGTGTTTCCTGCTCTCCGTTCCTCTCCCATTGTGCGGTTTCTAAAGCCCTGGCCTTGTTCTGAGAACTAAGGACCTTTTTGTGATACAAATGAAATTAATTCAATTCTTGTTCGGTCTTTCATTCTTTCTTTCCTTTCTTTCCTTCCCTCCTTCCTTCCTTGGTGATCAATCCACTAAAGAAGACTTTGTCAGGCTGGCCTTTCTTTCTTTCTTTCTCTTTCTTTCCTTCCTTCCTTCCTGGTGATCAATCCACTAAAGAAGACTTTTTCAGGCTGGCTTTTTCTTTCTTTCTTTCTTTCTTTCTTTCTTTCTTTCTTTCTTTCTTTCTTTCTTTCTTTCTTTCTTTCTTTCTTTCTTTCCTTCCTTCCTTCCTTCCTTCCTGGTGATCAATCCACTAAAGAAGACTTTTTCAGGCTGGCTTTTTCTTTCTTTCTTTCTTTCTTTCTTTCTTTCTTTCTTTCTTTCTTTCTTTCTTTCTTTCTTTCTTTCTTTCTTTCTTTCTTTCCTTCCTTCCTTCCTGGTGATCAATCCACTAAAGAAGACTTTTTCAGGCTGGCTTTTTCTTTCTTTCTTTCTTTCTTTCTTTCTTTCTTTCTTTCTTTCTTTCTTTCTTTCTTTCTTTCCTTCCTTCCTGGTGATCAATCCACTAAAGAAGACTTTTTCAGGCTGGCTTTTTCTTTCTTTCTTTCTCTTTCTTTCTTTCTTTCTTTCTTTCTTTCTTTCTTTCTTTCTTTCTTTCTTTCTTTCCTTCCTTCCTTCCTTCCTTCCTTCCTTCCTTCCTTCCTGGTGATCAATCCACTAAAGAAGACTTTTTCAGGCTGGCTTTTTCTTTCTTTCTTTCTTTCTTTCTTTCTTTCTTTCTTTCTTTCTTTCTTTCCTTCCTTCCTTCCTTCCTTCCTTCCTGGTGATCAATCCACTAAAGAAGACTTTTTCAGGCTGGCTTTTTCTTTCTCTTTCTTTCTTTCTTTCTTTCTTTCTTTCTTTCTTTCTTTCTTTCTTTCTTTCTTTCTTTCTTTCTTTCCTTCCTTCCTTCCTTCCTTGGTGATCAATCCACTAAAGAAGACTTTTTCAAGGCTGGCTTTTCTTTTTCTTTCTTTCTTTCTTTCTTTCTTTCTTTCTTTCTTTCTTTCTTTCTTTCTTTCTTTTTCTTTCTTTCTCTTAATCTATATTAGTTTCCATTGCGTTTTATCCTCTTTTAAAAAAGGAAAGGAATTCCATAAGATTGATTGATGATATTCCATAATTGTCTGTAGGAAGTCCCTGCCACGGAGCAATTCTTTCAGGTAGGCCAGCTCAGCAAACAGTAATCAATAATCAGCATCTTGTTTCGGGGGAGAATTGCGAATTCTCCCACGATTTCGTGTAAATGTTTTTTTCTTTAAAAAAAAATGGTTGTTTTTTGTTTTTTGTTTTTTTGGGAATGTCCAACCTAACTTTCCCGAAGCTGTTAACTTTTTTTTTTTTTTTTTTTAAACCGAGTCCTGCAGTTCTTAATTTCTGAATGCTTGTCCTTGGAAGAGGTCAATTGTGATTCCATTTATTTTAATTATTTATCCACCCATTTTGTAAGCTGTCTCCTGGAGAGAATCTAGCGGGCATGTTGTGAAGCATGACATGGAATTTAGACTGTTTCCCCTGAGGCTGGGCCGCAAATGTCAAGAGCTGAAGCGTGGATCCAACCTATTTCAACAAGGTCAGCTTAGTCAGGATGTGATTGCTCTGTCTTGGAGGAAAGTAGGAATAGGTGACTTAAAGACTAACTGGTCTCATGCGAATGTAGCCTTAGCTAGCCTCCCAGATACATTGCAATGCAATTCCCAATTCCTGGGGGAAGAGGGAAGGTTAAATTTTAATTACTCTTCTTTGCCCACCTGCAGAAGAGTCTAAACGCTGCTATTTCTGATTCTGCCTTCTTCGTAACCTCAAATTCAAGTCGATGGAGATTCTTGAGTGAGCTAAATCTGAAACTGTGACGCTTTCCGCTCTCCCAGCATCAAAGCGGATTTCATTAGAGGATGAGCAGGCCTAGCAGACATGGGATCCCAGGATGTGACTTCTTCTGCAGAGGAAGACATGTTCCCCTTCACAGGCATTTCTTCAGGCCTGGAAAGTGTCAACGGCTTCAGAGCTGGAAAGGTTGATCATATCTAATGGGCGTTGATACCACAAGGCCTCTCTCTCAAACGCCAAGCGCCTGGGCAGCCAAAGTATTCTTTGGTTGCTCAAAATTTCAGTGACAACTGAAACCACTGTAAGCCACCCAGAATTGGTTTGAACAGTGTGATGGGTGGCGAAGGAAAGAAGGAAGGAAGGAAGGAAAGGAAGGAGAGGGAGGGAGGGAGGGAGGAGGGAGAAAGGGAGGGAGAGGGAGAGGAAGGAGAGGAGAGCAGGGAGGGAGAGGAGAGAGGAAGGAAGGAAGGAAGGAAGGAAGGAAGGAAGGAAAGAAAGAAAGAAAGAAAGAAAGAAAGAAAGAAAGAAAGAAAGAAAGAAAGAAGGAGGAGGGATGGAGGAAAAGGAAGGAAGGAAGGAGAGAGAGGGAAGGAAGGAGGGAGGGAGGAGAGGGAGAAAGGAAGGGCAGGAGGGAGAGGAAGAGAAGGAGAGGATGGAGAGAGGAAGGAAAGAACAAACAAAGAAAGGAACGAATGAAGGAAGGAAGGGAAAAGAGGGAAGGAAGGAGGGAGGGAGGAGAGGGAGAAAGGAAGGGCAGGAGGGAGAGAGGAAGGAAGGAAGGAAGGAAGGAAGGAAGGAAGGAAGGAAGGAAGGAAGGAAAGAAAAAGAAAGAAAGAAAGAAGGAGGAGGGATGGAGGAAAAGGAAGGAAGGAAGGAGAGAGAGGGAAGGAAGGAGGGAGGGAGGAGAGGGAGAAAGGAAGGGCAGGAGGGAGAGGAAGAGAAGGAGAGGATGGAGAGAGGAAGGAAAGAACAAACAAAGAAAGGAACGAATGAAGGAAGGAAGGGAAAAGAGGGAAGGAAGGAGGGAGGGAGGAGAGGGAGAAAGGAAGGGCAGGAGGGAGAGAGGAAGAGAAGGAAGGAAGGAAGGAAGGAAGGAAGGAAGGAAGGAAGGAAGGAAGGAAGGAAGGAAGGAAGGAAGGAAGGATCGTAGCATGAAGATTCCTGAGGCCCTCAACATTGTACTTCCAAACCTCTGGAGGAGAGTAGATTAGAGAAGGTTGGTGTAGTAGGAAATTCAGGAAAATAAACCGAGGTTTCCTTAGGGAGAGAAAAAAAAAAAAGCAATAATCTCCTTATCATATTGGAGCAACCTACCTCTTCACCTTCTCCTCGACTTCTTTTGCAAAAGTTGGATCAGCCTACAGCAGGGGAAAAAAAGAGGGGAATGCACAAATGATGGCACGCCAGGAAAACACGCTCCAGATTGCGAAAATAAAATCAAAGGAGTCAGAAGAACTTGCTTGCGCAGGGTAAGGCTGCCAAAACCGGGCCTTTCGAAAACAAACATCTACCATGCCAACATTCATGTCAGAGTAATTAGCGTCTAATGCTCTAACTGGAGGACGGAAACTTTGCTCTTTTATTCCTGTTTTTCTCCAAAACTTCCTCCTCCGTTCCACCAGCCTACCTGCCCCTGACAAGCAGGACTATGCTCAGAAAGAGAGAGAATTTTAATTCTTTCGTCATCTTATCCAATTCTGCGCAATACAAAATTTTCCTTATTAACGCCTCTCCACTAGGCACTTCATTTGTTTTCCAATTTTGGGCAAACAAAATTCTTGCCGCCGTTATTACATGAATAATTAAGTATATAAAATCAGGAGGAAACAGAATACTATTTAAGCTGGAATAAATTTTACAAATGGAAGGAAAAAAAAGAAGGAAGGTCATTAGAAGGGATGTAAATAGAGGGAAAATATCTGAAATGTATAAAGTATGTGTATAATAAGGAATGTTTCGACAAAGATGTATGTCAAAGATGATACACTATGTTCAATGTTTTTTAATCTTTTTTTTTTGTATTCAATAAAAATTATTTTGTAAAAAAAAAAAAAAAAAAGGAAAGAGAGAGAATTTGAGGTTGTTGTTTTTTTCCCGGATGCGTAACGTCCTGGCAGATCCCTCTTGCAGTTTCAACAACTCATTTGGGAGGAAACTGACGCAAATAAGAATTGACAAGCGGACTGCCTGAGGTCTTGACTAAGCAGGGAGGCGTCGGGAGCCGGGAGCCGGGAAAAGACACATTTAGATGTTGTACCTTTACACAATCTTCCCTTCCACACCAGTTCGCTTTCAAATCTTGCCGTGAACCGGAACGGAAAGATACAATTAATAGGGGGGGAAATACGCTTCGTAGCCAAGCGGGAAGCGGGAAGAGAAGGGTTCGACGTAGAAATAAAAGTGGAGTTTTATCAAGACCAGGGGATGGGGCATCTTAAGAGAGGCAATCTGTATAAAGTGGTTAAAGTGCCAGCTGAGAAACCAGGAGACTGTGAGTTCTAGTCCTACCTTAGGCACGAAAGCCAGCTGGGTGACTTTGGGCCAGTCACCAGGAGACTGTGAGTTCTAGTCCTACCTTGGGCACGAAAGCCAACTGGGTGATTTTGGGCCAGTCACCAGGAGACTGTGAGTTCTAGTCCTACCTTAGGCACGAAAGCCAACTGGGTGACTTTGGGCCAATCACCAAGAGACTGTGAATTCTAGTCCTACCTTAGGCATGAAAGCCAACGGGCCAATCACCAGGAGACTGGGAATTCTAGTCCTACCTTAGGCATGAAAGCCAACTGGGGCCAGTCACCAGGAGACTGGGAGTTCTAGTCCTACCTTAGGCACGAAAGCCAACTGGGGCCAATCACCAGGAGACTGGGAATTCTAGTCCTACCTTAGGCATGAAAGCCAACTGGGGCCAGCACCAGGAGACTGGGAATTCTAGTCCTACCTTAGGCATGAAAGCCAACTGGGGCCAGTCACCAGGAGACTGGGAGTTCTAGTCCTACCTTAGGCATGAAAGCCAACTGGGGCCAGTCACCAAGAGACTGGGAGTTCTAGGCCTGCAGTAGGCACTAAAGCCAACTGGGGCCAATCCCCAGGAGACTGTGAGTTCTAGTCCCGCCTTAGGCACGAAAGCCAACTGGGTGACCTCGGGCCAGTCTCTCTCTCTCCTACTGCAGCTCATCTCACAGGCTTGTGGTGATGGGGAAAATAGGAGGAGGAAGTTGCGTTGGACATGTTTGCTGCCTTGAGCAATTTGTAAAAACAATAAAGGTGGGTACAACTAAATAAATAAATAACACGGGGGGGGGGGAAGTCTCACGCACAGACTTGGCTCTCTGGAAAAAGCTTAATGCTGGGAAAGGTAGAAAGAAAGAGGAGAGGACAACCAGGAACATGGGGGATGGAGTTCATGATAGTGGTGACGAGGCATGGAGAGGACTTACAGCAGGTCCAATAATGATCAGGTGTACCCTGGAGTCTTCCTGATGCCACTCTATCAATTGAACAGGAGAGAACTCTGGTTAGACTAAACCTAAATCTGAGATTAAAGCATGATAACATTGACTAACGATAACTGGTGGCAGATGGGCCTTGATGGTGCAGGGATGAAGCAGTTTCAAGTGGTTATTTTAGTCCAGCTGAGGTGAGAAGATACAACAGATGCCTACAGAAATATTGGACCCAAATGGTTGAGGACTATGTGGCCGAAACCTTTTTGAATATTTCAACCCGCTGTTGGCATCTCTTAGCTTCTCTCAGCATCTGAAGTCCGAGTAATTCCTTAACTAAATCTCCACGACCAACTAGTTAAGATCTATACCTCCTTTGATTAGTAAACTATTTACTACACCAACGTAGAGTCAATCTAAGCATGAAAGGCCCTGTTTCCTGGCTACATTGACACTTATAATGACATTTTTTTTTTCTCGGATGCCCTGTATATTTAATTTTTTGTACTCTACTGTAACTCTTTTTAATTGTCTTAGGAATGTTTGGTGCCCAGAGTCATTTGCTTGAAATGAATAAATGAATGGATGAACCTGGAGCATTCAGAGTGGTCCGACGAGCAAACGGGCCATTCAACCCATGAAATTAATTTTAATTGAATGTGATCAATTAAAGAGATAGGGCAATGATGATTGTTGGCGCCCAGTCATCTCCTTCAACAAAAATGATCAGCTGTTCAACCTGTCTTATCTAAAATCATTTATTAACCAAGAGCCCTGTGTATTCTCCGTCCCCAAAGAAAAGTGGCTCAATTTATTTTTTAAATTGATCGATGAAATTTATTTTGCTGCCCATCTCGCCGATGCCAGAGACTCTGAGAGGCTTAGTGTTATGGCCCATCGGAACCCGGTGCAGCGGAAGAAGAGGAGTTGGAACCTGGACCGCCCAACAAGGATGGCACACTTCCCTTGACATGTTTGGAGAGTCCAGGGGCTGAGGGTGATGCTGTCCCAGGCCCGCAGGCACTGGGAGAGGTGGTCGACCAGATGGAGAGCTGCCCGCCTTCACAGACACAGGGGAGGATTGGCTGCTGACAGGCAGTGGGACTGATAAGATAGCAGATCCCCTCTGATGAGGAACAGCTGCCTCCTCCACTGATCCAAGGGCACGGAGAACAGAGCATAGGCAAGCTCAAAGAAGGGCTGCAAGGCTACTTGGGAGGAGGTCACCCCACCCCTCCTAAGGAACACCTGGAGGGGAGTAACTTAAGCAGAAGCCGTGGGGAGTGGGTCTTTGCCAGGAATAATTGTTTGCTTTGGTTTACACTCCTCCCGGCTTTGACTCGCGTGGAAGACGGCTCTTCGCCTTTTGTCTTGGACCTTGCCTTGCCTTGTGGACTGCGTTTGGCCTTTGCTTCGCTGAGCCTTCTGGTCTTGGACCTTTTCTTTGCCCCAAGGATTGCCCTGGCCTTGTATCTGGACCCTGCCTTGTGGACTGGACTTGGAACCCTGGACCTTGCCCTGTGAGCGTGTTCCTACTCTGTGGGCTTTCCTTGAACTATGGGGGCTGTTATTTAGGGGACTGAGGGTGGCTGCCTGCAAGGTAGCGTGGGGCTGGAAACTTTACCGGTCATTGGAGGGCCATCGGCATTTATTGAGAGCAATAAAGGCCTGCCTTGCCTTGACCACCTGGGTCATAAATGTCTATGGAGATTCTCAGTTATCCAGGTATGGTTGTCCCAAAGATGCTTTTTCAGGAGGCAACTATGAAGGGACAACAGTGAAGGGACCCAGGGCAGAAAACATCCTGCAGCCAAGAAGGATCCACGCCCATTTGCACCGCTCAGGTGACCCTGAGGATACAGACAAACCTCCAAGTGGCCTCAACGACTCTCTAAAAGAAGGCAAATGACCAGCTGTCTGCAAGGAGTATAAACCCTTCCACTCACCCACCCTCTAGTCAGAGCTGAAGAAGCTTCTTGGATGAGAAGCGAAACATCTTCAAAGAAAAACAAGAAAGTCCAGTTGCCTCCTGAAAAAGGGACACTTGGGTCATAACAGTTCATAGCAGCGAGATAGCAGGCGGGGCTATAAAAAAGCAAAGCCTAAAATTCGCCTCCCCAAATGATCTTATGAACCACAAAAACAGGTAGAAAACCCAAACTATGGTCAGATGGACACACATTCCAGGCCCCCTGCCTCCTCAAATTATGCCTCCCAGTCATTCAGAAAGATGTCCATTTTGGGGGGAGGGGGTCATCCATGCCAAATGTATTTGTAAGAGGTTGGATGGGAAAAATTTGACCTGAAAAAACAGCCAGTAGATAAAGAGGATCTTTGACTCTCCTTACTCCACAGATCAGCAGGAAGATGTATAGATTCTGGTCGTCCTGGACAATCCCTGTGGAGAAAGCACGATTGAAACTTCTTAAGTTTCAAAGGATCAGAACTTCTCGGGAAATTAAGAAGGCCAAAGACCCAACGAGTCAACAAACCAACCATCTGTCATTTGCCAGTTGTTGATTCCGACACAACACCTTCACTCTTATTAGGAGCCGTGGTGGCGCAGTGGTTAGAATGCAGTACTGCAGGCTAATTCTGCTGACTGCCGGCTGTCGGCAGTTCGATCCTGACCGGCTCAAGGTTGACTCAGCCTCCCATCCTTCCGTGGTCGGTAAAATGAGGACCCAGATTGTTGGGGGCAACAGGCTGACTCTGTAAACTGCTTAGAGAGGGCTGTAAAGCACTGTGAAGTGGCATATAAGTCTTAAGTGCCATTACTAGTGCTATTACTCCTTCCTTCCTTCCTTCCCTCCCTCCCTCCCTCCCTCCCTCCCTCCCAGTGATTAGAATGCAGGATTGCAGGCTAATTCTGCCAACTGCCAGCAGTTTAATCCTGACCGGCTCAAGGTTGACTCAGCCTTCCATCCTTCCAAGGTCGGTAAAATGAGGACCCAGATTGTTGGGGGCAACAGGCTGACTCTGTAAACCGCTTAGAGAGGGCTGTAAAGCACTGTGAAGTGGCATATAAGTCTTAAGTGCCATTGCTAGTGCTCCTTCCTTCCTTCCTTCCTTCCTTCCTTCCTTCCTTCCTTCCTTCCTTCCTTCCCTCCCTCCCTCCCAGTGATTAGAATGCAGGATTGCAGGCTAATTCTGCCAACTGCCAGCAGTTTAATCCTGACTGGCTCAAGGTTGACTCAGCCTTCCATCCTTCCAAGGTCGGTAAAATGAGGACCCAGATTGTTGGGAGGCAAGAGGCTGACTCTGTAAACCACTTAGAGAGGGCTGTAAAGCACTGTGAAGTGGTATATATGTCTAAGTGCTATTGCTAAGTGCTATTAATCAATCTACTGAAACTCGCTTTTTCATGTTCTCTCTCTCTCTTTCCATTTCTTTTCAAAACCATATTTGGCTAGAATCCAAGAGCTGGAAGGGACCTTGGAGGTCTGCTAATCAACTCCCCTGTTCAAGGCAGGAGCCCTTTTGCCCTCCATATCCTGGAGAACTGGTCCATTTTGGAAAGTTAACCAGAGGACCCCTCAAGGCGGCTTGGAGAGATCCAAGAGAAGCCAAGAAATTTAGCCACTTTTCCTGAGGAAGCAAAAGTATTAAAAAAAAGTTAGAATGAGGTTGGTCCCTCTTCAAGACTGGAATGAGGAGGACAGAATTGGATTTTAACGGCTAAGTACAGAAACATAATTTTCCTTTAGCCTCTCTCCTACAGAACAATGGTGGCATCAACAAGGGCAGATTGGCCAGCTCAGATTAACCTATCCAACCTGCCTCAAAGTCTAATTTGTCGCCAGAATTTCTGCTCTACAGGCAGTTCTTGACTTACAACGGGTCCCTTAGCAACCATCTGAAGTTACGACCTACCTGAAAAAGGGGATTTATGACCGGTGGTGGGATTCAAATAGGTGAATCTCTGTATGGATGCCACTTCCGGAAGTCCATTCTGGGCCTGGGCAACAAAAAATTAGCTACCGGTTCTGCCAAAGTGGTGCGAACCGGCTGAATCCCACCATAGATAGATAGGAAGGAAGGAAGGAAGGAAGGAAGGAAGGAAGGAAGGAAGGAAGGAAGGAAGGAAGGAAGGAAGGAAGGAAGGAAGAAAGGAAGGAAGGAGTGAGTGGTGGGATTCAAATACGTGAACAACCGGTTCTCTGTATGGATGCCACTTCCGGAAGTCCATTCTGGGCCTGGGCAACAAAAAAATTACCTACTGGTTCTGCCAAAGTGGTGCGAACCGGCTGAATCCCACCATAGATAGGAAGGAAGGAAGGAAGGAAGGAAGGAAGGAAGGAAGGAAGGAAGGAAGGAAGGAAGGAAGGAAGGAAGGAAGGAAGGAAGGAAGGAAGGAGTGGTGGGATTCAAATATGCGAACAACCGGTTCTCTGTGATGCCACTTCCGGAAGTCCGTTCTGGGCCTGGGCAACAAAAAATGAGCTAGCGGTTCTGCCGAAGTGGTGCGAACCGGCTGAATCCCACCACAGTTTATGACCCAGATTTGAAGTTCCAGCAGTTACTCCCCCCAAGTCACGTGACCACTCTTCAGGTGCTCAGCAACATAAGCACACTTACATCACTTGGATGTTTCCCACGATCGCACGACTGAATTTTACAACGGTTTTGCCCAAACCCATCAGTAACTTCCAGTTTTCGCCAAAACCGGTCCCGTATTGATCAGTAGGTTCGCACTTACAACCGCGGTGCTCACTTAATGTCCACAAGATTTGCACTTACGGGCTGCAGCATTTGCTTTACAACCATTGTGTTCGCTTAAACCAGGGCTTTTCAACCTGTGGTACGCGTACCACTTGTGGTACATATATGAGTGGCAGGTGGTACGCAGCCCTGCCTAGCCAAGTGTAGTGGGGAAGGGAAAGAGCCAGCACAGGCAAAGACTTACAGTGAGAGAGTCCTCTGGAGCTGCAGATTTTACTTACGAATGGAGCCATTTGGGGAGGCTGCCTTAGCCGGCAGCCAGTACTTACATTTTTTTTCTTCCTTAAGTGCGGGCTGGGCTCCTTACTTTCCTTTCTAGCCAGTAGCTAATTCTTAAAGGGGAAGTGCCTTTTTAAGCTAGTTCACTCAGCAGCTTGTCTTTTCTGTCTCTGGAGGCCTTTCCTGTTTGATCAATATATGGAAGAGGGAAAATATGGGGGGTTCAAATTCTTCCTTCAGAAGGAGATGGAATGATAAAAAGGGAGGCAGGGAAGGGAGGGAGGGAAGGAAGTCCCGCCTTAGCAGTTGGCCACCAGCAGCTCTGCCATTGACTTTGCTTGTCAAAAGGTTGCAGAAGGGATCAGTGACCCTGGGACACTGTGACCATATAAATATGAATCAGTTGCCAAGCATCCAAATATAAATCACATGACCCCGGGCATGCTGCAATGGTCATAAGTGTGAAAAATGGTCATAAGTCATTTCAGTGCAATTACAACTTTGAACAGGTTTTTTTTTTTGTCACCCAGTTTTTGACACCTTGCTAGGTGGTACTCGAATATTGCCATATCCTAAAAGTGGTACAATCGGTAAAAAAGGTTGAAAAGCCCTGGCTTAACGACCGCCCACACAAAAAACAATCGTAAAATCGGGTCGATGGTGGGCGTTAGGACTATTACAATTTACGACGGTAAACAGCCAGGCTCGTTGTGATGTAACTTTTAGGACTGTAGACATCCCAAGGTTAAAAAAAAGAGGTTGGCCCCATCGCTGGCAGATTCCAGCAGTTTTATTATGTCTCCATCCACAGTATGGCTACCACAAGTAATTCAGGTTGTGGTTTTTTTTCTCAAACAGAACTGAACTGGCAACCGTCATCCCTGTTTTTATGGTCTCCCTGCGGTGACCTTTTAAACAAGGAGAAAGAAAAATATTTCCGTGGCTGTTTCCCGCACTTCCTTTTTAAAAAAAAAAAAAACTTGCAATCTCTTTCAAGATTGGCATATAAAACACGGGGGCTTGATCAGTAACTAAACCAGCTCCTCCAAGGCTGTCTGTTTATTTCTCCTAAATATCACCAGGGGAGTCCAGGCTTGCAATATTGCTTTTCGGAAATTAAAAACCCAATCCGGAGATTTATATTTTATTTTTTATTTTTTATTTTTTTTAAAAAAGGGGCTCCGCTTTTCTGTAAGAAATTTGCAACCGCCTCATTAAGCTTCAGTCAGAGGCAGCCAGAAAGCACCAGATGACAGGAGGCGAGCGAGAGAAAACGTGAAAGGAAAAAGAAAATACAAAGGGGGGGAGAGAAAAAAAAACAGCAGTCCAATAGCTCAATTACAAAACAGAGTTGAAAGAAAAGAAGGGAGGGAGGGAGGGAGGGAAAAAAAAAAACCCGAGATTCATAATCAAAATACCTTAGTTGCTCCATAAAGCTGGATAGTAAAGAACCAAAATTACCCTTAATGCAATTTTAATATTCCGCTGAGGTTTAAAACCATTTGCCAATTTTACCTACGCTAATTTTCTTTCTTTCTTCTTCTTCAGCTTCTTTAAAAATAACTTGTTACTTGTATTCCCGGCGGCAAAAGCTGCATTTTTATTTTATTTTTAAAATGAGGAATTCTTTGCAGCGTGCTGACCTTTTCTTACTTTCCTTTCTCGTCCTTCACAACGCTCGTGGCAACACAGCCTTTGCGTACTTCGAGACGCGTTCAAAGCTGCCCCCCCCGCCCCTTCCCCTCTCTCGAAAACATTCTCTGCAAATACGGGCGGTCCTCGGCTTACGACCGCAACTGACGTTTCTGTTGCGAAGCGAGACCTCTGTTAAGGGAGGTTTGCCCCATTTTACGACCTGCTCGCCCAGTTTGTTAAGTGAATCGCTGCAGCGGTTAACTAGTAACGCGGCGGTTAAGTTTAGTCTGGCTTCTTCCCCCCCCCCCTTGACTTTGCCCGTCGGAAGGTGGCAAAAGCGGATCGCACGATCCCGGGAGACGGCAACAGTCGTAAGTACAAGTCAGTTGCCCAGCGTCGGGAGTTTGATCACGTGACCAGGGGGGAGGCTGCCGTGGTTGTAACTGGGAAAAAAGGCCACAAGTCCCTTTTTTCAGTGCCGTGGTAAACGTCGGACGGTCGCTAAATGGACAGTTATAAGTCAAGATCTGTACAACACAGCTTGGCAAACTTGGGGATCAATTCGAAAATTTATACCCCTTCCCCCCCCCCCAAGCAAAACTGCCAAATTCAACCCAGCCTGGGATCCGCTTCCTACCTTCCCGACATTTTTGCATTCTGCAAAAATACAAATCCCGGTTCTTGAACGTCCTTCAGACCGGGCTTAGCGCTTTTCTAACTTGTAAAAGGAGCCACCATCTGGTTTGACAAACCAGGAAATAGCCAGGATTGGCGGAGGGACGGTGCCCATCCGCCGTGCCCCCTGTGGAAATGTTGAATTGTCTACTTGTCACCAGGGCTCAGCTCGAAGGGAAAAGTCTCCTAGGTTTTCCCAGTTCCTTGAACTGCTGCTGACGGGCTCGAGGCACGGATTGGGAGGCGAAGCCACAGTGCACAACAGCGGGGTGTGCGATTCCGGGATCACCCTGCGTTGTATTTATGCCCTCTTTTGCAGAATCTTCCGGAGGGAGGACCTCCATCCTTTCTTTACCAGGAAACAATCAGTTTTCCCTGCTTGGCAGAGAAGAGGATTCTGCACATAAAGGCGCTGGGTTCAATTCCCCAGATTTTCTTTCCAGCAAACATGGCAAAGGGAAGGATGGGGCCTGCCCGGTCAGGAGGAATTCTGTTTAAACTGTTTACTGGGATAAACAGTGTTTCGGAGGTGCCAGGATGGTTTCCTAAGCATTTGTCCTTCGCTTTCCTTTCCCACTCCTTTCTTCTCCTTTCTCCTTTATTTTTTTCCTTCCCTTTTCCCATCCATTTACCGCCTTCTTTTCTCTCCCCTCCCCTTTCCTTCCACCCTCTTCTTCCCTTCGCTCCCCTCCCAACTTCCTTTCCTTTCCTCCCCTTCTCTTCCCTTCCCCATTCATTTATTGTCTTTCCCATCCATTTACATCCTTTCCTTTCCTTTCCTCCCCCTTCTCTTCTCTTCCCTTCCCCATTCATTTATTGTCTTTCCCATCCATTTACATCCTTTCCTTTCCTTTCCTCCCTTCTCTTCCCTTCCCTTCCCCATTCATTTATTGTCTTTCCCATCCATTTACATCCTTTCCTTTCCCTTCCTCCCCTTCTCTTCCCTTCCCCATTCATTTATTGTCTTTCCCATCCATTTACATCCTTTCCTTTCCTTTCCTCCCTTCTCTTCCCCATTCATTTATTGTCTTTCCCATCCATTTACATCCTTTCCTTTCCTTTCCTCCCCTTCTCTTCCCCCCCATTCATTGTCTTTCCCATCCATTTACATCCTTTCCTTTCCTCCCCCTTCTCTTCCCTTCCCCATTCATTTATTGTCTTTCCCATCCATTTACATCCTTTCCTTTCCTTTCCTCCCTTCTCTTCTCTTCCCTTCCCCATTCATTTATTGTCTTTCCCATCCATTTACATCCTTTCCTTTCCTCCCCCTTCTCTTCCCTTCCCCATTCATTTATTGTCTTTCCCATCCATTTACATCCTTTCCTTTCCTCCCCCTTCTCTTCCCTTCCCCATTCATTTATTGTCTTTCCCATCCATTTACATCCTTCCCTTCCCTTCCCTTCCCTTCCCTTCTCCTCTCCTCTCCTCTCTTCCCTCCCAGATCTCCAAACAAAAAGTCATTTTTTCGTTCAGAAAAATTCTGGAACATTTCACGCTTGTACGCATTTTTACCTGCCCTCTGCAGAAATTCGGTCCAATTATGCTGCCTGTTCGGAAGGCTCACGATCCCTAGAAGTGAAAGTAAATTAGGGGTCCTGCATTCAATTGGCCCTCAAAAAGCAACCCAGGGGCAAGGTTTTCAGCAGGCTGTTTTCATTTTTGCACATCATTTTTTTTTTTATTGAAGCATTTAAACTAGAAGACAAAAATGAAACTAACAGAAAGTAAAAAAGAAAAAATAAGGGGGGGGGAATCAAACGTGTGCATAAAACCTCTAAACGAGAAAATAAAAACCAAGACAAACTAATATAAGAAAAAAAAAGAAAAGGAAAGAAATCAAAGAAAAAGCCCCAAAAATGCAAGCAAAAACGCAAGCAAAAAAAGAGAAAAGAAAAAAGATATTTAAAAAGGGGCTTCTAATATTCTTCACAGCTGTTAAAAGTACAACCGTATTTTAACCTCTCTCCAAAGTTACATCATATTACTCTTCTTTCTCCCATCTAGCCTACCTAATCCTCAAAACCACAGATCGCGAGTTCATTTTCTTCTTGTTTTTACACAAAATCCCACATAAGAGGCTTCAAGCGACGGCGGGTTGCAGGGGTTTCATTTGGAAGAAAGAAAAGAAATAGGAAATATTTCTCCAGGGACGGGAAAGAGCATTTTGAACATACGTACCTTGAGGCTGGACACAGATTTTGTTCCTGATTTGAGGCTTTGCAAATTAATAATAATAATAATAAAAAAAAAACAGAGGAAAAGCAGGTTAATAACTGGAAGCAAAAGGGCCAAGCAAGCTTTTGCAAAAGAGTTCTCAACATTTCAGAGATCGCTATTCTACATGTCTGCAAAGAGAGCTAAAGAAAAATAAACAAACTTTTCTCTTTTACTTCCTGGTTGCTCCCCCCGAATTTATCAGGATCACTTGCCCCCAGTCACCCCTCTTAAAAGGAGGCTGTCTATCATCCATATAAAGTCCCTCCATTCAGGCAGGTGGAAAAAAATTAAGTCACAGGTAGCAGGGTCTTTTCCGTAATGGCACCCTCAATTGTTGATATTGACCGAGTGATCAATACGCAAGAGACTTAAAACACTACCATTATTTCGGATCAATTTTTCCCCCCCCAAACAGCATACGCAAATTCCTTGCCATTAGACAAAAAAAAAAAAAAGGTCTCCTGGTGAAATGATTCTGCATTTAAAAAAATTGGTTCTCTTCTTTTCATTTGGGATCCTGGTGAGGCTTTTATCTTAGGCAGGCGGTCTAGAAATACACAGGTGGTCACAATTGGCCCCCAGATTTCGGTTGTTAAGTGAGACCTTTCTTAAGTGAATTTTGCCCCCATTTTACGAACTCCGTTGCCACAATTGTTAGGTGAATCACTGCAGTTAATAATAATAATAATAATAAAGTTGGAAGGGACCTTGGAGGTCATCTAGTCCAACCCCCTGCCCAGGCAGGAAACCCTATATCATTTCAGACAAATAGCTGTCCAGTCTCTTCTTAAAAACTTCCATTCACCACTTCTGGAGGCAGGTTGTTCCACTGGTTTATTGTTCTAACTGTCAGGAAGTTTCTCCTTAGTTCTAGGTTGTTTCTCTCCCTGATTTAGTTTCCATCCGTTGTTTCTTGTCCTGCCCTCAGGTGCTTTGGAGAATAGCTTGACTCCCTCTTCTTTGGGGCAGCCCCTGAGATACTGGAAGACTGCTATCATGTCCCCCCTCGTCCTTCTCTTCATTAAACTAGACAGACCCAATTCCAGCAACCGTTCCTTATGTTTTAGCCTCCAGTCCCCTGATCATCTTTGCTGCTCTTCTCTGCACTCTTTCTAGAGTCTCAACATCTTCTTTACATCATGGTGACCAAAACTGGATGCAGTATTCCAAGTGTGGCCAAGTGTTGTTAAGTTAGTAACCCGGTTGTTAAGTGAATCGGTCTTCCCCCACTGATTTTGCTGGCTGGGAGGTCGCAAAGGGGGAATCACGTGATCCCGGGACATGGCAACTGTCATGAATATAAGTCAGTTGCCAAGCAACTGAATTTCGAACGCGTGACCCAGGGGGATGCTGCAACGGTCATAAGTGTGTGAAAAACCATCATCAGTCTCATTTTTCCCTGCTGTTGTAACTTCGAACGGTCACTAAACGAACGATTGTACGTCGAGGACTATCTGTTTTTCTTCTCGTTTTGGGTCACGGTGAGGCTTGGATGCTACACAGGCCATTCAGAAATACATTCAAGGAAAAAGGAAGGAATAAAGACCTCAGTGCTAGCTTTAAAAATTGGGCAGTCTAAAGGCACAGCCAAGGGTGAAGCTGCCTAGATTTCTGGTTAAAATTACCCCTTTTAAAAAACAGCTTCTCAGTGACGTCAGAAGCTAATCAGAGCTGGCAGCCTGCAATGAGCTTCAGTCAATATTGATGGTAAGCTCCAATCAATGTCTGTAACTTGATACAATTATCAGACTTTTGGCAGAGCAGATTTTTGAGAGAGAGAGGCAGACAGAAAGAGACAGAGAAAAAGAGAGAGACAGACAGAGAGACAGAGACAGGCAGAGAGACAGAAAGAGACGGAGACAGACAAAAAGAGAGAGAGAAAGAGAGAGACAGACAGGCAGAGAGAGAAAAAGAGAGAGAGAAAGAGAGAGAGGCAGAAAGACAGAAAGAGACGGAGACAGACAAAAAGAGAGAGAGAGAGACAGACAGAGAGAGAAAAAGAGAGAGAGAAAGAGACAGACAGACAGAGAGACAGAAAGAGACAGAGACAGGCAGAGAGAGAGAAAGAGAGAGAGGCAGAAAGACAGAAAGAGACGGAGACAGACAAAAAGAGAGAGAGAGACAGGCAGAGAGAAAAAGAGAGAGAAAGAGAGAGACAGACAGACAAAGAGACAGAGAGACAGAAAGAGACAGAGACAGGCAGAGAGAGAGAAAGAGAGAGAGGCAGAAAGACAGAAAGAGACGGAGACAGACAAAAAGAGAGAGAGAGAGAGAGAGACAGAAAGAGAGACAGACACAGAGAGAGAAAGAGAGAGCCAGACAGAAAGAGACAGAGTGTGAGAGAGACACAGAGACAGAAAGAGAAAGAGAGACAGAGAGACACACGAGAAATAGAGAGAGTGAGTGAGAGAGGTAGAGACAGAAAGAGAGAGACAGAGTGTGTGAGAAAGAAAGAAGAGAAACAGAAAGAGACAGACACAGAGAAATAGAGAGACAGAGAGAGAGAGAGGCAGAAAGAGAGAGACAGAATATGTGAGAGAGACAGAGAGAGAGAGAGAAAGAGAAACAAAGAGAGAGAGAGACAGAGGTGTTCCCCAGTAATATTTTTCTACCTTTTATTAGACTTATTTGTCTTCCTGAGCAAATGAGGGAAGGGGACAAACCCCACCTTCATTGTTACAGAGGTTAAAAAAAAAAAAAAAAGGAAGAAAAAAAGAAAGGAGAATAGCTAATGAAGGCCGCCATTTGTAAAAACGGGGGGGGGGGGGAACAGAAGGCTGCCAACAAAAGAGGCTTAATTTATTTTCAAGGCAGAGAATCATACCAGAAGAGGCCACTTATCTGGAGTAGTTCTTTTTGAAGGTATCAAAATAAATTAAAGCCCTGTCTGTGATTGCTATCAAATACTGTATTTACACAAAAAGCAAGTCTCTTCCAGTCTCCAGCATGCTAAACCAAATCTGTCTTTTTATGTTAGGCCTGCAAAATGCTGCTATCAAGGCAGACACAACCCTAAATTAGTCTCTCCCCCCCCCCAAACCCTCCCCCCCCCTCAGCCTTGTACTTCTATCTGCATTCAGGTTGCAAATCCCGTTCCCAATGGCTTTGAACCTGGGTTGGCGAATGCCCAGGTGAGCCCCAATTTTAGCAGGCCTCTTGCGCCCACCCGCCCATTTCTAAAAAAAAAAAAAAGATTTTGACTATCGTGGCACCTGAACTCTGCAAGGTTGGGGGGGGGCTGATTGGTGGGCCAAGGGAGGCACACCCTGGAGAGTCGTTGGGTGCGGGTCTACAGATGGAGCACCACAATGACTAAAACGAGGTTTGCAGAAATTTGTGTTGGGCCGTGGTTTGCCAAGGGGAGAAAGATGAAAGCCAGAGGGATTGGAAGCGAGGAGGAGGAGGAGGAGGAAGGCTGTTCCCCACTCCAGTTGATGTGTTGATGAAGAAGAAAAAGAGGGGGAAGAGATACCTTCTAGAAGAAGGAGGAGGAGGAGGAGATTTGGCTGATCAATTCCTCTCTTTTCACATGGATGTCAAATGTGTTGTTACAGGAGGAGGAGGAGGAGGAGGAGGAGGAGGAGGAGGATTGCCATGACTTAAGCTAGGTGAGCAAAATCCTTGCAGAAGAACTTCACGCTCAGAACCAAATAGGTTCAAAGGCAAGGGAATGCAATTTTAAAAAAAGAGAGAGAGAGAAAGAGACAAAATAAAAACATCTGTGCACTCCCAGCCTCCACAGACTCACCTACCCAATACGTTGCAGCTGCTTCTCTCATGGCTTCGGTGAAGGACACAGCAAACCTGGAGAAGAAAACACTTCTGAACATGATGGACTTGTTGATGGACTCAAAAGCACCGTCCAACTCAAGATCCTTCCGTCCACAGCAAAAGGCACCCTTTTTTTTAGCAGTTGACTCTCATCCGGAGAGGTTCCCCAAACCGGGGCCTTTGGCAAGGGCTCCGAATATTAGGATTCCACCATCCAAAGGTCCACCGTTGAGAATTTCCCAAGACGAAGGTTGGAAGATGGTTGAGTTATCGATCCCCTTCTCCAGTCTTAGGAGGTTCCGAACGGTCTATGGAGATTCTCAATCATCCAGGTCATGGTTATCCCATTTCCAAAAAGGCAACTGGACTTTCTTGGTTTCGCTTCTCATCCAAGAACTGAAGAATAGCAATAGCAACAGCACTTGGACTTATATGCCGCTTCACAGTGCTTTACAGCCCTCTCTAAGCGGTTTACAGAGTCAGCCTATTTGCCCCCAACAATCTGGGTCCTCATTTTACCAACCTTGGAAGGATGGAAAGGCTGAGTCAACCTTGAGCAGGTCAGGATCGAACTCCTGGCTGTGGGCAGAGTTTGCCTACAATACTGCATTCTAACCACTGTGCCACCACGACTTTGTCTGTCTGTCTGTCTGTCTGTCTGTCCATCCGTCCATCCGTCCATCCATCCATCCATCCATCCATCCATCCATCCATCCATCCATCCATCCATCCATCCATCCATCCATCCATCCATCCATCCATCCATCCCAAAAGCAACAGCACTTAGACTTATATACCGCTTCACAGTGCTTTACAGCCCTCTCTAAGCAGTTTACAGTCAGCCTATTGACTCCCCAACAATCTGGGTCCTCATTTTACCGACCTCGGAAGGATGGAAGGCTGAGTCAACCTTGAACCGGTCAGGATCGAACCCCTGGCAATGAGCAGTGTTAGCCTGCAATATTACATTCTAACCAGTGAGCACCATGGAAGGAAGGAAGGAAGGAAGGAAGGAAGGAAGGAAGGAAGGAAGGAAGGAAGGAAGGAAGGAAGGAAGGAAGGAAGGAAGGAAGGAAGGAAGGAAGGAAGGAAGGAAGGAAGGGAGTAATCGCACTAGCAATAGCACTAAAACTTATATACCGCTTCCCGGTGCTTCACAGCCCTCTCTAAGCGGTTTACAGAGTCAGCCTGTTGCCCCCCAACAATCTGGGTCCTCATTTTCCCGACCTCGGAAGGATGGAAGGCTGAGTCAACCTTGAGCTGATCAGGATCGAACTGCCGAACTGCAGTACTGCATTCCAACCACTGTGCCACCACGACTCATTCAAGCTTCTTGCATGAGAAGCGAAACGATTTCAAAGAAAACACCAAGAAAGTCCAGTGTCCTTTTGAGAAAAAAAAAACACGCTTTTGGGACAAAGGTCCAAATAGATTTCAACTGATTCACGATAGAACAATAAGGAGGACCAGGAGGGACATTTCTTTACCTGGCTTCATCCAACACATTCTCCATAATCGGGGCCTTCTCCTCACTTTTGGCATCTTCGTTAACATCCGTGCCTCCAAAGATAATCCCAAAAGGAACGGGACTTCCTGAAAAATGGAGAATTTCAACAGTTAATCCCAGTGGCAAAAATAAACGCAACTCTGGGATCAGTATTGGTGGAGACCCTTTCAAAGATCTCAAATAGGGCCTGCGTCGAAGTACACCAAAGGGGACTTCCTCTGGTGTCCACGTTGGAAGGTGCCAGCAAATCCAGATACTTACAACCAGTGGTAGAATTCAAATACCTGAACAACTGGTTCTCTTATTCGATGCAGGCCTGGGCCTCCGAGGCCTAGAACGGACTTCCGGAAGTGGCATCCATGCACTTCCGGTGGGCTGTTCTAGGCCTCCTCCAGGCCTCGGAGGCCTAGAACGGACTTCCGGAAGTGGCATCCATGCACTTCCGGTGGGCTGTTCTAGGCCTCCTCCAGGCCTCTGAAGGCCTAGAACAGACTTCCGGAAGTGGCATCCATGCACTTCCGGTGGGCTGTTCTAGGCCTCCTCCAGGCCTCTGAGGCCTAGAACAGACTTCTGGAAGTGGCATCCATGCACTTCTGGTATGCCGTTGTAGGCCTGGGAGGCCTCCTTCAGGCCTCCCAGGCCTAGACTGGACTTCTGGAAGCCAGCCGGTTCTCCGAATGCAGCAAAATTTAGCTACCGGTTCTACCGAACCGGTGTGAACCGGCTAAATCCCACCACTGCTTACAACCATTCATTTAGTGATCATTCAAAGTTACAATGACATTGCAAAAAGTGACTTACGCCTGGCCCTTGCACTTACAACCATTAGTACCATCCCGGTGGACACACGCTCAAAATTAAAAATGGCAACCGGTATGGATTTACAAGACTGTTGCAAATAGGGTCACCTGATCCCCATTGGTGATCTTCCCAGCCAACAAGCAAAAATCAGTGGAAGGAACCAGATTTGCTTAATGTTGACAGGATTCACTTAACAACTGCTTAACAACCACAGCAAAAAAAAAAAGTCCAAAAATGAGCAATGGAAATTCCGGTCCCATCGTTGTAATTTGAGGACTTTCTTTCATTTGACCTCTGGGTTTTGATTTTTCTAAGGACGATTTTTAACTTTTTGCTTTCTTCCCATATGTCGTCCTTATTGTAGCAACCACAATTGGGACCATGCATTTGGTCATTAAGCGAAACAATCACTGAGCGAAACATGGCTGCGCTTACGATCCTGTTTCCTCTTTCCTTTGCTTAACGGACGTGCAAGAGTTACCAAGGCAAGGGCAGGCTGCAAAGCTACTTTTTCCTCACCGCTGTGACTGCAAACGGTCACCAAGCAAGGCAGTCACCAAATGAGCACCACCCGTATTTAACCATCTCTCTTTTTAATCTCGTCCTGGTGCTCCTTTCTTTAAAGGAGAAGGTGCTTTTAGCCAGGCTAAGTAGTCTTTTCAAACGGGAATGCAGGATAGGCCATCTCAGATCGCCTTTTGTCTGGCTAAATGGAAGCCAACTATCCTCTCAAACCTGTTCTACCGTGCCAGCCTTGTTGTCACAAAGAAGAGCAATTTGCATTGTGTGTCTTTTCAGATCAAGCATCCTTCGGCTCAAAAGCAGTGATGCTAATACAACTTTAAACCTCTCTCCCTTTTTTGTGTTAACAAAAAAACATTAGAAGAGTGGGAGGGGAAGGGAGAAACAATTAACCGGGCAGTTTTAACACTCCATTAAGCCAACAAACAGCAGCGGTGATGGCAGCTAATTAGGAACAAGCCCACTTTCAAATTCTAGGTAGAATGAGTTCACTTGTTAAAAAGGAATCAGGTAAACTGGCGTCAGAGCTGGCAGAGGAATTCGTGACCTATTTTACCAGCTGTTCTGCTTTGCTGGAGAGGTTGGTGAGATGGTCCAGCATCTCTGGACAGCAGCAGTTGGGGGGGGGGGGGAAATGCAGGCAGACAGGAAAGCAATAAGCGACTAATGTTGAAATGCCAATTAAAAGCATCTCTTGGAGAGGAACAATCAACAGATGGCTTCGGTTGAATCCTGGCCTTATTCTCCAGTTAAAATGGAGTTTTCAAGTCAACGGAAAAGATTTGGGCTGTGTTTGGGCCGAAGAACAGATCCACACTGCAAAACATCCAAATAACCATTAGAGGGCAGCAGAGCAACACAGAAAACTCTAGGTCGCTGCTGCCACCTAGGGGCTATGCATATTATAGCAGCCCAGTTATAACAGACTTATCAAAGCTATACCCACTAGTATTTTAGAGAAGCAACTTGGGCTTTTTCCAAAGCCTTTTGTTTCCCACCCCTTTGGAGACCAAGAGACTTTATCTTACCTTGAAGAAGCCTCCCAGCTTTAAAGAGATGGATTCCCAGAGCTGCCTCCAATTTCTCCGAAGAGATGAGATTTGAAATTGCCAACGGAGACTCATAATCAGAAGTATCCTTCAAGAGACACAAATGCCCTGCAGCTTGTAAATGATCTCTTTGGAAAACAGGCGCAGATGGAATAAAAAAAAAAAAAGGACAGGATATTAGCATTTAATTTCTGCAAGAAATAAGGCCATGAAGTTTTATAACAGGGATCTTCAAACTTGGCCCTTTTATGACTTGTGGACTTCCACTCCCAGAATTCCTCAGCCAGGCACGCTGGCTGAGGAATTCTGGGAGTTGAAGTCCACAAGTCATAAAAGGGCCAAGTTTGAAGACCCCTGTTCTATAACTAGTCCTCAACTTACAACCAAAATTGGGAACAGGATTACCGTTGCTTAGCAAGGCGCTTAAGTAAGACGCGTCCAATTTTACAACCTTTTTTTTTTTTTGCCACAGTTGTTAAGCAAATCAGTTGCAGTTGTTAAATGAATCGAACAGCTGTTAAGCGAGTGAGGCTTCTCCCATTGACTGTGCTTGTTGGAAGCCAGTTGAGGGCACAAATGGAGATCACATGACCTCATCACAAATACACTGTTTCACTACAACAGAAGTCAGAATTTTTTTTCTACCAATATTCTACCAATAACCACAATTTACATTCTTATAGCCATTCTAGACTGGTTGTGTTCCAACAGAACAAACCTCAGAACCCTCAACTGTTCTATGTGGAACGGAATAGAATAGAATAACAGAGCTGGAAGGGACCTTGGAGGTCTTCTAGTCCAACCCCCTGCTTAGGCAGGAAACCCTATACCATTTCAGACAAATGGTTTTCAGCAATTTTTCCTGTTTTCCAGAAGAAAAACACCAATTCAAATTTATTATTTACGTATTAAAATCTATACACCGCCCGTCTCGCTATCCAGAGCAACAAAGGAATGAGTTCGTTTAACAATCATCATGCATTCATTTAATTTTAAACTTAACAGAATAACAGAGTTGGAAGGGACCTTGGAGGTCTTCTATTCCAACCCCCTGCTCAAGCAGGAAACCGTGTATCATTTCAGACAAATGCTTGTCCAATCTCTTCTTTAAACTGTCAGTGTTGGAGCATTCACAACTTCCGGAGGCAAGTTGTTCCACTGATTAATTTGCTCATATTAACAGGCTTGCAAATTGCCAATGATTTGAAACTAATTTCCTAATGAGACTCAGGAGAGATATTAGCAGCCAAAGGGAGAAAAAAATATCACCACTGTGTTTTCTAGCGCACAGAGAGAATATGAAATTTTTCTGAGATTTCCAGAAATCGCACCAAACATTTCCCCTCCAGCACTGATTGTAATTGACCAATGGAACTTTTTCCCACTAGGAATATCAAAAACCTGTTCTCATATAAGCTGTGATATTCCTTGCGACACTCTATGGACTTTCAAGAAGCTGGGTGGGAAAAGGATTTGCTTGATAATCGGTTGACTTGTTTTCTTGGCTGTCTACTCTATAACATGCTCAGACCTGTTTTTCAACAAAGTTCAAAAGTTCTTGAATGTGGCTGTTGGAGACAATGCCATGTTTACATGTTGTGTATAGAATCAACACACAGGCCGAGCTAAGATCCAAACACCTGCAATAAGATAGGTGTATTGCGCGCACACAAATACACATTGTTTGACATCTTTGTTGAAATGCATATCAATAGAGAAAATACGAAGTACAGTATCCGGAAGACAAAATACCCACCTGAAATACAAAATACCCACTGTCAACACAAAATAAGTAGCCAGAATACAAAATAAACCCACAAAGTTACATGCCCACAACCCGATTACTCCATTTCCGATTCACCCCATAGATGCACACCCTGTAAGCCCAGAAAGGGTTAAACCCGGGTAATCATTCACCAGGTTTAGCCCAGTAGGTGAAACAGCAACTTAAGTCTCCTGACCCAGGTATGGCAGATCAATCAATCAATCAGAATAGAGCTGGAAGGGACCTTGGAGGTCTTCTAGTCCAACCCCCTGCTCAAGCAGGAGACCCTATATCATTTCAGACAAGTGGCTGTCCAGACTCTTCTTTAAAACCTCCAGTGATGGAGCGCCCACAACTTCTGGTGGCAAGCTGTTCCACTGGTTAATTGTCCTCACTGTTAGGAAGTTTCTCCTTAATTCCAGGTTGCTTCTCTCTTTGATCAGTTTCCATCCATTGCTTCTTGTCCTGCCCCCTGGTGCTTTGGAGAAGAATTTGACCCCCTCTTCTTGGTGGCAGCCCCTCAAATACTGGAACTTTGCTATCATGTCCCCCCCAGTCCTTCTTTTCTCTAGACTGGCCGTACCTAATTCCTGCAACCGTTCTTCCTATGTTTTAATTTTAGTGCACCCAGCCAGCAACACAGGCTTCCCTTTCCACTCCTGAGCATCCCCCTCTGGCCACTGGTCCACCCTTTGCAGCCTTGCCCGGCTGTACCGGACGAACTCCCGCCTGCTCACCCGCCGCCACGTCTTAAACAGCGCTGCAGAGAGGGGGACCGGCCTGGGGTGGGGGGGGGCGTGCAAAGCCGGGCATGGGGAGGCGAGCCACTTACTGGATCCTCCGGGCGGTGGTGCCGTTGCCCGTCTGGGCTCGCCCGGGAGCCAGCAGCAATAGCCGCATGGCGAGTTGGCAGCTGTGCCCTACTTCCGGCCAGGTCCCTGGCGGCTTCATTCCCTCCTTCCCAAGCGCCGGAAGCCAGGTGCTCCTCTTCCACGCTTGCCCAACTCTATGGTCCGCTCCCTTCGGATGTAGCAGTCCGCCGTAAGGAACGGGCCCCCCAAGCAACAAGGCGGGCAGTCATGCAGTTCCGCTTCCTTTCGTTACGAGGACACTATTGTTACTGTTGCTATTTCTGCCATCGTCATTTTAATGTTTACCGGCTTTTATTGTTTGTAAGCCGCCTCCAGAGGAGATGAACGGCACACAAATCTAATAGAGATGGATGGATAGATGGATACGATGGATGGATTAGAGAGAGAGAGAGATAAAAGAGATAGAATCAGAATCATAAAGATAGAGAAATGATCGGTGGATAGATGATAAATAAATGATTGATATAGAGATAGAATCATAGAATCAGATAGGTAGGTAGGTAGGCAGGTAGGTAGGTAGAGATAAATAGAATCATAGAATCATAAAGACAAATGATCGGTGGATAGATGATAAATGATTGATATAGAGATAGAATCATATAGATGATAGATAGATAGATAGATAGATAGATAGATAGATAGATAGATAGATAGATAGATAGATAGATAGATAGATAGATAGATAGAGATAGATAGATAGATAGATAGATAGATAGATAGATAGATAGATAGATAGATAGATAGATAGATAGATAGATAGATAGATAGATAGATAGATAGATAGACTGCAGAATGTGTGTATGAGTCGGAGATCAAATTCAAAGAAACTCCAAAAAGAATGCCCTGTATTAGGTAGAAGATATTCTACTGTGTGTTCTTTCTTGTCTCTTGAAAAGAAATATTGTATTGAGTTGAAATGATTGCAGAAGTATATATTTTTTAATAGCCTAGACGATTATTATTTCTCAGCCTAGGCAGTTTTAAGATACGTGGACTTCAACTCCCAGAATTCCCCAGCCCCACGTTTCTCAATTCCTCAATCCCTTTCAGGTCTCCTTAGCAGCAGAAGCAAACACACACACACTTGCACGGATAATTCCCTTGGCTTTATTTAAGCCTGTGTTTTATTATTCTCTTGCAAACCGCCTTAAGCAGTGGGAACAGAAATTAAATTGTTGATACAGTAGCCTGATCAATATTTTTCAGCGGCGGCTGTCAATGTATTTACCTGTCAAAGGCAAGCAGGATTTTCTCTCTTGTGAATGACAGATGTCAGAAAGAAACTGGAAACCAAACCACCAAAATGTTGGCTGTGAGTTTCCTTAAAAACTCTGATTTCTTTCAGTCTCACCACTATCTGCATTTGAGGGTTGTTGTTTTTTTCTCCCCCTAGAAGAGAGAGATAGCAGCTAGCTTTTGATATAAAGCAAGATCTTTTCAACTTATCTTTTGAAATATAAAGAAGCAGATTTATCATCTGACATCTCTTTTGCCTCAGGAAGGCAGGCTTTGAATTCTCTAGCAGAAACCCGAAGAGATAAATGCACGGACTACAGCTTGGGGGCTGTGAAGTACAAAGTCTATCATCCCCAGCCAACATGGGCAAGGCAGTTCAACACCACTGGGAATGCCCAGGATAGAGAAAGCTGGATTGATTGTGCCTCAAATGCTATGCGGAGAAAATCATAAATCTTGCCATTAATTTTGGAATGATAACAATAACAATGATTCAGATTCCAGGAAAAAAAAAATTGTTATTGGACTCTGAATTGTGCAATTCTTTCTACTTGAGGTTATGACCTGACTGGCATTTTATGTTGTTTTATTCCACTACTGTTGTTCCTTTTCTTCCTGTTATTTCGACATTCCGTATTTCATTCTTACTTCTCGTTATGTACGTACACAAAACTTGTCAATGGATAGCCGTGCGTATTTGCGTACGTGTATGTTCGCTTCTTTTTTAGGTTTGAGATCGTCGCTTTCTGGCTTTCGTAAGGCCATTTGATTTGCATTATTTCATTGCTCCCAAATGCTTAGAACCCTTCTGGAATCTGCAGCCTTAGAAAACCCTGAAACGGCAACCGCCTTTCCCCATCCCAAGACAGCAAGGAAACAAAACTGCGCCGACAGCAAGAAACGAAACCGACCCATTGAGAGTTTCGCTTCTTTGAGGATTTGGGGACTATCCAACCGCAGGGTGGGAAGCCCAGCCGCCCCATTCCGGCCATCTGCACCCAGAGCCGGTCACTCCGGACAGAAATAAACACCCGCGCGTGCAAAGAGTACCAAGCACCCGCATGCCTCCCCCCGCACCTTTCCAAAGCATGCTTAAGCATTGCAACATGTTTGCACGTGACAAAAACCCATGACTCGCTTTGGGCGTGCTCTGTTGCTCAGCCTCTCTGATGGTCCTCTTGGGGGGGGGGAAGTCCCCCCAAAAATAAAAGAACCAGAGGGGAAGGCCCTGCAGTTTGGAACAAAGCAGCCTCTGATCCGGACCGACTCCGAATTCCACCTTTAAACGCGCGCTTGGGATTTTCGAGTTTATTCTTTGCAGCGAAAGGAGAACCAGGAAGTCTCCCTCCGGCAAATCAGGGGGAGCTGTGAGCGACGGCGGCCCGCGGCCAATCAGCGAGCGCGGCCCGGGCCGAAAGAGGCGGGCTTAGAACAACCTGGGCATTCCCAAGCAAGGAGGCGAAGTGGCGGCCGGCAGGAACGGCGGCGGGAGGGGGAGAAGTCTGTGAGAACGGCGGCCAGCGCCGGGCTTTTCTAGCGAGGTGGTTGGTGGGGGGAGGGAGAGAGAGAGAATCTGGCGCGCCTCGGAAGAGCCCCCGAAAGCGTGAGATTACGGGTTCGAATCCCACTTGGGGAAGAGTTGGGTTTGGAAGCGGGGTTAGTTTAAAAGTTTCGGGGTACGGGGGTGAGCCCGGCTCCTGGAAGTCAGCCCCCCTTCGTTCTTTAGCTCCTAAGAAGGGATCTGAGCAGCCGAGGAGCTTAAAAGTTGCCTAGAGTGGGGTGGAAGGGTTGGAGAGTGCCAAAACTGGGTGAGGGGCGGGGAAACCCAGAGGTTCCTGGGTCCTTAAGAGAGAGGACATTGGAGGGGGAGTTAAGTAGGGGGCAATACCCTCATTCTGAGCTAGGGGGAGACTTTTTCGGTTGGGTCACCCAACGGGAGAAGTTGAGTAAGGAGTTGGCCAACCAGCAATGCAAGACGCTGAGTCCAATGAGAGAAGCCCACTCTTAGACCCCAGTGTTCGGTCGCCCGTCTCCTTCCCCGCAGCCAATGTCTTCCATGGACGGCGCTTGGCCTGCGCTGCAGTGCTGCTGGCTGAACTGCTGGAAAGGGTGGCCTTCTATGGCATCACCTCAAACCTAGTGCTCTTCCTCAATGGAACTCCTTACAACTGGGAGGGTACCGAGGCCAGCCAGGCCCTCCTCCTCTTCATGGGGATCACCTACCTGGTCTCCCCTTTTGGGGGCTGGCTGGCCGATGCCCTATTGGGCAAGTTCCCCACCATCTTGGTCAGTATGGCGGTCTACCTCTTGGGCATGCTGGCCTTCCCCGCCATGGCCATCGCTCCAAGCCGTCAATGGCTCTGCGGGGAGCTTCACCTATCACCCATTGAGAACTGCTCAATGCCTCTGGAGAGTAATGTTACGTCTGCCCCATGCTCGTCACAAGGAACCACGCGCTACTGTCTCATCGCCTCCTATGTCGGCTTGGTGCTGGTTGGGCTGAGCGTGGGCTCCGTCAAGGCCAACATCACCCCCTTCGGAGCTGATCAGGTGGAGTAGCCTTCGTTGTCTTCCTCCCTAACGAAGTCTTGGGTTGGGTTGTCAAACGGGTGGCCAAGCAGACCGGTTGGACAGCTTCATGTCTGTCCTTGCTGCTGCCTGTAGCTGTCTTAGTTGGTGGTGTAGATCTTCTTGGTGATGTGGTCCCTGCCGAAACACCATAGTTAAGTAGGAAACCCGGTGGTTTCTTAAGAAGATGGGTTCCATTAGAGGTTGGGCCATCCTAGGCTTCGGTGCTCTTATAGGAATTTCTGCACTAATTGGGGAGGGGAAGATAATCAATAGAATCTTCCAACTCTAGATATCTATGATCATCTTCCCCATTTCCAGGCAGGCCTGCAGAAGCATCTGGAAAATGGTAGCTTATAGCAAAGATCAGCCTTCTCCAACCTAGTGGGACCCATCAACACATAGGTTTGGCCACAATAGTCAGTTCAAACGAGGTTGGGGTGGACAATGCTAAGTTAAATGCAACAATGGCCTAAAAGGGTAGTTAGCAGCTTTTTGGCCTTCAAATGATGAGCAGTGATTGATTTTTAACGTTGAGACCCACCTCCTCAACTCATTCTTGTAACATTCTGGTTTTGTGGGTGTGTTGCACGTGATGCTCAAAGGATGGAGTTTTTCTTGGTTCTCCTCCCGTAATATGTGGCTTTGTGGATTTTTGAGATTAGCTTCCCCACAACTAATCTTCACGATGGCTCTTTCCATCAATTGTCCCCTCCTCTTTGCCTCTCCACCAACAAATTTGGGTGTGTGGTGGAAGATTCGCGGAGTTGGTTTGAAAAACTCTTCACATTGGGAAATACCTTTGAAAGGAAAGGCTCAAGAAAGGGAACATTCAAGAATTAGGGGCCATGAATGAGCTAAGTATCACCAAAAGAAAAGCTACCTTTGAATTGTTGTGTGGATTGATCTCTATCTCAAGAACGCTGAGATGGCGTGCTTGACTTGTATTTGTATATATAGAATACAGCTGGAAGGGACCTTGGAGGTCTTCTAGTACAGCCCCCCGCTTAAGCAGGAGAACCTACACCATCTCAGACAGGTGATTGTCTAGTCTCTTCATAAAGATCTCCAGTGATGGAGCGCCCATGATTTCTGGGGGGAAGCTGTTCCACTGGTTGATTGTCCTCACTGTCAGGAACTTTCTCCTTAAATCCAGGTTGCTTCTCTCCTTGATCAGTTTCCAACCATTGTTTCTCGTCCTGCCCTCTGGTGCTCTGGTGAACAACCTGACCCCCTCTGCCTTGTGGCAGCCCCTCAGATACTGGAACACTGCTATCATATCTCCCCTGTTTCTTCTTTCCTTTAGACTAGCCAAACCCAAGTCCTGCAGCCATTCTTCGTATGTTTTAGCCTCCAGGTCTTTGATCATCTTAGTTGCTCTTCTCTGAATTTTTTCTAAGGTCTCAACATCTTTTTTGTGATATGGTGACCAAAATTGGCTGCAGCCTTACTAGGGCTTTAGTACTTATGTGTGACATAAGTACATTATCTCCATAAACTAATGACCTGGGTGAGTCTACTGTTTGCTTTAGAAGAAGACACAGGAAATCTGCAATAAAGAAACATTGGGTAGATTCTTCTCGATTCTTCTGTCCTTCAACGGTGTCTTTAACAGATCCTGATTCTTCCGTTCTCTTGCCTTTGGGTTGGACAATGGAGGGTTAAGAAATATTTCTGAGTAGGCCAGATTTAAAATTGGAATTTTCAGCTGTTCTTTAGACCAAATTATCCCCGTTACTAGTAGATATTCATATGTCCTGAATGTGCTTGTTGTGCTTTTTTGGAATATATTAGCTTCTGTTTCTTGCAATCTCATCCTTCCCCAGTTCTGATGTCTCTGAAATACGTTTACATAAATTACGTTTGGTTTGTTTAAGCTGTAATACCTTTCTGGGTGGCTAAAATAGCTGTGGTTTTGGATAATGGGAGCTGTAGTCAAAGTCATTTGGACTGTAGTCACCAGATTGAGAAAAGTTGAAACCTGAAAAATGTGTACCAAAGTGTTCCCGGAAGCAGCTGATTGAGTGTAAAAAACATTGTGTTATATTAAGACAAAGAAATTGGCCTCTTAAATTTCCTAGTACGCTAATTTCTTCTCTCTTGTTTACTATGCTGTGTTGTGCTAAATTTCTATATAATTCTTCCTCTGTGCTAATCGCCCTGACCTGATATGCACACAATTGTGGCCTTGTGACCAATCAGACATGTGACACCAATAGGGAAGGTTTGTTCCAGGAAAGGCACAACATTTGCCTATTGTGAGTTTGGTCCTCCAGATGTTGTTGATATGGCCTTCCCGGTCAGCTGGCTGATAATGAGGAATTCCGGGATTCGTAATTCAACAACATCTGGAAGATCCGTCTCTGTGGAAATGAAACTTGGACTTTGAGGAAACAGGATTGAAAGAGGATTGACACATTTGAACTTCGGAGTTGGAGAAGATTCCTAAGGCCACGGACAACCAAGACAAGCAATGGATCACCAAATAGATAAATACAAGTTCTCACTCAAGTCATGAATGATCAGGCTCAAATTGTCCTACATTATGTGAAGACCCAGTTCTCTGGAGAAGGTTCAGATGCTAGAAAAGATGGAAGGAAAGAGAAGGAGAGGATGAGCTGGATGGACTCAAGTTACAATGATGATAGGGCCACCATTGGAAGATATTCTTGGAGACATCCTTCTGGAGAAAATTGACGTATATGGTCAACACCAACTTCATGGCACTGAGTCAATTGCATATGAAATCAAATTTCTGTCTCCCATCAATCAACTTCCTCTGTTGACCTAAGATCTAAACTAGGGATGTCCAACCTTGGAAACATTAAGACCCATGGACTTCCACTCCTAAAATTGTGGGAGTTGAAGTCCACCTGTCTTAAAGGATGCTGGCTGGGGAATTCTAGGAGTTGAAGCCTACCCATCTTAAAGCACGCTGGCTGGGGAATTGTGAGAGTTGGTCCACCTGTCTTGACGCTGGCTGGGGAATTCTGGGTGTTGAAGTCCACCTGTCTTAAAGGATGTTGGCTGGAGAATTCTGGGAGTTGAAATCCACAAGGCTTAAGGTTGCCAAGATTGGTCACTCCTGCCATCAACCCAAGTTTGTCAAGACACACCTTAATTGTTTTTTCTCTCTCCAAAATGAATGTATTGCTCTTTTCGTTTTCCTGATGTTGTTTTAATTATACCGGCAAAACATGCTTACACCCTGTTCCAAATAGGCAGACTTAAGCAATGCAGTGATTTCATCCCAATGTGCTGAAAAAGAGGATTTTTTTCATCGCTTTCCCAGCTGTTTTCAAGTTCCTCTTTTAAATTGGTTTGTTTCCTGTTCCTCGCTTTGACACATGGTGATTTAAAAAAAAACTACCATGACTTCTCATAATTCTGAATTCAGCTGCCATCACTGCAAGGAAATGAAACTGACTTGAAACATAAAAATGGCGAAGGATGAGTAGCCCCAAATCCTTCTACATCACACTGGTGGTGTGAGCGCTTCTTAATTCATTATGGTCAAGAGAATCCCTTGTATATTTATTTGCTTACTGCATTTTTCTCCAGGAACGCAAAGCAGAGACTCTGTACTCCAGTTTGGCCCCCAACAACAGGTAATCTTCAACTTACGAACACAGTGGGGACCAAAAAAATCATGCATCGTTAAGCGGTGTGGTCATTAAGGGAGGCATCACGTGACCATACTCCATTTTACAACATTTTTGCCACGGTCATTAAGGGAGATGTGTGACTACAACCTGCTACCTTCCCTGTTTTGACTTTGCTTGTTGGAACTTGGCTGGGAAGGTCATAAATGGTGACCACGTGACCCCCCCCCCCCAACACACTGCAAACCTTGTACATTTGTCCACAAGTGTATAAGGTCTTCTTCTCGAGCAGAGGATTGAACTAGAAGATCTTCATGGCCTCTTCCAACCTTGTTATTCTAAGTAATCGAAGTAAATGCAACCCAGATGGCTGGTTAAAATATAGAATATAGAATAGAGCTGGAAGGGACCTTGGAGGTCTTCTAGTCCAGCTCCCCGCTCAAGCAGGAGACCCTATACCATTTCAGACAAGTGACTGTCTAGTGTCTCTTCTTAAAAATCTCCAGTGCTGGAGCTCCCACAATTTCTGAAGGCAAGCTGTTCCACTGATTAATTGTCCTCACTGTCAGGAAGTTTCTCCTTAATTCCAGGTTGCTTCTATCTTTGGTCAGTTTCCAACCATTGTTTCTTCTTCTGCCCTCTGGTGCTTTGGAGCATACTTTGACCACCTCTTCTTTGTGGCAGCCCCTCAAATAGTGGAATATGGCTATCATGTCTCCCCTATTTCTTCTTTTCTTTAGACTAGCCAAACCCAAGTCCTGCAGCCGTTCTTCATATGTTTTCATCTCCAGGCCTTTGATCATCTTAGTTGCTCTTCTCTGAATTTTTTCCAAAGTCTCAACATCTTTTTTGTGATATGGTGACCAAAATTGTATTCCAGGTGTGATCTCACTAGGGTTTTATAAAGCGGTACTAATACCTCGCGTGTTCTTGATTCTATGCCTCTGTTTATGCAACCCAGGATTGTGTTAGCTTTTTTGGCTGCTGCTGCACACTGCTGGCTCATGGCTAAGTGATCGTCCACTAGGACTCCAAGGTCCCTCTCACAGTTGCTGTTTTTGAACCACGTCTCACCCAATCTGTACTTGTCCCTTTGATTTTTCCTGCCTAAATGTAAAACTTTGCTTTTCTCCACATTGAAACTCATTTTGTTGGATAGGGCCCCTTGTTCAAGTTGGTCAAGATCTTTTTGGATCCTGAGCTTGTCTTCTGGGGGTGTTTGGCTATTCCTGCCAGTTTAGTGTCATTTGCATATTCGATGAGTTCCCCTTCTATTCCCTTATCTAAGTCATTTAATCCTAACTAGGGCCAGATTTTCAAGGACGGATTGATATGCAGAAGTCCGGATGTTTAATACGCCAGGCAAAAAACTCAAAGCCGCCTTTCCCCATCCCCCCAAAATTGCACACCCCTAATCTTATTTATCAGATTTTAAAACCTGGGGCACTATGAAAAGGAAAGATGGCTACACATCTCGAATTGCATGGGGCTTGCTTGCTTTCTTTGAAGAGTTTGAAGCAAACCAGAGGCATGAGGGGTAGGGATGAGGGCAGCGGTGCCATTCTTGGTCCTCATCCAGCTGTGTTGGCACAGCTTCCGAGACAGAAACTGGACCTTTTAATGAGGCCACGAACAAGCCCTGCCAGTTAAGGACGTTGGCTTTTGTGCAAGCCGGGATGGCATAATTGAACCAAAACACAGCAAAACAAGTCTCTGGATGATTCAGCTGGCCCAGGAAGAATGTTCTGAATTTTTTATTATTTTCTTCCTTTTTTGTGGAGGGAGATACAGTGGCTTTTCATTCGCAGCTGTGTCATAGAACAGCAGCCCCAATGAGTCATGAAAAAATGGGGCTTTGGGGCCAAGGGTGTGTCTGTGTGGATAGATATATCCCTATAACAGCTCTTGGGCTCTCAGTAATAATAATAACAATAATAACTTTATTGTCACTTTGAATGTACACCAATCGGCCTACATCAAAATGAAATTTCGTTGCCTACAGCTCTCAAAGGGTCGCCACCTCCGATATACACTCCTCGTTCGTGGCCAGTTCAAGTCCCCAGGAAACGGTGACTTATTCTCTATTCTCAATCTTTTCAGCTGCTTTAAGATATGTGGACTTCAGCTCTCAGAATTCCTCAGCCCGACACGGAGAGCCACCAATTGGGGTGTGGTTTTTTCTCCTTGGTGGTCCTTTGATTAGGGTAGAGGTTACTGCTTGATTGTTTGTCTGGTGTGAATCCCTGCTTATCTAGTTATGAGCTGCTGGAGAGGATAGAATTAATAGAATAGAATGGAATAGAATAGAATAGAATAGAATAGAATAGAATAGAATAGAATAGAATAGAATAGAATAGAATAGAATAGAATAGACAGATTGTAGAATAGAATAGAATAGAATAGAATAGAATAGAATAGACAGATTGTAGAATAGAATAGAATAGAATAGAATAGAATAGAATAGAATAGAATAGAATAGAATAGAATAGAATAGAATAGAATAGAATAGAATTCCATATTTCCTATTCTGTTCTGTTCTAACAGAATAGAATAGAATTAATATAATATTATAATAATAGAACAGAACAGAATAGAATAGAGCTGGAAGGAACCTTGGAGGTCTTCTAGTCCAGCCCCCTGCTCAAGCAGGAGAATCTATACCATCTCAGACAAGTGACTGTCCGGTCTCTTCTTAAAAACCTCCAATGATGGAGCACCCACGATTTCTGGAGGCAAGCTGTTCCACCGGTTAATTGTCCAATGTGTTAGCAAAGCTATACAGGCAGTCCTCGACTTACAACAGTTTGTTTAGTGACCGTTCAAAGTTACCACAGCACTGAAAAAAGTGACTTGATGACCGTTTGTCACACTCACGACCGTTGCAGCATCCCCGTGGTCACGTGATCAAAATTCAGAGGCTTGGCAACTGGCTTGTATTTATGTATGATGGTTGCCGTGTCCTGGGGGGGTCATGTGATCACCGTTTGGGACCTTCTGACAGGTAAAGGCAACAGGGAAGGCAGATTCGCTTAACAGCCGTGTTACTAGCTTAACAGCTGCAATGTTTCAGTAAACAACTGTTCCGAGGAAGGTCGTAAAATGGGGCAAAATTCACATAACAAAATGTCTTACGTAGCAACAGAAAGTTTGGGCTCAGTTGTCCTTGTAAATCACAATTTCTTCTCCCTTTGTTACCTGTACTGAGTGGAATAGAGAGAGCTGTTTAACTCTATATCAGAGTCTCAAACTTGGCAATATTAAGATATGTGGACTTCAGCACCCAGAATTACAAGAATGCTACTTAGTTATTATAGGATATAACAACAAAATCTGGAAAATCTGCCAAAACCTTCTTCCGCCTCCTTTTATACCAAATAGAATCAAGGTGAGGTTTTCTTGAGTTTCTTCCTCACTCTTTCCGTGGCTGGCTGGGGAATTCTGGGAGTTGAAGTCCACATGTCTTTAAGCCACCAAGGTGGAAAAAACACTGGATTACAAGAATGCTACTTAGTTATTATAGGATATAACAACAAAATCTGGAAAATCTGCCAAAACCTTCTTCCGCCTCCTTTTATACCAAATAGAATCAAGGTGAGGTTTTCTTGAGTTTCTTCCTCACTCTTTCTGTGGCTGACTAGGGAATTCTGGGCGTTGAAAGCCAGGGTCCAAGGTTGGGGAAGCTCTGCTCTCTGTGGGCTAAAAACGGGATTCTATTTTGCATTTCTCGGCGGCTTTTTATAGAGGCAGAGATTTGCACCTGCTCTTTCAAAGTTTGTTTCCTGAAATATCTCTGGTCTCTTCTGTGACATTATGAAAATTACGCCTGTAAAATGTTCCCGCTGCAGGTCCTTCAAGAAAGATAGACAAGGCATCTGCGTAAATAGATGATGCTTTATATATATATATATATATAAGTGGTTTTTTTTTTATGATGCATCCGGTCGGCCCAAATATGGGAAGAAGAAATCTTTTGCCTGTATCAGCCCCAATCTAGGGCTATCCACAGGCAGCAGTCGCTACTGCGACAATCATTTTTGTGTTAAATTTGGATTGCTAACAAAGAGTTAAAGGGAAGCTGGTATAGCTATTTCGAGCTCCTTAGCTCTCATCAGCCAGCTACACCCTTCTGAGATTCGAACCTGGGCTGCTTGCTGCCTAACACAGCTGCCTAACGTGCAAGCAGGCCAGGTTCGAATCTCCGAAGGATGTAGCTGGCTGATGAGAGCTAAGGAGCTCGAAATAGCTATACCAGCTTCCCTTTAACTCTTTGTTAGCAATCCAAATTGAACACACACAGACACACATATAAAATAACTTTTCTCATAGACTTTTCTTTTCCCTGGGGAAAACAAAAATCTCCTCTTAAGGCAGGACATAAAACAAGACAGGACATAAAACAGGACATGAGTCTTAAATGCGTGTATTAGTTAGAAGAAGAAAAAAGGAAGTGAAAAATGTCAAACCACAAGTTCATCTGTCGGTCACATATGAGTGTCAAGCTTGAGGCTCTGTTGCAAGTATGTCTCGTTTCTATGTCTCGCTCTCGCTGGTAGCTAACCACAAACGAACTGCAGGAAATGCTTTGGCAAGATACCTGTAACCTAGATCCATGAGAGGGGGACAAGATATTTCGCTATTCTAGCATAGCAACAGGGGGCTGTCATTCAAGTAACCAATCAATGCTAACAAGTTACATTTCCATGTTTTGCTGTTTCTGAAGAGTATATATGTACTTGTTGTTCCATGAGAAGGTGTTCAGAGGTTGTTATGATTTTTGCTCTGAACCTTTGCGCAAATAAACCAACTTCTTTTGATTCCGTGGTCTGAGTCCTGTGGTTTTCTGCAACACTCTAGGTGAAGGATCGAGGTCCAGAAGCCACCCGGCGTTTCTTTAACTGGTTTTACTGGAGCATCAATTTGGGCGCCATCCTGTCCCTGGGAGGCATCGCGTACATCCAGCAGAACGTCAATTTCGCCATCGGCTACATCATCCCCACGGTTTGCATTGGGGTCTCCTTCGTGGTCTTCCTGTGTGGCCAGAGCGTGTTCATCACCAAGCCCCCGGATGGCAGCGCCTTCACCGACATGTTCAGAATCCTGGCTTATTCTTGCTGCAACCGGAAGCAGCCAGAGCGGTTTTCCAGCCCCAGGTAGGTAAAAGTGAGGGGTGGGGAGGGGGGGTCTTTTCCCCTGGACCGAGACTCAGTTGGTGTAAAACCGGAGTCTGGATGCATTAAGTTTGTGTTGCTTAGTATCTAGGGGAAGGCTCTATTAAACCAGTTTTGTGGGGGTCTTGAAAGTGAATAGGCTCTGCTAGGCATTTTTGCCTAGCCTTCAGCAGCTCCTTTGTTGTCCTTTTGTGTCTTTTTGTGTGTTTGTGGTTCTTGAAGACATCCAAAACCAAATTTTGAAATTTTGATGGGCAAATACTATACAATAGCAGCACCCTTTCTTTTCTCTCCCATTCCTTTTTTCTCTTTCTCTCCCCTCCTTTCCTTCCTTCCCCCTTTCTCTTTTGCTTCCCTTCCTTCCTCGTTACCTCCCTCCCTCCCTCCCTCCCTCCCTCCTTTCCTTCCTTCCTTCCTTCCTTCCTTCCTTCCTTCCTTCCTTCCTTCCCTCCCTCCCTCCCTCCCTCCCTCCCTCCCTCCCTCCCTTCCTTCTTCTCACCTTTCTCCCCATCCCATTTTATACAGAGCATTTCCCAAACTTCGTGCAAGCCTTTGACATTTTCCAAGGGGGGGGGGGAACCCTGTCTTCAATCTGAAAGAATTTCCATTTTTGATTTGCACCTTAACCAAAAAGCAGTGTATTACAACTAGCGTGTCCCTTCCCGCCCTTCTTTGAATCAACCGATTCTTCCCCTTTGGGACCGTTGAAGATTTGGCCCCAACAGCCTTTAAAAAAATGGCCAGCTCCAAACTCTTTGGGTGATGATGCTGCCGGGAAGGAACCACGGAATAAGTCTTCATTTTCTTTTCGAAGGGGCACCCAGGGGATCCTTCACCAGCCTCAGCCTTCCAGGGACAGCAGCCTTTTTGAAGCAGCCAAGACCTCCCACGGAGGTCCTTTCCGAGAAGACAAAGTGGAAGACGTCAAAGCCTTGGTCAAAATCATCCCCGTGTTTTTGGCTCTCATCCCGTACTGGACAGTCTACTTTCAGGTGGGTGGATAAACCGTGGTTTCTTTTGGATTATTTTCTAGGTGGCACAACCTATAGTAGGTGCAGCAAATTAGACATTAGCCTGATCCGAATTCCTTCGCTTTCAAAACAGGTTCAAGTTCCCCGTCCTCATGCACAGAAAGAAAGCTTCAGAATCTGCCTGAGCAAAGCCAGAGGCTTAAAAGAGAACTTTCTGGGCATAACCCCCCCTATTTATTTATTTTTTTGCAAAAACGTAGTTCACTTGGCGATGGATTCTAATCGACCACGATCCATGCTTGGTCGGTGCTAGGAATCCTGGTCAAAGTTAGAGCACTGGAATCGATCCCTATTGTGGGGGAAAAAAATCGTCTTTGACGACTCTGGCTTTGCTCAGGCGCATTCTGAGGTGTTCGTTCTGCGCACGAGGACTAGGAACTTGATCTTGTTCTGTGCTTCTTTTGCTTGGGACTATACGGCTACAGGATCGGAGGCTGGACCTGGTCCCGAGTTGTTTGGGTTTAACATTTGGGATTCTACTTCTATAAGCGGCCCAGAGTCAACTGTGAGTAAGTTGAGCAGCCAGATAAAATTTTCTTCATAAATAAAAATATATAAACTAGGTTGAAGAGACGGGGACTAACAGAAGCGGCTGTATTTGTGATTTATTCTTTGGTTCACGTGCTTTAATCATTGATTGTTTCTGTTCCTTCTTAGTGGCCCAGAGTCACCTGTGTGTTTGTGTGGGGGCTCTAAATTGAGTTAAAATAACAGGTTGAGACAGGCAGCTAGATAAATTTAATAAGTAAATAATTGGGGGACTAAACTGTGGCTTTTTTTTTTTAGAAGGCAAGGGATCGTCTGAACGATGGGAGAAATACATTTAATTTTGGGGTATGAGTTGGCTGGTCAGGCTAAAGTTGGTCGGCTGCTTTCAAGCCGTTGGCAAAGAGGGTTTGATCCTTCTGGGCTTTGTAAAGGAGGCTGCTGAGCCATAAATCCTTTTGACTTCACAGATGCAGACCACCTACGTCCTCCAGAGTCTCCATTTGAAAATCCCAGAGTTCTCCAACAGCACGTCCAACGGCACCACAAGCACCCACACGGTGAGCCACAAAGTGAAAACAGGATGACAAGAATTGGAAGGGACATCCATGCAGATTCTCAGTCATCCAGGTTGCCTCTTGAAAAAGCACCTTTGGGACAGTTGGAAGGGACCTTGGAGATCTTCTAGTCCAGCCCCTACTCAAGCAGGAGAGCCTCTACTATTCGGGACAAATGGCTGTCCAGTCTCTTCTTGAAAACCTCCACAGATGGAGCATCTGCCAGCCTTAGCTTATTGAATGGACCAGACCAGACCAGAACAGACCAGAAAAGAACAGAACAGAACAGAACAGAACAGAACAGAACAGAATAGAATAGAATAGAATAGAATAGAATAGAATAGAATAGAATATGGAATAGAGTAGAATAGAGTAGAAGTAGAGTAGAGTTGGAAGGGACCTTGGAGTTGTTCCACTGGTTAATTGTTCTAACTGTCAGGAAATTTCTCCTTAGTTCTAGGTTGCTTCTCTCCTTGATTACTTTCCATCCGTTGCTTCTTGTCCTGCCTTCAGGTGCTTTGGAGAATAGCTTGACTCCCTCTTCTTTGTGGCAACCCCTGAGATATTGGAAGACTGCTATCATGTCCCCCCTCGTCCTTCTCTTCATTAAACTGGACATACCCAATTCCAGCAACCGTTCTTTGTATGTTTTAGCCTCCAATCCCCTGATCATCTTTGCTGCTCTTCTCTGCACTCTTTCTAGAGTCTCAACATCTTTTTTACCTTGTGGCAACCAAAACTGGATGCACTATTCCAAGTGTGGCCTTAGTTTGCATAGTTTTCCTTTGTAAACCAAAGCTATACACAAACTATATCTATACACACACAGTCTTCCATTATTTGAAGGACTGTCACAGAGAAGAGGGAGTCAAGCTCTTCTCCAAAGCGCCTGAAGGCAGGACAAGAAGCAACGGATGGAAACTAATCAAAGAGAGAAGCAACCTGGAATTAAGGAGAAACTTCCTGACAGTGAGAACAATTAATCAGAGGAACGACTTGCCTCCAGAAGTTGTGGGTGCTCCAACTCTGGAGGTTTTGAAGAAGAGATTGGACAGCCATTTGGTATGGGGTCTCCTGCTTGAACGGGGGGGTTGGACTAGAGGACCTCCAAGGTCCTTCCAAGCCTTTTCTTCTATGTTCTATGTTTCCTAACTAGCTTAAGCAATTGGACTTTTGGTGCAGTGCCAAAAATCGGAGGGTTCCCGAATGCCTTTCCATGTGTCCCTTCGGGTCTCCCGAGTGGTCCCAGAGCCGTCATGTCCATGAAAGCCCAGAGATCAATCTGCAAAACAAGGTCAAAACATCTCCAATTGGAGAAGACCATCTCCCCCAAAATCCATTGGAAGGCCTGTTCCATCAATTGACCGATCACATAGTCCTGTTTTGCCCATTTCAGCATTCCTGGTGCGCTTTGTCTGGCATAAATATTTCATCATTAGACTAATCACAGTTTTCAAAAAAAGAACAACACACCATTGGAGATTCTGGTGAGGCTTTCCCGTTTAATTGGGACTTTTCACCTTTCCCCTCTTGAACTTTTCTGGTGATTACAGAGGAGCGAGTAACTTTTTGCAAGCGGCTACGGGTATATATTGGCTTGACCTGGGTCAAAATCTCGCAAGGTGGAATTTTAATGAAGAGCAAGGCATCTGCAGAAGGTCTGGAACAACAGAGAGAGGATGAGAGCAGATCCCGTCACGGTTTTTTGTGTAAATAACTATTTTAGGAACGATTTTTCTGTGCAGACCATGTGTGCTGATGGTTTAACCTATGATCCCTCATGAAACTGTCGTTCTTCTCCGCTTGTGGGTTGATGAACACAGATACTTAATGAGTTTACAGTTTCTGCATCTCAGAGTGGGGGGGGAGGATTTTAATTTCTCTGCTGACAGGATTTTGTTTTTAGCCCCTGGGAAGTTGGCTGGCAGGGGGCCAAGGATTGAGCAGATGTTCTCCAAAGCCAGAAGGCCATAGGGATAAAAGCAAAATGGAACGGCTTGCCTCCAGAAGTTGTGGGTGCTCCATCACTGGAGGCTTTTAAGAAAAGACTGGACAACCATTTGTCTGAAGTGGTCTAGGGTTTCCTGCCTGAACTGGGGGTTGGACTGGAAGACCTCCAAGGTCCCTTCCAAGTTTGCTATTCTGTTATTCTGTAAATAGTAGGTTCTGCTCTCACATTAATCATTGCTGACCTTGGGTTGAGGTTCCTCAACGAGCAACACGGGGTCCATCTGCACAGAACAGGGGTCCCGTGTTGAGGACTAGATGGCTGAGTTTGGGTTGTTGCCTTCATCTCTGTCTCTCCACCCCAGTTCCCCGCAGCTTGGCTAACCATGTTTGATGCTGTGCTGATCCTCATCCTCATCCCCCTCAAAGACAAAGTGGTGGACCCCATCTTGAAGAAGAGGGGGCTCCTTCCTTCCTCGCTGAAGAGAATCGCGTTGGGGATGTTCTTCGTCATGTGCTCTGCGTTTGCTGCAGGTAAGGCACAGGATTTTGGACTATGGAGTGCCACCACTGGACCAGGCAATCGACATAGTGTCATGACGTCTATGAAGATTCTCAGTCATCCAGGTCAAGATTGTCCCAAAGATGCTTTTTCGCAAGGCAACTGGCCTTCCTTGTTTTTCCTTTGAAGACGTTTCGCTTCTCATCCAAGAAGCTTCTTCAGTTCTAACTGGATGGTGGGGAATGGAAGTCCAGTTGCCTTGTGAAAATGCATCTTTGGGACACAGTGTCCTGATCTAGATCTCTGCTTAGAAACAAGACTTTAGCAGCTGTAACTAACAACTTTCGCTGTTAGACTTGCTGTCATTAACGACTCGCAACTTGGGCATTAACCGAAGTGAAACTGAGTGCACTTACAGCTTTCCTTTGCTTTATAGACCTGCGAAGGTCATCCAAAATGAGACAGTCACTAAATAGGAACCACCAGCAATTGGAGAACACTTTGTTTTGACCAATCGAAATTCCCAATTATCTTGAAATCTCCACCAGTGGTTTAACATCTGTGGGCATTAGAGGGGGCTTGTTGTTAGTTGCAAAGTCGTGTCCGACACATCGCGACCCCATGGACAACGTTCCTCCAGGCCTTCCTGTCCTCTACCATCTTCTGGAGTCCACTTAAGCTCACGCCTACTGCTTCAGTGACTCCATCCAGCCACCTCCTTCTCTGTCGTCCCCTTCTTCTATTGCCCTCTATCTTTCCCAGCATCAGGCTCTTCTCCAGTGAGTCCTTCCTTCTCATTAGGTGGCCAAAGTACTTGAGTTTCAACTTCAGGATCTGGCCTTCTAAAGAGCAGTCAGGGTTGATCTCCTCTAGGACTGACCGGTTTGATCGCCTTGCAGTCCAGGGGACTCGCAAGAGTCTTCTCCAGCACCATGGTTCAAAGGCCTCAATTCTTTGGCGCTCAGCCTTTCTTATGGTCCAACATTTCACAGCCATACATTGCAACTGGGAAAACCATGGCCTTGACTATACGCACTTTTGTTGGCAGGGTGATGTCTCTGCTTTTTAGTATGCTGTCTAGATTTGCCATAGCTTTCCTCCCCAGGAGCAAGCGTCCTTTAATTTCTTGGCTGCAGTCCCCATCTGTGGTGATAGAGGGGGGCTAAACCCATCTTATTCTCCTTCTGATGGTTTGGATTACTGCACCGTTGATCCTAAACAGGATGACAAATCAGGGCGAGCACCGTGCAATCAAAACCGCAATGCTTTGTACACAGGTGTGAGGTCAGGAAGAACGTGGCGGAACCTCAGGTAGATGTTGCAGATTGCGAGTCATTTCCTGCGTGTTTTTTCCTTCCAGGAATATTGGAAAGCGACCGGCTAAGGAGAGTCAAGACCAAAATAATTGATCAGAAGATTGGGACGGCCATCTATCACGCAGCCGACATGTCCGTCTGGTGGCAGGTCCCTCAGTATATTCTGATTGGAATCAGCGAAATCTTAGCCAGCATTGCAGGTTGGTTTAAAATGTTGCGTGTGTAAAACAGCCTCCCCTTAAGCCTCTTCGTTCAGTCTATAATTCCCTAGCCAAAAAGACCAGAGATTGCAAATCTCCCTTTGCAATCTTTGGAGGATCTGACCGTTTTCATTGAGTAACCAAATTGGCTGCACCAGTACATTTCTCTGGGGCAGAAGTGGGCAATTAATTTCCCCAAGGGGCTACATGAGAAAGCGGGACTGCTGTGGAGGGCCAAACCAACAGGCTGAACGTAATTCTGCTCAATTACGTGCATGGCATATAGTTATTTATGAGGATGTCATTGGGTCATGAAACGTCTGCGGGAAAACAACCAGACTCGGAGAGTACCAAGGACCCCAGAGTTCTCCTCCTCCTCCTCCTCCTCCTCCTCCTCCTCCTCTTTTCCACAAACCTCACTCCCTTCTATTACTGATGATGTTCCCTAGTTGGGTCATGAAATGTGTGTGAGAAAACCACCAAGCTCAGAGAGCACCGAGGACCCCACTCCTCCTCCTCCTCCTCCTCCTCCTCCTCCTCCTCCTCCTCTTTTCCACAAACCTCACTCCCTTCTATTACTGATGATGTTCCCTAGTTGGGTCATGAAATGTCTGTGAGAAAACAATCAAGCTCAGAGAGCACCGAGGACCCCACTCCTCCTCCTCCTCCTCCTCCTCCTCCTTTTTTCCATAAACCTCACTCCCTTCTAGTACTGATGATGTACCCTAGTTGGGTCATGAAACGTTTGCGGGAAAACAACCAAACTCAAGAGAGTACTGAGGACCCCAGAGTCGTCGTCATCCTCCTCCTCCTCCTCCTCCTCCTCCTCCTCCTCCTCCTCCTCCTCCTCCTCCTCCTCCTCCTCCATTCCACAAACCCCACTCCCTTCTAGTACTGATGATGATCCCTAGTTGGGTCATGAAATGTCTGCAAGAAAATCACCAAGCTCAGAGAGCACCGAGGGACCCTCAAACACTTATTTACATTTGATTTCTGATTCCCGACTGATCTCATGTGGGCCTGAAAGGGACAGCCAAAGGGCTGGATGTGGTCTGGAGCCCATAAAAAGCCCAGGTTTAAGGTGTAAACACACTACTTACAAACTACTATTGGCCCAAACCAGGATTTAGCTCCAGGGAAGCAGCCAGATTGTTGGACAGCCTCTAGGCCGTTCTTGGTAGATTTTTTAAAAAAATTCCTGGCTTGAATAAACCAGGGTGTGGTGGCTTCTTCGCTGGTGCATCAATATCCAGGCGCATCACCCGCGATTGATTTTTTTTCTTCTTCTCCCTGTGTGTTCCTCTCCTCCCCTCCAACTTTTGGTGCACCCTTCCAACGGGAGGTGTTTGCGTGGCCGTAAAATCTCATTTTCTGGACCGTTTCACACACATTTTAGGTTCATTAGGGGAAAAAAGCCGCCAGCCTCTCACTCTTTCGCATTGCACTCCTATCGCCTTGTCTTCTAATTAAATCGTAGCCGTGTTCTCACCGTGGGGCTCAAATCAATTCTGATCAACTTGGTTTCTCCAGGGTCCCTTCGTGGGCTTTTGCTAGCAGTGACAAACTCGCCTCCAGTTTTACGGGCAGGAGCTGGGCGGTTTTGAGTCTAGAAACCAAATAGTGCAGAGGAGCACCTGGGAGAAAGATGCTGGATCAAGCCCTGGTGAAGACTAGACCAACATTCAGAGGCCCAGTTTGGTCTAATGGTTAAGGCTCCAGGCTAGAAAGTGGGCGTCTGTGAGTTCTAGTCCCGCCTTAGGCATGAAAGCCAGCTGGGTGACTTTGGGCCAATCACCAGGAGACTGGGAGTTCTAGTTCTAGTCCTGCCTTAGCCATGAAAACCAGCTGGGTGACTGGGAATTCTGATCCCATCTTGGGCAGGAAAGCCAGCTAAGTGACTTTGGGCCAATCACCAGGAGACTGGGAGTTCTAGTTCTAGTCCTGCCTTAGCCATGAGAACCAGCTGGGTGACTGGGAATTCTGATCCCATCTTGGGCAGGAAAGCCAGCTAAGTGACTTTGGGCCAATCACCAGGAGACTGGGAGTTCTAGTCCCATCTTGGATGTGAAAGCCAGCTGGGTGACATTGGGCCAGTCATCAGAAGACTGGGAGTTCTGGTCCCATCTTGGATGTGAAAGCAAGCTGAGTGACTTTGGGCCAATCACCAGGAGACTGGGAATTCTAGTCCCACTTTAAGCATGAAAGCCAGCTTGGTGTCTTTGGGCCAATCACCAGGAGGCTGGCAGTTCTAGTCCTGCCCTAGGCCTGAAAGTTAGCTGGGTGATTTTGGCCTATCACCAGGAGACTGGGAATTCTAGTTCCACCTTAGGCATAAAAGCCAGGTGGGTGACCTTGGGCCAGTCCTTCTCTCTCGGCCCAACTCACCACTCCGGTTTGTTGCTGTGAGTCAGCTAGGAGGAAGACGGTGCGTTGGAGGTGTTCACCGGCTTGAGTTACGTGTAAAAATCAATAAGAGCGGGGTGCAGATAAATAAACAAACATCTGATCTGCAAAAAGACCATCTCCCCTAGACGAGGAATGCGCACACTGGAGTGTCGTGTGTGTGTCTCCCTCTGTGTTGCTCATTCTAAAATGTGAGCGGTACACAAGAGGGATCGCATTGCTGGTATTTAGGCTTGATTAAAATTCAATACGGCGGCTGCCGTTATTTTCCACTCCTAATGTTGAATTATTTCTTTTTCCCCTCTGGACACATTTGAAATGGCAATTTGGCCGTTTGCTCGAGAAGCCTCCGGAGGCAACCTTTAAGGCTTGGTGGGAGTGCAAATAGGAATGGGGCTTTATTTTGGGGGGGGGGTTTAGATTTTGAATTCTGGATTGAGAACAAGACTCTCCCATTCCTCATTCTTTCGTTCCTTTCGGTCGGGAACAAGCCACGTTTCGTCCTCTCTTCTCCAGGGCGATTCAGATTTAGAAAGTTCAGGATTTTGCTGCTTTCGGAATTCTGAAGAGGCTTCATCTGAAAAAACGAGACCTCGTTTTTTGGAGGCAATCAATGGATCGACAGGCTCGCCCAGCCTGCTTTGTTAGTTGTAGCTGCGCGTTGACCACGAGAGGGCAGAATTTCCAGGGGTTTGGGATGCCGAGAGGCACAACCTACACAACATTTTGTGCCTGGCGCTTGAGTTCTGGACATCAGAGGCTGCCACGTTTTGAATTTCCAAGCACAAAAGCCAAAATCGTCCTTGTCGAGTGGTGAGAGCACCATAAGGCAGAATATAAAACCTGCGATGGGAATGAATTAAAAGGCAAATACATTTTAAATGTCTGAAAATCCATTGCTTCACCGTTGTCCCGAGAGTAACTTAGGTTTTGCGCCTAGCGCTATCACTCCAACGAAATAAAGAGGCAGAGAAACAGGAATCTTTCTGTCGAAGTTAGCTTGCAAACTAACCGTTGTCTGTCTGTCTTCTCTTTTTTTTGTTCCAGGTTTGGAATTTGCCTATTCGGCTGCTCCGAAATCCATGCAAAGTGCAATCATGGGTCTCTTCTTCTTTTTTTCTGGAATTGGGTCTTTCGTGGGCTCCGGACTCCTGGAGTTGGTGTCCCTCAAATCAATCGGTTGGATGAGTAATCACACGGATTTGGGTCAGTTGTCCCTATTGCCTGGGATTTTTTTTTTTCAAAAAAAAATATATGCAGGCAGAAAACCATATTCAAGTTTACCTTTAATATGAATTAACAACAACAGCAACAACAACAAAACAACAGCAACAACAACAACAATAATAATAAACTTGGAAGAGACTTTGGAGGTCATCTAGTCCAACCCCATGCTCAGGCAGGAAACCCTATACCATTTCAGACAAATGGCTGTCCAGTCTCAATAATAATAATAATAATAATTAACAATTAATAATAATAATTAATAATAATAATAATAATGATGATAAAGTTGGAAGGGATCTTGGAGGTCATCTAGTCCAACCCCCTGCTCAGGCAGGAAACCCTATACCATTTCAGACAAATGGCTGTCCAGTCTCAATAATAATTAACAATAATAATTAATAATAATCATGATGATAAAGTTGGAAGGGACCTGGGAGGTCATCTAGTCCAACCCCCTGCTCAGGCAGGAAACCCTATACAATTTCAGACAAATGGCTGTCCAGTCTCTTCTTAAAAACTTCCAGGGCTGGAGCATTCACAACTTCTGGAAGTAGGATTTGGGAATGGCCAGTCTGGAGAAAAGAAGGACTAGGGGGGACATGATAGCAGTCTTCCAGTATTTGAGGGGCTGCCACAAAGAAGTGGGGGTCAAATTATTCTCCAAAGCACCAGAGGGCAGGACAAGAAACAACAGATGGAAACTGAGAGAAGGAGAGAAGCAACCTGGAATTAAGGAGAAACTTCCTAACAGTGAGGACAATTAACCAGTGGAACAGCTTGCCACCAGAAATCATGGGCGCTCCATCACTGGAGGTTTTTAAGAAGAGACTAGACAGTCACTTGTCTGAAATGGTATATAGGGTCTCCTGCTTGAGCAGGGGGCTGGACTAGAAGACCTCCCAGGTCCCTTCCAGCTCTATTCTCATTCTGATTTTTAGCAAATGGGGATTGTAAATTAAAGAAACCCTGTAATAAACACAATTCTCCTCTGAAATCTCGGGGAACCAGCTGAGCAAGACCCAACTTAGTACATAGCATGGAAGCACTCTACCTCACTAAATTAGCTAATGGGGAACTTTTTTTGGGGGGGGGGCAAAAAAGTTCCCAGGACCTTCTCAAGTCAGGCAAGGAACTGATTCAGCAAGAAGAGCCCTACAAATGCTCGGATGGGCAATTATTTCCCCAATGCATCGATCGGGCTCAAATCCTCTCCTTCACCGATCTGCGAGACCCCGAAATTGCCAGCCCAGCGTTCCTCTAAAACAATTAAAATTAGTTCTGCCTTGCGCGCCAGAGAAAAAGATCTGATCCGTAAAAGGGGGGGGGCAGTTTTTTTTTTTTAAGCCCCTGTGCTTTTCAGGGGAAATATATATCCTGTTTTTAAGTGTCAGGTGGAAGGGCTTTGCTGTGGTTCTCGCCTCTGATTAAAAATGGGTTTAATTGAATTAATGCTTGCAAAGAAAAGAGGGTTCGCCTTGACACAGGGGTGTGACCGGCGAACTGACAAAATTCAGGTCGTTTCTTAAGCAAAGGAAATGCTTAATTAATACGTTTTGATTGGGCTGAAGGGGTCTGATTTGGCTGTAAATGTCAGGAAGTCATACCTTCCTTCCTCTATTTTCTCTTTCCTTCCTTCCTTCCTTCCTTCCTTCCTTCCTTCCTTCCTTCCTTCCTTCCTTCCTTCCTTCCTTCCTTCCTTCCTTCCTTCTCCCAACCTGTCTCTCCTTTCTTCCTTCCTTCCCCCAACCTGTCTCTCCTTCCTTCCTTCCTTCCTTCCTTCCTTCCTTCCTTCCCTTCCTTCCTTCCTTCCTTCCTTCCTTCTCCAACCTGTCTCTCTTCCTTCCTCCCTTCCTTCCTTCCTTCCTTCCTTCCTTCCTTCCTTCCTTCCTTCCTTCCTTCCTTCTTCCTTCCTTCTTCCTTCCTTCCTTCCTTCCTTCCTTCCTTCTCTTCTCTTCTCTTCTCTTCTCTTGTTCTTCTCTTCCTCTCCTCTCCTCTTTTTCTTTTCTCTTCTTTTTTCATATCTGCCCACCTTAGGTGAGTCCCAACCTTTGCCTTAAATTCAATCTTTTCCTTCTGGGACGTGTTCTAACTTCCCAGGCTCCATCCATAGACAACAAAACCTGTCTCCTTACTTTTCTCTGCTTCCTGGCCAGCTGCTTACTCCGTCTCTTGCCTCCCTCGCAGGTAACATCAACGGTTGCCATTTAAACTACTACTTTTTCCTCCTGGCGGTGATCCAGGGCGTCACCCTGCTGCTTTTCCTCATCGTGTCTGTCAAATACGACCGTCAGAAGTCGAGGACTAACGCCGGACGGACTTGACATGACCGTAACAGAAGACATGGAAGTCAGTGGGGGGGGGGAGATCAGGAGCTGTGGCTGACCCAGCAAGGAGCCGCCATTTCAGAGGGGCGTTTTTGTTTGAGGTGCATGATTTTTGACTTCTAGTTTGGCCCCCTCCCTGCTCTTACACACACACAAACACACACACACACACCGCTAAAAGCAGAGAGTGCCTTACGCTAGCAAACTAATGTTCCAGGCTGCATCCTGGGATGAAGACCAGACTTTAATCTAAGGTGTCCACGTTTCTCTGATGCTTTTCCCCCCTCCAATCTGCTCAAGCCCAAAAAATCGCCTTTGAAACCCGACATCACAAACCCAGAAGCATTTCAACTTCCCTTCCGGTGTGACGGACGGACAGAACTGCGCATCGGAGGTGCGGGCATGCCTTTGCGTTGACCACGTCACATCCTGGCTTGAAAAAATAATTCACTCCTCCCCCTGGACGCCTTTTGAGGTTCGTAGGCCACGGGGCGACGCCAGCTTAGGTTTGTTAGTTGCTGGGCATCAAACGTTCTCTCTTACACAAGCATAGCAGTACTCCTGATGGGTGGCACTCCAAAGCTCTAGCGACGGCTCTGGCGTTACGGCTGGGGATCATAGGTCTTTTTAGTCCAGGGTATGAAGAGATCTAGTTAGGCAACGCTGAAATAAAGGATATTTTTTAAGCTACTGTAGGTTTTGGGGTGGGGAGGATGTTTAGTTTGGTTTTATGTTAGTAATTGTTTGGGAGTGCGAAACTGGTTTGGCATATTCTTGCCTGTTTCCTGACCCTTCTTTTCTCCCTTCCTTCCTTCCTTCCTTCCTTCCTCTTCTTCCTCCCTCCCTCTTTCTCCTTCCTCCCTCCCTCCCTTCCTTCCTTCCTCTTCTTCCTCCCTCCCTCCCTCTTTCTCCTTCCTCCCTCCCTCCCTCTTCTTCCTCCCTCCCTCTTTCTCCTTCCTTCCTTCCTCTTCTTCCTCCCTCCCTCTTTCTCCTTCCTCCCTTCCTTTCTTCTTCCTCCCTCCCTCCCTTTCTCCTTCCTCCCTTCCTCCCCTTCCTCCCTCCCTCTCTTCCTTCCTGCCTCCCTCCCTTCCTCCCTCTTCTTCCTCCCTCTCTTCCCTCCCTCCCTTCCTTCCTTCCTTCCTTCCTTCCTTCCCAGGGTTTTTTTTTTAATGACATTTGGGTTTAAATTGGAGATGAACAAAGTTCTCAATTCTTCATCTGCTTGTGTTTTTTCAAGTTGTCTCAGCCACAACCTTGACTCGTCAACCCTTTAAACCCAACTCTTTGCACTGAATTTTAGAGTCACTGGAGGGAAGAAAATCAACTTTGCCTTTTTCCTTTTTTTTTTTTTTTAAAAGAAAAACAACCTGAGAATTGCTGCTTAGTTCTTAACCAAGGAGGGGAGGCAAATCTTCTCTTCTCTTTTTAAAAATATCAAGTATCTTCCTTTAAACTTGTTTACACAACCCTTGCGATGTGACCCTGTGTAAATAAATTTAAAAAAAAACGGTTCGTCTCCATATTTTCTCTCCAAATTCAGTCACTTCAGTTGCAAGGTGAAAATGTCTGAGAATAAACTCGGTACTTAAAAAAACGATGTGGTGCTGCAACACTGTTGGAAGCTATTTTCACAGTTCATAAGGACTGGAAACTTCAGTGAATACCATAGCTTCTTCAGATAGGTTTTCCATCTATAATCATTATTGACAGACACGATCACTCCTGTGTAATAAGCTTGTACGATTTTTATCTTTGTTGGTTTACTTATATTTGTCTAGAACATGGTGTCTGGATCGGTATAACGCCTAGGTAAGGCCACACTTGGAATACTGTGTCCAGTTTTGGTTGCCACGATGTAAAAAAAAATGTTGGGTCTCTAGAAAGAGTACAGAGAAGAGCAACACAGATGATTACGGGACTGGAGGCTATAGCATATAGAGAACGGTTGCTGGAATTGGGTATGTCTGGTTTAATGAAGAGAAGAACTAGGGGGGACATGATAGTCTTCCAGTATCTCAGGGGCTGCCCCAAAGAAGAGGGAGTCAAGCTATTCTCCAAAGCGCCTGAAGGCAGGACAAGAAGCAACGGATGGAAACTAACCAAGGAGAGAAGCAACCTAGAACTAAGGAGAAACTTCCTGACAGTGAGAACAATTAACCAGTGGAACAGCCTGCCTCCAGAATCTGTGAATGCTCCAACACTGGAAGTTTTTAAGAAGAGACTGGACAGCCATTTGTCTGAAATGGTACAGGGTTTCCTTCCTGAGCAGGAGGTTGGACTAGAAGACCTCCAAGGTCCCTTCCAACTGTTATTCTGTCCTTTCCCCCTTCTCTGCCCCTCAAAGCCTGATCAATTAACTTTATGGCTAATTAAAGAAATACCTTGCAATGCGTCATTTAATGCTTTTGGGTTGAGTGGCTGGCATCTCCCTTTGATTCAACGTAGCAGAAACATCGCTCTTACCTTTCAAATCCTCTTTTGGACTGCTAATCGCTGCAGGAGGTGAGAAACTAATAAACCGATACAGAATTTTGGGGTCCATCGGCCGCAAACCGGAGAATGGAGGCACCCCTGCACAGCACCGTTTCAGAATGCCATAGTAATCAGGGGTAGGCCACCTTGGCTCTTTTATGACTCGTGGACTTCAACTCCCAGAATTCCTGAGCCAGCCATGCTGAGGGGAAAGGGAGAGGTTTCCAAGCTGAGCCATGCTGGCTCAGGAATTCTGGGAGTTGAAGTCCACGAGTCATAAAGCGGCCTAGGCCTAGGCCAGAGGTAGGCAACCTTGACTCTTTTATGACTCGTGGACTTCAACTCCCAGAATTCCTGGCCAGCATGGCTCAGCTTGGAACCTCTCCCTTTCCCCTCAGCGTGGCTGGCTCAGGAATTCTGGGAGTTGAAGTCCACGAGTCATAAAAGAGCCAAGGTTGCCTACCTCTGGCCTAGGCCTAGGTCAGGGATAGGCAACCTTGGCTCTTTTATGACTTGTGGACCAACTCCCAGAATTCCTGAGCCAGCATGGCTCAGCTTGGAAACCTCTCCCTTTCCCCTCAGCGTGGCTGGCTCAGGAATTCTGGGAGTTGAAGTCCACGAGTCATAAAAGAGCCAAGGTTGCCTACCCCTGCCTTGATATTGTTAAAAATAAACGTTTTCCCCGTAAGCAGAAATCCAGCATGTGGAAGAGAAGCTACCTTTCTGCCTGCATACAGGCACAGGCAGTGTACAACTGTGCCCCCAATTTCTCTTACTAAACGAGACAGTTGTTAAGCGAGTTTTGCCCCGTTTTGCGACCTTCCTTGCCACCGTTGTTAAGCGAATCCCTGCAGTGTTTAAGTCAGTAACCCGGTTGTTAAGTGAGTCTGCCTTCCCCATCGACTTTGCTTCTCAGAAGGTCGCAAAAGGGGATCACGTGGACCCAGGATGCTGCAACCGTCGTAAATAGGAGTCGGTCGCCAAGCATCTGAATTTTGATCACGTGACCGTGGACGTGAGTGTGGAAAATGGTCACAAGTCACTTTTTTTCAGTGCTGTTGTAACTTAAACGGTCTGTTGTAAGCCAAGGTCTACTTATGTAGTCCTGGACCTATGCCCATCATCACCTAAAGCCGATATCCCAATTGAATGAATCTGATTTATGAACCCAATCTGATTGGTGTCAATCCCAAAGCCAGCTCAGTTTGCAAAAAGGGTGTTTTATTCTATTTTACAAAATCTATTTTATTAGGCAGGTCTGTGGGCACCTAACTCTGAAGCCGTTCATCCTCCGTCTATTAGGTAATAAAGCGACTGTCTCCTCTTAAGAGAAGAAATTTGGGGTGATTTAGCATCCATTCCTCCGAAGTTAGAAATTTTTTTACACCTTAATGGCTGTCGGATCTTTAATGGCTTGATGGGCTAGAATTATGCCGTCGTGAAATCGAACTAAGCAACCTTTAATCTCAGTCACCTGCTGATGTTGACACCATCGGGGTTTTTTTTCCACATTGAATTTTCAAAAGTCCTGCCCTTCCTTTTCAAAAAGGAAAGCAGATGATCAGCTGTCTGTCTATCATCTATGTCTATCTCTGTATCATTCTATCACTTTATCTATCCATCATTGTCTGCCTGTCTGTTTATCCATCCATATCATTATCTGTCTGTCTGTCTGTCTGCCTGCCTGCCTGCCTGCCTGCCTGCCTGCCTGCCTGCCTGCCTATCTATCTATCTATCTATCTATCTATCTATCTATCTATCTATCTATCTATCTATCTATCTATCTATCTATCTATCTATCTATCTATCTATCTATCTATCTTTTAACTCTCTCCATATCATCTATCTATCTATCTATCTATCTATCTATCTATCTATCTATCTATCTATCTATCTATCTATCTATCTATCTATCTATCCATATCATTATCTCTCTATCATTTAATATCTATCTATCTATCTATCTATCTATCTATCTATCTATCTATCTATCTATCTATCTATCTATCTATCTATCTATCTATCTATCTATCTATCTATCTATCTATCTATCTATCTATCCATCCATTCATATCATCATCTCTATCATTTAATATCTATCTATCTATCTATCTATCTATCTATCTATCTATCTATCTATCTATCTATCTATCTATCTATCTATCTATCTATCTATCATCTCGTTCTTTCTTTCTTTCTTTCTTTTTCTTTCTTTCTTTCTTTCTTTCTTTCTTTCTTTTCTTTCTTTCTTTCTCTTTCTTTCTTTCTTTTTCTTTCTTTCTTTTTCTTTCTTTTCTTTCTTTTTCTTATCTATCATCTATCTATCTATCTATCTATCTATCTATCTATCTATCTATCTATCTATCTATCTATCTATCTATCTATCTATCTATCTATCTATCTATCTATCTATCTATCTATCTATCTTTTAACTTCTCTCTCCATCCATATCATTTATCTCTCTCTCTCTGTCTCTCTCTCTCTCTCTCTCTCCTGGTGGACAGAGAAAATTTGGAAGAAAAGTTTAAACAATTAAACTTCATTTGCTGGAGAGTATTTTTTTTATCTGTTTAGCCGAGAATGGGAGGCTAGTACATGACAAAACTGAACATTAGATGATAAAAATAAGACAAGGATGTAAAAATGAGTCCGTCACATGGGTGACCCATTTTACGACTGTCACACCTTATGACTGTAATGGACGGGCTCTATCACCCTCATAGGTCGAGGACTACCTGCATTTTCAGAGAAGCAAACAGCAATCCCAAACAAGGCAAGCATTCAGGGTTGACTGTTTTTTATGGCCTATTTTGGTTTGTCTTCTCTTCCTCCTTGTGATTCTGTCATCTGCTTCTCTATTCAGAAGATAATGTACCTTAATCGTTCTGCAGCTATCCATTCCGAACCCAGCCGTTGTAAATCCATTAATGCTCCAGCTAAGTATTTATGAAAGGTTAATAATTCAGAAATCGCACTCAGAGAATCGTAATAGTGCCGAGATTCCAAGGCATAACATGCGCGGGCTGCCAAGGCAGTATTGTTAAATTGCTATGATTCTTGCTTTTAAAAACGCATCAAAAATATTGTGTACCAAAGACTTATGCGTGGAGGGGAAAATATATATGTGCAGGGAAGCAATAATTCAAAATTGCAGCATGTGTGCGCCTTCTGGAGTGTTTTTAATATTGGCAGAGAGCACTTGAAATATTTTTATATAGATTTCGGGCGGAAGGGAAATGAAATATCAGAACGGGTCTGGTTTTCGGGAAGCGATGGTTTCTGAGGTTAGCAAAGTGCAGCTGTTTTTGAGCCGGGGACGGGGGGGGGAAGAGAAGTTAGCAGGTCATGTCTCTTTCCAACTGCTTAGTACCCTAGGTAAGAATAGAATAGAATAGAATAGAATAGAATAGAATAGAATAGAATAGAATAGAATAGAATAGAATGGAATGGAATGGAATGGAATGGAATGGAATGGAATGGAATGGAATGGAATGGAATGGAATGGAATGGAATGGAATGGGAAAGATTGTAGAATAGAATAGAGGAGGAGGAGCAGGAAGGGAAAGGAGAGGGAGAAGGAAAAGGAGAAAGGAAAAGAATTAATAATTAGACTAGACTAGAATAGAATAGAGGAGGAGAAGGAAAAGGAGAAGAATAAATAATTAGAATAGAATAGAATAAGAAGGATGAAGAATAGAATAGAAATAGAATAGAATAGAATAGAATAGAATAGAATAGAATAGAATAGAATAGAATAGAATAGAATAGAATAGAATAGAATAGAATAGAATAGAATAGAATAGAATAGAATAGAATAGAATAGAATATGGGATGGAATGGAATGGAATGGAATATGGGATGGGATGGGATGGGATGGGATGGGATAGGATAGAATAGGATAGAATAGGATAGAATAGGATAGAATAGAATAGAATAGAATAGAATAGAATAGAATAGAATAGAATAGGGAATGGAATGGAATGGAATGGAATAGAGAATGGAATGAAATAGAGTAGAGTAGAGTAGAGTAGAATAGAATAGGAATAGGAATAGGAATAGGAATAGGAATAGGAATAGAGAATAGAGAATAGAGAATAGAGAATAGAGAATAGAGAATAGAACATCCCTCTTCTAGGTGGACTTTGGCCGCCTAATGAGAAGGAAGGACTCACTGGAGAAGAGCCTAATGCTGGGAAAGATTGAGGGCAAGAGAAAAAGGGGACGACAGAGAATGAGGTGGCTGGATGGGGTCACGGAAGCAGTAGGCGTGAGATTAAAGGGACTCCAGAAGGTGGCAGAGGACAGGAAGACCTGGAGGAACGTTGTCCATGGGGTCGCGGTGGGTCGGACATGACTTCGCAACTAACAACAACAACTTCTAGGTGGATTTGATGTGTTTTCAATCACACATAACTGCCAAAGTGACTTTTTTGACACACACGCACACAGAGTCAAAGGATGCCCGGAGTTACACGTACAGCTTTCCTAAGCCAATATTTTCAAAGGCTACATTGGACCATGCACATAAAATCTGATTTCCCTCCCTCCATGGCAAAAAGCTTAAAAAAAACTTTTGTTTTGTGAGTTTTGCTGAGGTTTGTTTGAGGCAGTAATTTCTGCCTAGTTTCATTTCCTGCATGTCAATTAAAAATCAAAAGTTTCCTGCAATTAGTCCTTTGTTTTCCAGCCTTATTTGGAAACAGAGACACAGACGCCCAATTAGAAAGAAGAAAATAATTATAACTCATTGCTACTTTTGGAGCACTTACAATAATGACATCCTTTATGAGGCTGACCGTAGCCAATGGCCTGAATTTATTCTCCAAAAGTTGGAGTCCTAATTAGGAAATAAAAAGGCAAGCGTCAAAGAGATGTTTAATTCCTGGTTTAGCAAAACAAAAGTTCAATCTCTTTTCCATAATATAGGAACTGAAGTCCAAATTGAGTTCATATTTTTTTTTCCCCTGTCTGGTGCCAATGTGAGGTTCAATAAAACAATGGCTGGTTCTGAACGGTCACTTGCCAATGGCTAAACAGGCTGCATCCATAAATCATAGAACTACGAAGTTGTGGAGCTGATGGAGCCCCAAGGAACATCTCCTCCAAGCCTTTGTCATCTTCAGGAAAAGCAGCTTGGCCATCCTCTAGAACTGGCTGTCCCAACTTCTTCATAAAAGCCTACAGAGATGGAGAACTTTCAACCCATTATGCCTAGACCCCACAGGTGTGGAAGTTGGTTTTGGTCTTATAGCAATTCAGGGCTACCCTATTCCTAAAGGTTCTGCAAGATAGACTCTCTTTGCAGAAGTTGCTGTCTCTTTTCTTCTTTTTCTTTCCTTTGAAGAACGGCTGCAGGACTTGGGTTCGGCTAGTCTAAAGAAAAGAAGAAACAGGGGAGACATGATAGCAGTCTTCCAGAATCTGAGGGGCTGCCACAAAGAAGAGGGGGTCAAACTATTCTCCAAAGCACCAGAGGATAGGACGAGAAACAATGGTTGGAAACTGATCAAAGAGAGAAGCAATCTGGAACTAAGGAGAAATTTCCTGACAGTTAGAACAGTGAGAACAATTAACCAGTGGAACAGCTTGCCACCAGAAGTTGTGGGTGCTTCATCACTGGTGGTTTTTAAGAAGAGACGAGACATTCACCTGTCTGAGACAGTATAGGTTCTCCTGCTTGAGCAAGGGGTTAGACTAGAAGACCTCCAAGGTCCCTTCCAGATTCTATTCTATTCTATTCTATTCTATTCATTCTGAATTCTATTCTATTCTACTCTACTCTACTCTACTCTACTCATTTCTATTCTATTCTATTCTATTCTATTCTATTCTATTCTATTCTATTCTATTCTATTCTATTCTATTCTATTCTATTCTATTCTATTCTATTCTATTCTATTCTATTCTATTCTATTCTATTCTATCCTTCCCTCCTCCTCTCCCATCCCCTCCTCTCCTCTCCTCCCCTTCTTTCCTTTGTCTTCTCTTCTCTTCTGTTCCCTATTCTTTTTTTGTCTTTTCTTTTCTCTTTTCATACTTGCATTTCAACCAGGCAGTACAATTTCAACAGCTCATCTCAAAAGGCTTTCAAAAGCTGGGCAAGCATTGATACCAAGCTCAGCTTCTGAAGCCAGCAAAGAAAAAGTGTGTATGTCTCTCTGTGTGTGTGAGTGTGTGTGTGTTTATGTAGAGGAGCTTTTTTCCTCCCCCCCCCCCACAGAAAGGTAGCACTTCAAAGAGTTCATGGAATTGCAGAACCAATTTTAACGGTGGGAAACCAGTTTTTACTTGGCGAACCTCCTCTGCCAAACTATTCCAAGCACAGCTGGTTGTTTTTTTTCCCCTCTACCAAACCTACCCCTCCTCTCTCTCATACACACACACACACACACACACACACACAAAACAACAACAGGCTTTAGCACAGCAGTGGCTTTTTTGTTTTGTTTTTTTAAACAGGATTTGGAGAAGGCAGAAGAGCAGAGCAAGTTATCAGTTAGGAAGTTATGAGGCGCCCTCCTCTGGCTACTTTGAAACATTGGAGACTAATCAACTTTCTTTTACAACTTGGTTCTATCCTGGTTTATCACGCTTCTCCCCCGTTTTTTGTTTTTTTAAAAAGGCTAGCTTGCCGAGAGTAGTTTGCTTGGACATCAGGAGGAATACAGCAGCACAGAGGTTGAAGTCGGCAGGTAGACACAGCCAAAAGAGAGAAAGAGAGAGAGGCGTTTGTCTTTAAAATCCTAACACGGTCCTAATCCTCTGGGCTGATCTACTTAGATGTATCTGAGGGGTCCTGGGTGCTCTCTGAGCTTGCTGGTTTTCTTGCAGACTTTTCATTACCAAACTAGGTAACATCATCAGTCAAGTACTGATGATGTTACCTAGTTTGGTAATGAAAAGTCTGCAAGAAAACCAGCAAGCTCAGAGAGCACCCGGGATTGAAGGGATTGAAGGGATTGAATTTAGGGAGGGAGGGAGGGAGGGAGGGAGGAAGGAAGGAAGGAAGGAAGGAAGGAAGGAAGGAAGGAAGGAAGGAAGGAAGGAAGGAAGGAAGGAAGGAAGGAAGGAAGGAAGGAAGGAAGGAAGGAAGGACTATGGGTTCCTGGGTGTTCTCTGAGCTTGCTGGTTTTCTTGCAGACGTTTCATTACCAAACTAGGTAACATCATCAGTGCTAGAAGGAAGTGGAATTGAGGGAGGGAGGGAGGGAGCGAGGAAGGAAGGAAGGAAGGAAGGAAGGAAGGAAGGAAGGAAGGAAGGAAGGAAGGAAGGAAGGAAAGAAGGAAAGAAGGAAAGAAGGACTAAAGGACTATGGGGTCCTGGGTGCTCTCTGAGCTTGCTTTTTTTCTTGCAGACGTTTCATTATCCAGCCAGGTAACATCATCAGTGCTAGAAGGGATTGAATTTAGGAAGGAAGGAAGGAAGGAAGGAAGGAAGGAAGGAAGGAAGGAAGGAAGGAAGGAAGGAAGGAAGGAAGGAAGGAAGGAAGGAAGGACTCTACGTTCCTGGGTGTTCTCTGAGCTTACTTGTTTAATAATAATAATAATAATAATAATAATAATAATAATAATAATAATAATAATAATAATAATAATAATAATAATAATAATAATAATAATAATAATAAAGTTGGAAGAGACCTTGGAGGTCATCTAGTCCAACCCTCTGCTCAGGCAGGAAACCCTATACCATTTCAGACAAATGGCTGTCCAGTCTCGTTGGGATCATGGGGATGCTGCAAAGGTCATATCTGAAAAAACGGTCACAGGTCACATTTTTCAGTGACGTCGTCACTTTGAACGGTCACTAAATGAACTTACTTGTAATTGTCGGTGATCCCCATCAGCATTTTTTAATATGAGCTTAATCACCCCCTTAGGAGCTGCGTTTGTCTTGGGAGAAGAACATCGATTTGATTTTTTTTTTTTTTTTTTACCCTCGTGGACCCCCTCCAAACAAACGTGACTTTTAACCAAGCCATGGAAACATTTTAATTACAGCCGTGGACACGTAGAAATAAATATTACATTCATTCAGTTTACAGTGAACACTAGGCCAGTCTTGTCAAAAACAAAAATGATAATAAAAAAAAGTCGGTCTGCGTCATGAGGTGTCAAGTTCCATTGAGGCCATCCCAAAGAAAGAAGAGAAGTGAAAGAGACAGGTGTTTTGGGTGGGAAGAAGCCAAAACCCAAACAGGGCACAAATAAAACGCAATGAGGCATTTAAGTATCCCTAATGATGATTGACAGAGCAGGTTCCCCCTTCGCTTTCAGAAGCTTTCAGAAGCTTCGTTCACACAACGAGTTTAACCTGGCGACTGGCTGAACCGATTTTTCTGAGTTTGTACAGTTCCTAGTTTCCAGTGAAGGAGGACCAGAACGAAAAGCTGGAATATCAGGGTTTCTGCTCCACTTAGAATGAACTAATTTCAAGCTTATTGGTCTCCAAGGCAAGAGAAGACCTTCCAGTTTCCAGATCAGCTCTGTCCTCTTAAAAAGAACATTGCTTCGCTTTCAAGGTAGTGGCAAAAAGAAAACCTTCAGAGATAGGCATGGATGTTGGTTAGACCAGAGGTCCCCAACTTTTGGGGCACCAGGATTCTGTGGAAAGAGGTTTTTTTCCGCAGATGAAGGGTGTGTGGTTTTGTGTGCTGCCTGCATCCCACAGATGGGGCTTTGCTTGTTTGTGCGGACCGGTTGCTGGCGTGCCGTGGCCCGGTACCGGTCCACAGCCCGGGGGTTGGGGACCCCTGGGTTAGACAACGCTCAACATCAAGTGGTGCTGATTCGCTACAAGGCGGAACCAATCAGGGTTTGCTGTTCTATCTACCCATTGGTGGTTAGGCTGAAGAAAGCAACATTGTGGTGCCCTACCCCTTTTCTATGTGCACTGTGACATCATGCACAGGACCCAAGGGGGAATGAGTGCAGAGATGTTGCTTTTGTCATTGGTTAAAATCAGCCGAAGCTCATGGCTGCATCTAGAATTCCCGTGCCAAAGCTTTCTTCTCCAAGTGACAAGACCCTTTCAGTGGCTTATGTTAGGTTTGGACCAAAGCTCTTGGACTGGAATACCTGTAAAATAAGTCTCATCTGCCCCAAATGACTTGCAGAAAGACTGTGTTGGGGACAGGAAGAGAGATGAGAAGGAGAGCCGAATTTCCACGTGGGAACCTTCAAAAATAATAATAATAATAATTCAGCTAAATCCAAAAGTGACCCCAGTTTCATTCTGCTGTACAAGAGGTCATCCCCAATTCTCTCCAACTCAAGGAACGGTAAGTCGAGCATGAAGACTCCCTCAAGGTCTCCTCAGATCTCAAGACGTTTCAAATCTTTACGAGAGATCTGAAGAGAGGGTGGCCTTTTATCTCCACTATCCACTTTGATTTGTCTCTCTCTACCAAAAAAAAAAAATACTTTTGGTTACTTTGCACTTGATAACCTCCGAAAACCCAACCTTCTGATTCTTCATGACATCCTGCCCCACCTAGACACCAACTATTCCTCAGGAACTTCCACTTGACCTCGGAAACATCTGATCTGAAGAGGATGGGATGGGAGAAATCACCTATCGTTTATTATTTGGCAAATAATCAAGATGGGATGAACTTTTATGAAAACATCCATGTAAATATCGTTGGCAACAATATGGAAATAATTTGCTGTTGTCTCTTTCTGGTTGGGTTATTACTTCCCAGTAGAGCCTACAGGCCGAGAACTTCTTGATGATGTTCTATCCAAGGACTAACCAGGTCCAACTCCGATTTGTTTTCTGCAATCCATCCAGCTTGATTAGACACTGCCATCTAGCTGGGTTTTTTTTATTTATTTATCAAAGAACGTATCTGCCGGGTTATCAAAATTGATCCTATACATCATCTACTCAATTCCCACTCCAGTTCATGCATATATCTGTGTATTCACATGTTCTAATGCATCTGAAGGCATCAAGGTGTGGCTGTTAGCTCTGAAAACCCAGAAGTGACGCTGCTACGCTTTCTCTTTAAGCTTTTCCAGGTAGTTCCTGATCTGTTTTGATTCTCCCAGGTCCATATCTTGGCAAACCCATTTGATGTCATCTTCGCTGCAGTTGAGGATGGAGTTGACGGTGGGAGAGCCGTCATCGGGAGGAATGGTGGTGAACGTGGTGAATTTCACCCGTTTCCTCTTGGAGGCGGGCGAATGCAACGGGTGCTCCTGCTTCAGGTCCCTGATTTGCTTGTCCCCCCATTGAACTTTGGGACTGCTTTGACTCGGGAGTTTTTTCGGCGTGCCGACGAGGAGTTGGTGGCCCGCATCAAACCTTATCCCTTGGTCTAGGTTCGTGGTGCACTCATCGGGTGGAGGCGAGACGTCTGCTGGGTTGTCCAGCAGCTCCATTTCATTCCCCAGCCACACCCAGTCGTGAGAATGGTTCATGGAGGTCTGCCCTTCCATGGGAAGCTGCTTGTGACGGTACTTCAACGTGAAGGTGGCACAGTTGATCAGGAAGACCAGAATGGCGAGGCAGAAGACTCCTAACAGGGCATACATCCCAGTCTCCAAATCAGTGAGACCTCTCGGTGTCTGAACCAGGTCACTGTCCTCCACGCCATTATTGCTTTGGGGAAGATCGATCTGAGCCGGGAAGTTGGTGAAGTCAATCGGGATGTTCTGGAGTAGACCTTCATCGGAAAGTTTATCTCCTTCCGGGATACTTTGGAAGACTTTGCTTTTGATTGTCGACTTGGCTGTCCCACCGGTCTTCCTCCTGAGGCCTTCTTCTCGTTCAGCAGAAGAACTCCTATAATATTGTCCTTCCTGGCTATGGTGCTCTTGGTCAAGCTCCTTCTGCCTCCTGTCACTGGCGTGGTTTTCAATCTCCTCAGCACTGTAATCCCCAAGGCCGTGGGAGTTGGCGTCGTTCTGGCCGAACTTGACTTTGATGCTTCCGTTGCCAACCGCTAGGATACTTTTCCTTTTGGATTTCTGGCAAGATTCAGAGATCATCATATCTACTCTGACCAGTAGGCCTTCCCCTTCTCCTTCTGCTACCACCACTGGCCACTGGACAGGAGAGCTCTGATGGGCCGAAACAACCGATTCATCAAGTGAGGAGGCAGAGAGAGAGAAATCTCTGGGATCATAGATGTCCAGTGGGGTCACAGCACCATCGCTGAATTGGATCCAGGAGCTCACCATGGCCTCCTAGCAGAAAATAAAAGGAAATAGTGGAACGAGGTAAGTAGAACATCTCATTAGTTTTCATGGACTAGAAGGACAAGAAGCAATGGATGGAAACTAACCAAGGAGAGAAGCAACCTAGAACTAAGGAGAAACTTCCTGACAGTGAGAACAATTAATCAGTGGAACAACCTGCCTCCAGAAGTTGTGAATGCTCCATCACTGGAGGCTTTTAAGAAGAGAGTGGAACAACCATTTGTCTGAAATAGTATAGGGTTTCCTGCCTGAGCAGGGATTGGACTAGAAGACCTCCAAGGTCCCTTCCAACTCTGTTATTCTATAACAGAGAGAAGCAACCTAGAACTAAGGAGAAATTTTCTGACAGTGAGAACAATTAATCAGTGGAACAACCTGCCTCCAGAAGCTGTGAATGCTCCAACACTGGGAGTTTTTAAGAAGAGGTTGGACAACCATTTGTCTGAAGTGGTATAGGTTTCCTGCCTGAGCAGGGGGTTGGACTAGATGACCTCCAAGGTCCCTTACAACTTTATGATGATGATGATGATGATGGAAAATGGACCGATAAGAAAGAAAACACACCCCATGTGTTAGCCCTTTGAGATAGTCCAGACAGAAAGCAGATTAATGAACATCAGCTCTCTCTTAGCTTAAAAAAAAAAAAAAAGCCATTACAAACCGCAACCACATGACTTTCTAAACCAGTTGCCGAATGCCTGAACTGCGATCTTGTGACCGCAGGGATGGTGTGGCGTCTTGCGATGGTCGTAAGTACGAATTGGGACTCAACTGTTTGGGACCCAACTAAATTCAAATTCAAATTCAGAACAGAGCTGGAAGGGACCTCGGAGATCCTCTAGTCCAACCCCCTGCTCAAGGGTAAGCATCTTAGGCATGACAATGCTGTGGGAGTTCAGTAGAGTGAGGGCATGTGGGAAAGAAAGGGACTGTGGTCTATAGTAGTGTTTCTCAACCTTGGCAACTTGAAAATGGTGGACTTCAGCTCCCAAAATTCCTCAGCCAGCACAGGAATTGTGAGGAATTCAATCAAAATACAGCTGGAAGGGACCTTGGAGGTCTTCTAGTCCAACCCCCTGCTCAGGCAGGAGACCTTTTACCATTTCAGACAGGTGACCGTCCAGCCTCTTCTTAAAAACCTCCAGTGATGAAGCACCCACAACTTCTGGAGGCAACTTCTGTTCCACTGCTTAATTGTCCTCACTTGTTAGGAAATTTCTCCCTAATTCCAGGTTTTGGAATTATTACTATCGATTATTAATAAATAATTATTACAGCTGAGTCCCAATGACTACAGGGACTCAACTGCTCCTTAGCCTCATCGCTAAACAGACACTTGGCAAGTCAAGGACTTCTCTGGGTATGTTTTCCAAGTTGCCATCTGCAACTCTTATTTCCTCAAGCCGTTATTCCGTACTAGCTTTGCGGTTCATGGATCTGGTGAAAGGCCAGCAACTTTTCAAGGAGATTGCAGTCTCCTGACCACAAATCAGCTTTAATGGGAAGGAGAGGAAGAGTGGCTTTTATAGGGCTGGAATGCTTAATCAATAGGTCCGATCGATAAATCTGATACTTTTAAGCAATGCAGAAGGGAGCTGTTTAGTTTAATGGTCCTCAAAGATTATTATACTTTCCAGATAGGCAACAGCCAGAAAAGAAAAAAAAAGTGGGGGGAAATCTCTTCTAAGAGGATCTGTCCCTTGACACAAGCATCATTTAAACATGGTCTTTCCTTCGTCTTTGGAACAATTGGTACAAATGTATACCCATTTAGTTTCAAAGTTTTTACCACTGCCTTGGGAAGAACATGCCCGGACCTCAATGGGGTATTTGTGAAGAAATAAGCTTTTAGATGGGGCCATAAAATAACAAGACTTGATGACTCTCCCAACCTGAGGAGCAATTTCATTTCTCCACCCCCCCAGTTTTCACCGTATCTCTTGGATCATAAGGAAATGTGGGTTAAAGATGAAGTAGTATGCCAAGTGTCAACGCTGCTAACATCGGCCGTTCTTGCTTTGACAACAGATGGGAATGTAGCCATCTTTTCTCTTTCGCTTTTAGAGATAGTTGATGCTGGGAGGGGGGGATGTGGATGAGAGTCCAGTTAGTCATAACAATAATAACTCAGCCGTGGGAATCCAAGGTTATTGCGTCCAGAGTTGATAAAACACATAAGGAATGGTTGCTGGAATTGGGTATGTCTAGTTTAATGAAGAGAAGGACGAGGGGGGACATGATAGCAGTATTCCAATATCTCAGGGGCTGCCCCAAAGAACAGGGGGTCAACCTATTTTCCAAAGCGCCTGAAGGCAGGACAAGAAGCAACGGACGGAAACTCATCAAGGAGAGAAGCAACCTAGAACTAAGGAGAAACTTCCTGACAGTTAGAACAATTAACCAGTGGAACAACCTGCCTCCAGAAGTGGTGAATGCTCCAACACTGGAAGTTTTTAAGAAGAGACTGGACAGCCATTTGTCCGAAATGGTATAGGGTTTCCTGCCTGAGCAGGGGGTTGGACTAGATGACCTCCAAGGTCCCTTCCAACTTTATTATTATTATTATAAGATTTGGTGGGCTGGAGAGCTGGGGAGAAAGCCCGCGCTTCAAACTAATTGGGGAAAGTGATTTATGACTGTTAATTGGAGGAGGGAATTGTGCTTTGCTACTTTGGGCCCAGGGGAGGGGAATTCAGTTTTGGGCTTTAACTATGTAGTGCCGATACTTTGTTTCTCAAATAAAAGATTCTTTTAGGTAAACAATGCCTAGGAGTTCTTTGGAAGAGTTTCATCTGTTGGAACCATGACACCGAGATTCTGGAGACACAGGGTTCAGCGTACGACTCAGGAAAGCCCAAATACTCTACCTGTTTGTGAGTGTGGAGCAATTCTTGAGCTACAGTGGTAGCTATGAAAGCTTGACGACTAGCTGTGCTGGGCTGAAGAACGAGGGATAACCCAGCTACTAGTTGGACTCCAATATCGGTGATAGTCACTTTGTCCTCCAACACCGTCACAGTCTTCTCGGCCAAGATGGAGTCAGATAGTGGAGAAAGGACCTTTGGAAGTCAACAGAGAGAGGCTCTTAGGAACATATCGAAGTTATGCTGTCATTTTCCCCCCTCAAATACCTTTAGAGAATGGAAGATCAAGGCAGGAATGTTCTCCTACCAATGTGATAGACTAACCTGGACCATTGTCATGCCAACTTCCTGCCCAACTAGAACCTTGCCTCCTTGTAACTGGGCCACATGAGGTTTCTCAAGCTTCATGAAGTCCGTCACCAAATCTGTTATGTCAACCTGCCAGTCGGAGCCCAACAAATAGGACAGCTGCCCTGATGGGCTGGCATCTTCAGCCACAAACTGGGTGAGGACTCGCACCATGGCGTGCTGGTACTGGAGGGTGCAACCTCTTCCCTTCCGCTCATCTCCATCTTCATCCTCACTGTCCCGTGTCAATCTGAAAAATTAGCATTTTGAGATTGCCTTCACGCCCAACGAGCTGAATAGGCACATTCACACTTCAAAGATGCCATGGCTTCTTCCACAAAGAAGATGCTCTTATAGGCAGGTTCACTATGGTCAACTGCTGCTTGGAGAAGACAATTCATCATTGGTTCATGGACCAAACTCCTCCAACAAAGGCTTCTTCTAGGGAAGAATTTGTAAAAGCTTGAACCAATTAAATTTGTTTGTTGACTTCTGAAATAGAATTGCCCTCCCCCCAATAATTATATAAACTACATTAAGAAGAGATAGATAGAAATATAGAGATAGAGATGTTAGAGAGACAGCTAGAGAGAGATATGATATAGACATTTCTCTCTCTCTCTCTCTCTCTCTCATATATATATATGAGATAGAGATCTATAGAGATAAAAATAGAGGGAGAGAGAGATGATAGAGACATCTATCTGTCTGTATCCTATCTATCTATCTATCTATCTATCTATCTATCTATCTATCTATCTATCTATCTATCTATCTATCTATCTATCTATCTATATCTGTCTGTCTGTCTGTCTGTCTGTCTGTCTGTCTGTCTGTCTGTCTGTCTGTCTGTCTGTCTGTCTATCTATCTATCTATCTATCTATCATCTCTCTCTTTCTATCTCGCTATTTATCTATCTTCTGTCATCTATCATCTATCTACCATCTATCTATCTTCTATCATCTGTCTACCATCTATCTACCATCTACCTATCTATCTTTCAGAAAGCCCCTTGATTGAGTGGCAGATTGATGCTGATTTTTCCTGAATCCAATCCAACATGCTGCACCATGCCCTCTGGAACTGGGGAAAGACTGAGCTGGATCACCCTAGGCCTAGGGAATATGAGATCCCTTTCCCAGTCCCCTTTATAAACTCATCTTTCTTAACTACAGAAAGAGGGGAAAGAAGCAGAACAGTGGATTGAAAAAGAAGGCGCAACAGAGACAGAAGGACACAGAGTCCTTTGGACGTAGACAGAGGCCACAAATCTTGAGCCAACCAACCAAACCCACCTCTGGTTGGAAGCAATGGGGACCCTCCAGCCTTTGATCTGATTCAGCTCCGTGTCCGACACGTCAATCTGAAGAGGCAGGCGTGGGACCCAAACGGCAAGCCGCAAGGGGGCACTGAGATACTGGTACGTGAAGTTCACCACAGCGTTCACCTTTCCTTTCATCTCTTTGCCATTGACAAAAACGTAGTCGCATCGGTCGGACACCTAGGAAAAGAATGAAAACAGGAGGAGGTCAAGAAGGAATCAGGGGACGACGTCCTTGAGTGGGTCTGGCATGGATTGGAGGAGATCTTTGGGGCACGTCTGGAATTTTGAGAGCCAGGGGTGGGCCTTTGGACAAAATGATGGCCATGATCAGACCACACCCATTTAGCTTTTCAGCCCTGTGCCCATTTAGTAAAGCTTTGGTGATGCTCAATGATTTCACTGGAAATATATCTGATACAATGTGCGTGATTAACCAATTGCAAGGTTTTCTGCATCATTTATGACACTTTTAAGGATGTTATGGTGACAATGTCATTACAGAGCCCCTTTGGCAACCATGTCTCTCTCTCTCTCTCTCTCTCTCTTCTATCTAATCTATCTATCTCTATCTCTCTCCCTGTCTCATCTATCTATCTATCTATCTATCTATCTATCTATCTATCTATCTATCTATCTATCTATCTATCTATCTATCTATCTATCTATCTATCTATCTATCTATCTATCTATCTATCTATCTATCTATCTATCTATCTATCTATCTATCTATCATCTATATCTATCTATCTATCATCTATCTATCTATCTATCTATCTATCTATCAATATCTATAATATCTATCTATTATCTATTACTATCTATCTATCTATATTCTATGTCTCATCTATCTCTTATCATCTATCTATCTATCTATTATCTCGTCCTATCATATATCTATCTATTATCTCATCTATCATATATCTATCTATCTATCTATGAATATCTAATCATATATCAAATCACTATCTAGCCTTATCTATCTATCTATCTATCTATCTTATCTATCTACTCCTTATAGTCTATCTACTATCTATCTATCGATCTATCTATATGTCTGTACTGTCTGTCGTCTGTATGTCGTTGTCTGTCTGTCTGTCGTCTGTCTGTCTGTCTGTCTGTCTGTCTGTCTGTCTGTCTGTCTGTCTGTCTGTCTATCTATCTATCTATCTATCCATCCATCCAGCTATCCAGCTATCCAGCTATCATCTATCTACCCTCCCTGTATCATTTCTCTGTCTCTCTCTCTGTCTCTCTCTCTCTCTCTCTGTCTCTCTCTCTCTCTCTCTATCTCTCTATCTATCTATCTATCTATCTATCTATCTATCTATCTATCTATCTATCTATCTATCTATCTATCTATCTATCTATCTATCTATCTATCTATCTATCTATCTATCTATCTATCTATCTATCTATCTATCTATCTATCAATCATCTATCCAGCTATCATCTATCTACCTTCCCTGTATCATCTCTCTCTCTATCTCTCTCTCTATCATCTGCCTATCCATCCATCCATCCATTTTCTATCTCTACCACCCAGCTTGTCTCCAGCATGTTAACAGAAGAGAAAACTCAGTGGTCTGTAAAATTCAACACTGATTAAAGAAGCGATTACGGATATCTCCCTGAAATTGGCTATGCTAATGTGTGCTTCTATTCTGGGACAATATTTACATGCTAAATAATAAATCCAGTTCAACGCTGGCGGTGAGAAGGCGGGAGGCTGCCCTGAAGTTGAATGAAAAGAAAAGTTCAGCAGCAGAAAACCAACCCTTAAAAAAAAGAGATAATGGTCTATCACAGGAGGAATTATGTTTTTTTTGCTGGGTGTTCTTTGTAAAGTCCTGGGGATTTGTAATATCTCAAGGGAGAAGAAAAAAAGTAGTGCTGTTCTGGGAAATAATAATAAGGATCACTATTAATCACTGCTTGGAGCTGCAATAGGCTGATCCATTAAGACATCCTAGGTTTCTGGGAAGAACTTGGTATGAATGAATGCCAACACCAGCTAAAGAACTGGCAGCTGGATTTGGAGTCCCTCCCAAGGACCTGGGATAGGCAGATGTTGTCTGCAAAGATAGTACCAACAGGAAAAGGTGCCTTGGGTGTAATTGCAAAACATCTGGAGCACCACTTGAACACCATCGGCATTGACAAACACAGCATCAGTCAATTGCAAAAGGTAGCTTGACTTGGAAGAACTTACATCTTGAAGCAACACCTATAACCCCATCAAAGGACAACATCTGTGTACGGGAAGGACTGGATAGGTAGACAAAAATGCCAAAGCCAATCTAAACATCTGGCTGACCGTGCAATCAATCATAACAATAGAATTTTGGTGTCCCAATGGTGCTTTTTCAAAAGGCAACTGGACTTTATTTTTCCCTGAAGACGTTTCGCTTGTCATCCAAGAAGCTTCTTCGGTTCTGACTGAATGATGGAGGAGGTTGATCTGTCCAAGTGTCCTCAATGGCTCTCAGAAAGAGTGCTAACGACCAGATGACTGCAAGGAATATAAATCCTTCCAACGTCCACCATTCAGAACTGAAGAAGCTTCTTGGATGAAAAGCGAAATGTCTTCAAGGAAAACCATAAGAAAGTCTAGTTGCCTTTTGAGAAAAAACAAACAAACTTTGAGACAACCATGACCTGGAAGACTGAGAATCTCCATAGATGTTTAGAATTCTTGATGAATAGAATAGAATAGAATAGAATAGAATAGAATAGAATAGAATAGAATAGAATAGAATAGAATAGAATAGAATAGAATAGAATAGAATAGAATAGAATAGAATAGAATAGAATAGAATAGAATAGAATAGAATAGAATACAGAGTAGAACAGAGTAGAACAGAACAGAACAGAACAGAACAGAACAGAATAGAATAGAATAGAATAGAATAGAATAGAATAGAATAGAATAGAATAGAGCTGGAAGGGACCTTGGAGGTCTTCTAGTCCAGCCCCCTGCTTAAGCAGGAGAACCTACACCATCTCAGACAGGTGATTGTCTGAGATTGTCTAGAAGATTGTTGCTGGGTAAGTTAGCATAAAATTGAGATGGAATGAACTTCTCTTATACCACTAAACCAAATTGACGTATTGATCAAGTACGAAGTGCAAAGAATAAAGCATTAAAATGGGCTTGTTCCTAACTATTCACCTTTTCTCATAATTTAGCACTCGTTGGCAAGGAGTGAATAAACCCCAGAAGGATGTTGTAAGTCTGATAACTCAGTTCCTTTTCATTGTAGCATCTAACCCCTCCTGGTATGTGTGCTTAATTAAACAATATCCTATCTATAAATCCTCAGGCTTTAAGAATGCAATAAGAGATTTTATTTTGGGGGAAACAAGGGAACAAGCAGCCTTGGTCCATGAACTCATGAAAGCTTCCTGCTACTCCGGATAGAGGGAATAAAATATTGCTCCCAGACACCAGATCCAACATCTGTCTCTTCTTTAGCAAGCTGCTTTCATCACAAGAGAAAGGGACAGCGTACAAATAAAAGGCGGAATAAAGAAAATTAAGGTCAAAATAATTCTTTTTGTCGCAGCCACTTCGCATTGTCAACATGTCACCATGCCTAGTTTGGATCTGATGATGGTTTGGGGCACTGTGCCTTGTAACATAGTCTTGTTCAGCAGTAAGAAAAGGAGTGAGAAAGAAAGTTAAAAAGTAGGAGAGAGCTCACAAGATCATGGGTGATCTCAGAAAGATGCCTGAAGCTCACATGGATCCTGCATTCCTGCCTGGAATCACGCAAGATCGCATCTGTTAACACAGAAATTTGACAAGAGTTGGAGATCCTGGAAGATTTTGTCCATTGGAAGTCTCTTACAAGTTAGGGATTATGGACCATTTGCCCACTGGGAAATCTCCTAAGAGTTGGGGATTATGGGACATTTGCTCACTGAGAAATCTGATAAAGAGTTGACAAGATTTGGAGATCATGGAAGATTTGCCCATTGGAAGTCTCTTACAACCATTTGCCTACTGGGAAATCTCATAATTTGTTGAGGATCGTGGGATATTTGCAGATTGAAAAATCTCATGAGCGTTGGGGATCATGGGACATTTGGTCGACTTCTAATACAATGGAAAGCAGGATGGATGCAGCTTGTTATGGATCTCCATCATGGCTAAGCAGGAATTTCAACCTGAACCTCTACAATCCTAGTCCAACATTCAAACCATCTACTGTACATCCGGTCCTCCAACCTTCCACGTTTAGCAACTCCTGAATTTGACGGTCAGGTGGAAACTACCAGAGATATACACATATTTTATCTCAGCAGCAATGTTAGGGGAGATACTAAAAAGTATGGATTTTTACTAACTTCCTCAAGTTTATTAGCATCCCTTACCCTTTAAAGAGGCATGCAGGAAAAAGGAGACAAAGAGAGAGACGTTTGTCTTTAAAATCCTAACACGGCCCTGATCCTCTGGGTTGATCTACTCAGATGTATCTGAGGGGTCCTTGATGCTCTCTGGGCTTGCTTGTTTTCTTGCAGACATTTCATTATCCAAACTAGGTAACATCATCAAGGAGGAAGAGGAAGAGAAAGAAGAAGGGAGGAAGAGGAAGAGGAGGAGGAAGAAGATGAAGAAGAAGGGAGGAAGAGGAGGAGGAGAAGGAGGAGGAGGAGGAGGACTGTGGGGTCCTTGGAGCTCTCTGAGCTTGGTGGTTTCGTTGCAGACGTTTCATTACCCACCCTAGGTAACATCATCAATGAGAGGAAGGAGGAGGAGGAGGAGGAGGAGGAGTGGGGAGGAGGAGCTTGGGGTCTTGCAGTGTTTCTTACTGAGCTTGGTGGTTTTCTTGCAGATGTTTCATTACCCAAACTAGGTGACATCTTCAGTGCTAGGAAGGAGTGGGATTTGTGGGAAGGAGGAGGAGGAGGAGGAGGAGGACTGTGGGGTCCTTGGTGCTCTCTGAGCTTGGTGGTTTTATTGCAGACGTTTCATTAGTCTAGCACTGACAATGTTACCTAGTTGGGTAAGGAAACGTCTGCAAGAAAACCACCAAGCTCAGAGAGCGCCAAGGACCCCCCATTTCAACCCTGAGCTGCAGGCTGGTTTCAAATCTGAGCCATCTGTTCCAGAGACGGAAGTGATTTTTTTCTCCTCCCCCCCCCCTCAAGTTTTGCAAAATAAAAACAGCTGGCTCCTTTTCTAAGTTTCTAGGAAGGGAAGAAGTTCCCAAGGTCCAGACTGGAACTCTCATTATTCATAGGCACCAAGAAGGCATCTTAGAGGAATCTTGCTGAGCCAGCAAAAATGCGGGCTATTCTTTATGTTTTAGCGCCACTGTAAATATCTTCTGGTCCATTTTTTAAAAGGTTAGACCCGTCCTTGGGAGATTGAGCACTTTTATAACTGCGGGGAGGAGTGTAAATTCAGAATTCGGAGAAGGCGAGTGCGGTTGATAACCCAAACCAGGAGAGAGATAGGAAAAGAATTGGCTGAACATCCTGGAACATCAGTTACACTTCCAGTGTGTTACTTATATTGTTAAGGATGGAGAATTACCAGCTTGTCAACAATATATATGTTTTATGTACCAGCCTTTGTTGGAAGGGTATACCAAGAGGTAGAGCAAGGGTGGATTGTATACAATATTAAATCTCACTCTTCCAGAATTGGGTATGTCCAGTTTAATGAAAAGAAGGATGAGGGGGGACATGATAGCAGTGTTCCAATATCTCAGGGGCTGCCCCAAAGAAGAGGGAGTCAAGCTATTCTCCAAAGCGCCTGAGGGCAGGACAAGAAGCAACGGATGGAAACTAATCAAGGAGAGAAGCGACCTAGAACTAAGGAGAAACTTCCTGAACGTTAGAACAATTAACCAGACTGCTATCCTGTCTCCCCTGATCCTTCTCTTCACCAGACTAGCCATGCCCAGTTCCCTCAATTCTTCATCATGTGGTTTAGCCTCCAGACCCCTAATCATCTTTGTTGCTCTTCTCTGCACTCTTTCTAGGGTTCATTTCAGGGAAATGTTTCTACTTGCCGAAGACGGAGTGTGCAGTATTTCAAGACACAACAGGAAAATAGTGTAGAAACAACACAGGAGAAGAATAGGATCAAAGCAGAGTCTTTGCTTTGCTGCGAGAGTATTCTAGGTTTAATTGAAATAAGACCCAGAACATTCTTACCCTTTTATATTTGTAATGCTCAGGATTTTATGACCTAGTTCAGGGGTAGGCAACCTTGGCTCTTTTATGACTCGTGGACTTCAACTCCCAGAATTCCTGAGCCAGCATGGGGGAACTGTGGCCTTTTCATGACTCGTGGACTTCTCCCAGAATTCCTGAGCCAGCATGGGGGAACTATGGCCCCTTCATGACTCGTGGACTTCAACTCCCAGAATTCCTGAGCCAGCATGGGGGAACTGTGGCCTTTTCATGACTCGTGGGCTTCTCCCAGAATTCCTGAGCCAGCATGGGGGAACTATGGCCCCTTCATGACTTGTGGACTTCAACTCCCAGGATTCCTGAGCCAGCCATGCTGAGGGGAAAGGGAGAGGTTTCCAAGCTGAGCCATGCTGGCTCAGGAATTCTGGGAGTTGAAGTCCACGAGTCATGAAGGGGCCAAGGTTGCCTAGCCCTGACCTAGTTCACCAGAACAAAAATGGAAATTTAAGGCAGGTTGTAATCTTTGACAGACTAAGGACCATACCTGTGGTAGAGATGCTGCATCGTCAGAAGGAAGTTCTGAGATTTGAGAATGACAGATCGGTAGCCACACAGTTTGGGGCTTTCTATACATATTAGGAAGATCGTGCACTAATATATATATATGTCAGTTCAAGAAGGTTTCAGAAATATGTATATCTTCAACAGAAAGCCTGAAGGGCTGGTAGACAATACCAGCCAGCCAAAAACTCAAATTGCCTTGAGCAAAAGGAAGGTTGGCTGCATTATTAATACGGAGGCATTAAAATCCAGCAGGGATTCTTTAATAGCTGGAGCTACATATATTATCTCTATGGTTTACCTCAATAGTTTTCAGATATATTTTCAAGAAGCTCTAATTACATCCGATTTCAGGTTGGGCTCTAACCAGGAATACAAATAGCCTAGCTATTTTATAACATAACTCTTTAATTCACCTCAGGCATTCCTTATTGCTGAACTGAAGCTCAGATGTTCCTCCAGATCATCTCTGCATCCATATAAAGCCAACAGTGTCAACACAATTCCAAAAAAAGGGGTGTGAGAACCCAGTATGCCATCAGGAAAGTTTTGGCTGTTTGTTTATCAAGTGGAGAAGAAAAGGCAATACCAGCAAGTCAACCTTGATCAGAAAGATGGGACAAGAATCAACAAACTATCTTGATCCAACTAGGTCATAGTTGACCATGGAAGTGCAGAGCAGAAGGACAGAGACCCAACTCCTCAAATATATCCCCAGTGGCTGATGATCCTAGCACTTACTTTAACCACCTCTTCAGCAGACTTGCATTCCACTGATTCAGAGATATCCACCACCACGTTGTTTTCTTCAACAGAAATCACCTTGACAGGGACAGCAACCGTCTTCCCAGTGAGGATGGCTGTGTTCAAAATATCCGTGTCCTGGAACGCAATGGAAACAAAAGCAGATGTCAACGTAACATTGGTTGAGAGAAGTTCTCCTGAGGGTCAATGACCATTTAGTCAAGGTTCAAAGCAGAGTTGGCTCATTGTGGAAGGAAACTTCCTCTCTTGGGTGTCAGCCAAGGGCCACTGGAAAAACTGGGCAGGACATTATTTGGTTGTCTTAATCTAAACTAGCAGTAAGATGATCAGAGGCCTGGAGACTAAAACCTACGAAGAACGGCTACGGGACTTGGGTTTGGCTAGTCTAAAGAAAAGAAGAAATAGGGGAGATATGATAGCAGTGTTCCAGTATCTGAGGGGCTGCCACAAGGCAGGTTAATTTATTCTCTAAGGCACCAGAGGGCAAGACGAGAAACAATGGATGGAAACTGATCAAAGAGAGAAGCAACCTGGAATTAAGGAGAAACTTCCTGACAGTGAGGACAATCAACCAGTGAAACAACTTACCCCAAGAAATTGTGGGTGCTCCATCACTGGAGATTTTAAAGAAGAGACTAGACATTCACCTGTCTGAGATGGTATAGGTTCTCCTGCTTGAGCAGGGGGCTGGACTAGAAGACCTTCACGGTCCCTTTCTATTCTATTCTATTCTATTCTATTCTATTCTATTCTATTCTATTCTGTTCTGTTCTAGCCAACATTATCTTGACTTGGCAGAATCAGACTTGGTTAATACTTGGAGGAAGACTACGATAAAACCCCAGTGTTGTATCAAACGAGAATGTCCAAATGATAATAGTAATCTGAGAAGAAGGATGTGAAAACCACTTCCATGTTGCTCCTAAAATAATTACTGAATGCACCAGGCACTGAGCTGAATTGAGAATTTACATTTACATCTAAATTAAACCGATGATTAAAACAATATCCTGTCTTCAGCAGGTATCTGTAAGAATTCTAGAAAAGGGATATCATTAACTCATGGTCAAATAAGGCAACACTTCTCCCCCTCCCATAAAGTTTTGCCCAACTGTTTTGCTTTTTCATTTGAAGGAAATATTTTCAAAACAGAGCAGAGAGATAGAAATAAATGATCCGTAGATTGGCATCAAACCATCTGAAAAAAAAAAGGAGGCTGCCATTTAAATGCTAAACACATCAATTCCAAAACATTTGTACAGTTTAACTTCGCTCCTGTTCCGTAACATTTAGAGGACATTTACGATCTCTCTGTCATCAGAGATTAAGAAATGCGTATGAAAAATGCAGGGATGGAAAACACTGGCAGATTTTTTCTCTTCCTTTTTGCAAATTGAACCAAATGGACCAACCGTTGAATAAATGGGATGTTGGGTTGAGATCTGTAGATTTCTAATTTCAGTTGCTGCCCTAGCTTGGGGAAGGAACGAAAAAGAATTTCATCCTCATTATCAGGCTTTTCATAAGAGCTCTGAGCTAAATGAGAAATAAATTGATTTTTTTTTTAGGTTGTTTAATCTTCGCTACCCCTTCCTTCCCACATTTTATCCCTCATCATGAGATCCCTGGCAAGACCATGCAACACCTAACTCTAGCAAGTAACTAGATTTGAGGGTGATAGTTATATAAAGTTAAAAACAGAAATGGTTAAGGAGAGGCTGTTTCTGTCTGATGGCTAACTTAAAACAAAACCCAAAGAATTGCCTACAGTTTCCAATAGTTCATCTGCAACGTCTATGGACGTGCACCCTTCAAACTCAAGAAACCCCGAGGCAGAAGCTTGTCCACCCCAAGGATAAAACACCCCAACACAAACTGAGCAACGTGGTAGTATGCAGTACAATGCACTGAGACATGTGCAGATCTGTACATTGGGGAAACAAAACAAACACTTAATAATAATAATAAAGTTGGAAGGGACCTTGGAGGTCATCAAGTCCAACCCCCTGCTCAGGCAGGAAACGCTATACCATTTCGGAAAAATGGCTGTCCAGTCTCTTCTTAAAAACTTCCAGTGTTGGAGCATTCACCGCTTCTGGAGGCAGGTTGTTCCACTGGTTAATTGTTCTAACAGTCAGGAAGTTTCTCCTTAGTTCTAGGTTGCTTCTCTCCTTGATTAGTTTTCATCCGTTGCTTCTTGTCCTGCCCTCAGGCACTTTGGAAAATAGCTTGACTCCCTCTTCTTTGTGGCAGCCCCTGAGATATTGGAACACTGCTATCATGTCCCCCCTCGTCCTTCTCTTCATTAAACTAGACATACCCAATTCTAGCAACCGTTCCTTATATGCTTTAGCCTCCAGTCCCCTAATCATCTTCGTTGCCCTTCTCTGCACTCTTTCTAGAGTCTCAACATCTTTTTTACATTGTGGTGACAAAAACTGGATGCAGTATATCCAAGTGTGGCCTTACCAAGGCATTGTAAAGTGGTATTAACATTTCACGTGATCTTGATTCTATCCCTCTGTTAATGCAGCCTAGCACTGTGTTGGCCTTTTTGGCAGCTGCAGCACACTGCTGGCTCATATTTAAATGATTGTCCACTAGGACTCCAAGATCCCTTTCACAGTTACTACTATTGAGCAAGGTACCCCCTATACTATACCTGTACATTTGGTTTTTCTTGCCTAAATGTAGAACCTTACTTTTTTGACCATTTTCACCATTTTCACCATTTTTCATAAATGCATGGCAAAACATAGGAGAACAAAACCTATCAGGACAAGATTCAGTAGTCCATCTGCATTTAAAAGACAAAGGCCACTCTCGAAGATAGCAAAGTCTACATTTTGGACAGGCAGGACAGCTGGTTTAAAAAAGGGGTCAAAGAGGCCATCTAGGTCAAAATTGAACAGCCCTCTCTCAACAGAGGGGGAGGGATATGACATTGTCTATCTCCAGTCTACAACACGGTCCTTTCAACAGTTGCAAGAAGGCTCCACACCCATTTGCACCACTCAGGTGGCCTTGAGGACACAGATACACCTCCAAGTGGCCTCAACGACTCTCTAAAACAGACATGTCAAACTTGTGATGTCATGTGACGTCGCGCAACGTATCGGAGCTTTTTCCCCATTGCTGGCAATTCGGGTGGGCGCGGTTTCCTCGTGATGTGTCCGGCCCATGGGCCGGCAAGTTTGACACCCCTGCTGTAAAAGAATGCAAATGACCAGCTATCTGCAAGGAATGTAAATCCTTCCATTCCCCACTATCCAGTCAGAGCTGAAGAAGCTTCTTGGATGAGAAGCGAAACATCTTCAAAGAAAAACAAGAAAGTCCAGTTGCCTCTTGGGAAAGCACCTTTGGGACATTCATGCAAGGGTTCCAAAACCTTGGTTCTTCCAAGACCAAGTCTCAAGGCAGTTTCTTTCCCTATATATCATTGTCATCAGCGAACAAAAAAAGACCAATGTCATGGTTCTGACAGATGAAACTCTTCAAAGAATTTCGAGGCATTGTTTACCTTAAAGAATCTTTATTGGAGTAGCATAGCTTCGGCACTAACATAGTTGAAGCCAAAAACTGGATTCCCCTCCCCTGAGCACATAGTTGTTGTTGTTAGTTGCGAAGTCGTGTCCGACCCATCGCGACCCCATGGACAACGTTCCTCCAGGCCTTCCTGTCCTCTACCATCTTCTGGAGTCCATTGAAGCTCACGCCTACTGCTTCAGTGACTCCATCCAGCCACCTCGTTCTCTGTCGTCCCCTTCTTCTATTGCCCTCCATCTTTCCCAGCATTAGGCTCTTCTCCAGTGAGCCCTTCCTTCTCATTAGGTGGCCAAAGTACATAGTATCAAAGCACAATTCCCTCCTCCAATTAACAGTCATAAACCACATTCTCCAATTAGTTTGAAATGCAGGCTTTCCCTCCGGTTCTCCAATCCGCCATTCCTTATCATCTCTTATTTCAAAAGCTCTGAATTCACACACTATTACCATATTGTTACGTCTAACTAACTCCCATCACATTCCTCCACCTCTCCCAGTATCATCTAATTCTAAGAGTAAAGCATAAGAAAGAAAAAGGCTGCATCTCCATATGTTGTCAAAGCAAGAACATCCAGTGTTAGCAGCGTTGACAACCACATACTTATAGAATCAGGGGCTCATGAATGGACAGTAAAAGTAGTTATTCATCCAAGAATGTACAGTTGCAGACCAAAATAAGCAAAAAAAAAAGGTACTAAAAAACAAAAGAAAACAACCAACGGGCAAGAACCACTTCAAGCACTGGTCCACCAGGATGAAATAAACACTGTTTGACATGCTGATGGGACAGGTGGTGGAGATGCTCGTCTGGGTAAAGGAGGCTGATGGCAAAGTAGAACATGTAATATTCATATGGATTAAGAATCAAGTTCAAACTCAGGCCACCAGCGGGAGGAAACTGGACTTTGTTGTGATTAAAAAAAAACATTCTGGTAAAATTCCTTTCTTAAATTGAAGTTTTCACTGGGCCAGGAAGGTAGGAGATGGGAGAACTCATATCTGTATGAGATCAGCTTGGAGCTTGTAAACCAGCTTCATCATTGGGCCTCTGGGGGACAGGAAGTCCAGTGCAATGTTGTACTCGCTGTAGTTTGATCTGCCCTGTAAGCAGCAGAGGTTCCACCCTGAAATGATGCCCAATAAGCTGCCAAAGATGTTCTCTGCCAGCCGAGGAAAGATGGCATGCAGTTCCTTGGCGGGCAAACCTTCAATGATTGTCATGAGATCATGGCACCGCTGAGCAAAAGGCTTGTTTAGACAGCCTTTAAACTAGTTAGCAGGTAGCTGGGCAGAGGGACACAAACCGCCTCCTCCACTTCCTCCTCCATTCCACAAACCCCACTCCTTTCTAGTACTGATGACATTCCCTAGTTGGGTAGTGAAATATCTGCAAGAAAACAACCAAGCTCAGAGAGCAACAAGGACCACACAATCCTTCTCCTTCTCCTTCTCCTTCTCCTTCTCCTTCTCCTTCTCCTTCTCCTTCTCCTTTTCCTTCTCCTTCTCCTTCTCCTTCTCCTTCTCCTCCTCCTTCCTCTCCACAAGCCCACTCCCCTTACAGGAGAGATTATCTCTGTCCTCCAAGAGCAGTAAATAGGATATTTCATGCATCTGTCTCAACGTTACTGTCTCAACGTACATATAAACCTACTAGATAAGGGTCTATGGAGATTCTCACTCATCCAGGTCATGAAGAACGGAGGTTTCTTGGATGAGAAGAAACATTTTCATGGAAAAAAAAACCCCAAGAAAGTCCAGTGGCCTTTTGGGACTTCTGGATAAGGATGTTACTGAACTTCCAAGTCAGAATCATGAAAGTCTAAGCATGCCAGCCTGGGTGTCCTCCTATGGGGGGGGGGAGGGGCACAAACATGTAATAAAAATAAAATTAAAACATTCATGTCCTCAGACCGCCATGAAGCAAAATGTTTTATGGAAACAAACAACCCAACTGTGAAAAAAAAAAATTGCAATCAATTCAGAAGACCTACAGGTGCAACCTTCAACATTACGAGACAAAAACCAGCCCCGTTTCAGACTCTTTCCTCCTGGTTTGAAAAACAAAAACACACAAACGCCGTTCCTGAAATCCCCCCCCCCCAAATAAACTTTCATTCACGCCATTCAGATCTACAAAGCTAAAGAATTCCTTCCCCTGCTTGCAAACAGGCCTCCATTGATGAATTCCCCAGCGCTTTTAATGTACAAAGGAAAGGCTAGTGATTTCGTGTAAACAGATAATTAACAAGCAAAGCCATTAAGATGTGTTTTTCTGTCTTGTTTCTGTAACGGCTTGATAAGTTCAGAGTCTCTCCCAGTACAAGCGTTAACAACCAGCTCTTCTAACCCCCACGAACGTGAGCCCGGGCTGAAAAGTGATGGATGACTGGATTCTCTCCCCCTGCTTCCCAAGAGATATAGATTTCACTCGTGGAACGGGAAAAAAACCGTAGCTGCCTTTTTCTAAGCCTCCCAACTACAAATTATTTTCGAACCTCGTAGGTTGTTATTTTTATGGAGCCTTCACTAGCCCTTCCTGGCTTCCCATGGGTTCCCCCAGTTACACCGAAGTCGGAAAATCTCAGTCCTTCCATCACTGCTATACAATTAGCAGCAAGGAGCGTTTGTCAATGTTTTAGCCTAGAAAAAAATAATAATAATCATAATAACAACTTGTTTGCTTTCTCTGTTTTGCTGCCTGCATCTCATCCCCTGGCGCACGCATTCAAATGCAGCCCTTGCAATTTTCTTCCTGAAGCAGCTTCAGGGCTGAGAATTATATCCAACATTCTGCATATTTCTGCCAGTTGATTCTGCTGGCACTCAGGATTTGGGCATCATTTATTCTTCCTTGCCCCAGTGGGCTTTGTTTGGGATTTCTATGTTCATGAACCTTGCCGTCCTGGCCTATAAATCAGGATTTATATACGAATGCCGCCGGTCAACCCAATCCTCTATGTATTTTCTAAAGTCTTAGCAAAATATGGAGACTTCGGGACATCAAAACTGGCAATCTTCTATTAAAAACCCAAATTGGGTTGGAAGGAATTATCTGAGCAATGTCCTCCTCCTCTTTGCAAGCCCCACTCCCTTCTAGCACTGATGGCGTTACCTAGTTGGGTCATGAAATGTCTGCAAGAACACAACTAAGCACAGAGAGCACCAAAGACCCCATAGTCCTTCACCTCCCCCTCTTCTTCCTCCTCCTCCTCCTCCATTCTGCAAACCCCACTCCCTTCTAGCACTGATGATGTTACCTAGTTGGGTCATGAAATGTCTGCAAGAAAACAACCAAGCTCAGAGAGCACCAAGAACTCCTCCTCCTCCTCCTCCTCCTCCTCCTCCTCCACCTCCCTCCCTCCCTCCCTCCCTCCCTCCCTCTTATCTCTGCAAACCCCACTCGCTTCTAGCACTGATGATGCTACCTGGTTTGTGTAATGTAACATCTGCAAGAACACAAGCAAGCTCAGAGAGCACCAAAGACCCTCCCTCATTTCAATCCTGAGCTGCGAATATTCTCCTTCATTGGTAAATGAAAGTGGCTGAGAAGCTATTCCTTTCTTTTAAATTCCAGGAAGAATTATTTGTGCAGTTGGAAGACCAGAAAAAAAGCCAAAATGGTACAGTCCATGCCAATTGTGCACAATATTTCCTTCTCGTTCTCTGGCATCTGTGGAGGAAGTTTTTCCTATTTCTTCAGTCTCCATTCCTGAGTGGTTAACTCTGGTGATTGTCAAGGGCACTCGCCAATCCCCTCCCCCTCCCCCCCCCTCCCCCTCCCCTCCCCCTCCCCCCCCTCCCCCTCCCCCCTCCTCCTCCTCCTCCTCCTCCTCTCCTCCTCTTCTTCTTCTTCTTCTTCTTCTTCTTCTTCTTCTTCTTCTTCTTCTCTTCTTCTCTTCTTCTTCTTCTTCTTCTTCTTCCTCTTCTCTCTCCTCCTCCTCCTCCTCCTCCTCCTTCTTTTTGAGTACTAAAGAGAAGGATGGATAGATAACAGACTACCAGCTGGGCCAATTTTAAGATTAACTGCAAAGAAGATAGGCTGGAAGGGAACAAACAAAACAAGCAGTCATGATTTCTAGCTGGCGAGACAGACCAGCGGTCTCTCTCTCTCTCTCTTTCTGGCCAATTGCTAAACTGAAAATGATATTTCTCAGGTAGCCAAAAGGTGTAATTTCCTAGCAAGACCCCGACTTTCAAAATATGATCGTTGCCATTCTCCTCCCCCTCAGTGCCAGGAAGAAGAAAAGTTGGGATAGACTTTAACTTTTGCAGGAAAAAAGGAATAGAAATAGTCTCTCTCTCTCTCTCTCTCTCTCTCTCTCTCTCTCTCTCTCTCTCTCTCTCTTCTTTTCCCCTTCCTTCCCTCTCATCCTCCCTTTTCTTCCTTCCTTCCTCCCTCTCTTTCCTTTCTTCTTTCCCTCCTTTTCTCTTTTTTCTTCCTTCCATTTCTCTCTTCCTTCCTTCCTTCCTTCCTTCCTTCCTCCCTCTCTTCCTTCCTTCCACCTTTCCCTCCCTCCCTCCCTCCCATTGCCCTTCCTTCCTTCCTTCCTTCCTTCCTTCCTTCCTTCCTTCCTTCCTTCCTTCCTTCCTTCCTTCCTTCTTCTCGGAGTTGGTGGACTCTTGTACTCAACAAGAATTTCATTTTATGCTTCAGTGAATGAATGAAGGAATGGATGCTAGACAGATAGACAGACAGACCTCTAGGCACTAAATACTCAGGAAGAAGAAATGACAGAAGATTGTAAAGCTGCTCCTGGATGAAGAATGACTTTGTAAAATCTAGTTTTACAGCACCCATAACAGGAAAATGCTCTCTCTCTCTCTCTCTCTCTCTCTCTCTCTCTCTCTCTCTCTCTCTCTCTCTCTCTCTCTCTCTCTCTCTCTCAGAAAGACAATTCCTTCCACACCCTTGGTACCCCAGGCCTTTTAAAAGCAAAATTAAAAATGTAAAAAGTTACATACACAGCCCATTGGTGGAACTAAGTTATTCATTTGGTAATTTACTTAACAAGCAATGGGATAATAGCTGCCCTCCACAAGAATCATGGCTTCCAAACACCAACAAAGCAACACACATGAATGTTTTATAAGGAAACACACATTCACACACGCTGCCAAGGGACTTCCTCAGTCCTAAACACAGACCAGATGGTTCCCCCCCCCACCAGAAAAAAAAATATCCAAATGTCCACAGCTCCATTGTTGCTAAACTGGAGCTTCTAATGCAGTCAATTTTTAGACAGACACACAAACAGATAGATAGATGAATGGACAGACAGACAGGCAGATGGATGGACAGGCTGCTTGGCATGTTGACAGACAGATGAACAGATGAATGAAGGCAATATAAGTGTCCCAGGATAATGTTGCAGGATCTAATCTGGGTCAGCCATGGGGACCAGAGGTTTAGTCTTCCGAACACTGCCCAGAGGGCTACCATAAGAGGACAAATTATGCACTACAAAGGTCCCTTGGCAGTGGGAGATTCTTTTAATATAATCTACTGGATCCCCTGTGTGGATTGCCCTTGTGACTGTGTACGACAGACGGGGAGGAAGCTAACCACCAGTCTGCAAGGACACAAGTGAGACCCGAACTCATTGGTAGCCTCACATTGCAATGAACAAGGACATACACTCAGTTTCGCAGCTACTAAGATTGTTGGCTGAGCAGGTACAAAAATAGCCTTGGAAGACAATCCTCTGGTCCCGGTGACCAACCCAGATTGGATCCTGCACACAAACAGACATACGAACAGGCGGGTGGAGCGGGCAGACAGATAGATGAACAGAACTGGAAGGACAGGATAGATCAGGGGTGTCAAACTGCCGGCCCGCGGGCCAGATGCGTTGTGGCGAAACCGTGCCCACCCCATTGCCGGCAATGGCAAAAAAAGTCGCAATACATCGTGACACGTCACATGACGTTGCGAGTCTGACACCCCTGGGATAGATGGACAGACAGACATAATAACAGAATTGGAAGGGACCTTGGAGGTCTTCTAGTCCAACCCCCCCTCCCCCCGGCTCAAGCAGAAGACCTTGTACTATTTCAGACAAATGGCATTTGCAGAAAACGGAGTAGTTCCTGTTTTATTTTATTCCTTTGCCACAAATGATGAGGAAGGCTGAGGACATCTCTAAAAAAGGATTAATAATTGCTGAACTGTTGCCTACTTGCAGTAAGACAGATGCCTGCTCATCCAAACTGCAACGTGGCCATTTTTCCCTAATAGAGAATTTCAGAAGACGTACTGGTGTAATAAATTGTAATAAAGGCGCATGTATTATTTATTCATGTTTGGGGAGGCAACGAATCCTGCTGAAGGACAACCAGCCTTGCTAAATCAAGGAGGGGACGATGATGGGCTAGCAAGCTGGCAGATTGAAAAGGCTACTGTCCATCTTTTCCTGTAGTTGGCCAACACTTCCCTTCTCTCTTGGTGCCATTATGGTGGCTCACCATAATGGTGTGGCCGTCACAAAGATCCTGTTGCAATTTCACCTGATGGGTCTTGCTTCAGAGGGAATAATATGCAGTTGGATTTCTAAACTCTGTTGGACCAAGAGGTCCACAAGCCCACTCAAGACAATCCAAACTAGTTTCTAGAAGATACCTGGTTTCCCCTTAGTCATAGTCAAGAAGAGACCCACAGAAACAATTTTTTCAATGTTCTTTCAGTGGGTCAACTCAGAAGCTGGATTCACATATAGCTTGAAGTTGGAGGCAGTTGTATAAACCATTATTGGCAGGGTTGATTCATCAGGCTGAACCATACACTAGGGAGGGCGAATTGTGTGACTAGGATCTGATTATGTTAAACCATAAATAAGCAAACCAACTTATGCTAATCGCAAGAGACGGTTGTGATTGAGATATTTGCTTGGATCAAGGAAGGGTAAAATAAAATTGGTGACTCAGATGACTCAGATCACCTCCAACATCCCTTCCAACATCATCATCATCATCATCATCATCATCATCATTATTATCATTACCATCATCATCATCATCATCATCATCTTTTATTCATTAAACATGAACCTCAGTCAACTGAACATTCAAACTGGCTGGTGCTGATGGTTGACACGGGTTGCTACCAGCATCCTAGGTGTCAACCAGGTACCTCCTTAAAATATAAGATGTTCCGAGTAGCGCAGCTTTTTGTAACATTGCTGGAGTTATTGCAGGAAGCTGCAGTTTCTTGATGTGTTTTGCGAAGTTTTTTTACATAGTTCCCAGTGCCCCGATGACAATGGGTACCACTGTTACACGTTTCATCCATAATCGCGCAGTTTCGATGGCCAGGTCGCGATATTTCGTAATTTTTTCCAGTTCTTTTTCTTCGACTCTGGCATCTCCTGGTACAGCAATATCAATCAGCTGTACACTTCGGTTCTCTACAACTGCGATATCCGGCGTATTGTGTTCCAAATGGCGATCTGTCTGTATTCGAAAGTCCCACACGATCTTCACCCTCTCATTCTCAACAACTTTTTCCACCCTGTGTTCCCACGACTTTTCGGACACAGGCAAGTCGTATTTTTTACACAATGCCCAGTGGATTAATTTAGCAACTCGATCATGTCTAGATTTGTAATCAGTTTGTGCGATTTTGCTGCACTCACAGATTAGGTGTGAAACAGTTTCAACTTTGTCACTTATTATTATTATTATTATTATTATTATTATTATTATTATTATTATTATTATTATTATTATTATTATTATTATTATTATTATTATTATTATTATTATTATTATTATTATTATTATCATCATCATCATCATCATCATCATCATCATCATCATCATCATCATCATCATCATTCCAAAACAAGCTCCATAGCTGCAATACACATTCCATTCTCCAAAGCAGCATGAAATTTTTCCAAGCTTGACAGGCTGCTGAAAAGAACAGTGTTTATATGGCCAAATGCTGGCCTGAAGACACTTAAGTCTCTGTTTGGAAATGTTACATGCAAACATGCATACAAGAGAAAAGTTTGACATGTACCCGTAGTTGAGTCTTATGTAAGTGTGCCTTTGTAAATTATTCAGCAGGCAACGGTTGGGTTGAAGGCGAGCCGAACTGAACACAAACAGATCTGGACTTTCCAATTAGGTCCTGTCACTTGTTCAAACAGGATCAGGCTGTTGAAAAGCCAGGTTAATGCACTTAAGAGCTTTGAAAAAGCATCAGGGATAAAACACGGTAAACCTTAAAAATTCCACCCGCTAAAGAGGAAAGAGGCTTACCGGGAAAGAAAGAGGCCTTAAGTTAAAAAAAAAACACAAAAAACCCACCAGAGTGACAAACTGCCCAGGTCTCTCTGTTTTACAAATCACAGCTCTGCACAGTGAATTCTCCTTTCCCCTCACATCATAATAATCTTCTACATGTAAATAAATAAACACGGATGCCTCTCAGCAAATCTGTCACTTTAACTTTGCCGTTTGATGCATTCTCTGCCGGGCTTGCTTTCGTCGTTTGCCATTTGTCATCCAGCCATTTTTTTTTGGGGGGGGGGGGAATGCATCATGGAGATTTTGCAGGTTGTACCACAAAAGAGATTTTGTGGGTTGCAGCAGAAAAATGCATCACCGGGAAGCTCGGGAGCTTGGCTCTCCAAATTAGAAGACTTAATCTGGATTGAATTGTTCTCCACCTTAAAATGCTTCTTAAAAGACACCGTGTTTTTCTACATTCAGCACTACTAAATCTGGGGAGTAGGGTTGACCCAGTTTGATGGACCAAACTTGAGAATGGTGGGAAAAGAGAAGCACCACCAGAGGGCAGGACAAGAAAGAATGGTTGGAAACTGATCAAGGAGAGAAGCAACCTGGATTTAAGGAGAAACTTCCTAACAGTGAGGACAATCAACCAGTGGAACAGCTTCCCCCCAGAAATCGTGGGCGCTCCATCACTGGAGATCTTTAAGAAGAGACTGGACAATCACCTGTCTGAGATGATGTAAATTCTCCTGCTTAAGCGGAGTGCTGGACTAGAAGACCTCCAAGGTCCCTTCCAGCTCTATTCTATTCTATTCTATTCTATTCTATTCTATTCTATTCTATTCTATTCTATTCTATTCTATTCTATTCTATTCTATTCTATTCTATTCTATTCTATTCTATTCTATTCTATTCTTATTTCTAAGCTTCATTTGTCTACCAGTTGACTCTGAGATCCTTAGATGGACAGAGACCTCAGAAACATTTAAATGACATGGGCATTGACACAATCTCTATTAGTCAATTGCAAAAGGCAGCTTGACTTGCAGTAGCTGATATCCTGCGACGAGACCTTTAACACCATCAAACATCCACATATGCCTAATCCCAGGTCCTTGGGAAGGGCTCAATAGGTGGACAAAAGTGCCAAATCCAGCCTAAAGATCTGGCTGATTGCGCAACCAACTATAATAATAATAATAATAATAATAATAATAATAATAATAATAATAATAATAATAATAATAATAATAATAATAATAATAATAATAATAATAATAATAATAATAATAATAATAATAATAATAATAACAAGTCCACTAGTCTGGATGGTAGACGTGACAGTATCTGGAGACAACAGAAGAGAAGAGAAAGAACTGGCGAAGATAACAAAATACAAAGACCTGCAAATAGAAGTAGAATGATTGTGGCAAAAGAAAGCAAAGATAGTACCAATGGTCATAGGCACCTTGGGTGCAGCAATCCCAAAACAACTGGAGCGCCACTTGGACACCTTCGCCATTGACAAAATCCCCATCAGTCAATTGCAAAAGGCAGGTTTACAGCTGACATCCTATGACGAGAAACTTTAACACCATCAAACAACAACATCTGCCTAGCCCAGGTCCTTGGGAAGGACTCGATGGGTGGAAAACAATGCTAAATCCAGCCTGAACATCTGATTGGCTGTGTGACCAACCATCATCATCATCATAATCCCAAAACCGTTCCTTGATTTCCCCCCGCCATGCCAAATTGGCATGAATTTGCTTTCCCCCCCCCTTTTTTTTCCCCCAGCTTCCAAACTCACAGAGCTGATTTGGATATATCTGAGCAGATGGCAGCCTCCAACTTTTTCCTTTGAAGCTCCTGTTTTTCTCACCCTGCAACTCCGAGCAAGGGAATTGTCAGGTAATCAGCTTGGCAGGAGATTAAGGCACAAATGAAGAAGAAATTAAAAAGATAACGATAGCAAAATAAGTGGCTTGGCTGGAGCTGCAGAGTTAGCAGAAGAAAGGAAGAGCAAATATTCTTTTACCTTGTCTGATCCTGCCAGCATTTTATTTTATTTTTCAAAAAAAAAAAAGAAAATTCTAAGCATCAACTCCTTTATTCACCTTAGCAGGTTGCCTTACAGGCTGTGCCAACCTCGGTAATACGGCTTAGCAGAGAACAGACATACGCACACCTAAGAAGGCAATTCAAAGTGTATTTTTAGGAAACATCCCAGTAATAGTCTCGGGTCTATTTATAATTTATTGGCCAAGCACCACCAAATCCTTTTAACATTTCCCAGATGAAGGACTTATTATTAACTTCCGATTAGAATCATCTCTACAGAACTGGCTTTGCTTGCTTTCTTTGACTAGGGTTGAGCAAAAAAATATTTGATGTGCTACATAGACATTTGTGTGGGTGTGTTGTGTGGGTGTGTATCAAAGCTCTTCTCTTTCTGTTAATATTTTTTTTTTTAACCTCCAAGGATCATGTTTCCCAGATATTTGACCATGTGGCTTTCACTCGTTCTCACTTTCAGTGTGTGTTTCATTGTAAGGACAAACCTGGTTAATGACCAGGTAGCATAATGTTAGCTCATCTGTTTCATGGTGGGCTTGGAGAAGACAATTGGAAAGAGGTCCATCTTTATAGGAGAACAGAAGTGCATAATGGTGAAGGGTTGGATATGGATCAGTGGAAACCAGTTTTGAGTCTACCCTTACCCATGGAAGTTCATACATTTCAACTGAATTCAAGGGAGCATAATTGTTGGGTTCATATAAAACCATAGAATGCTCACACTACGGATTAACATGAAAACCCAATTCACACAATGGATAACAACAATGGTTGGGGGTCTTACATGCCAAAATGCAACTACTGTCGGGCTGCCAAACCAAGAAAGACATGTTGAGGTTCTAAGCTGTTTCCTTTATTGTTCCTCACCGATAGACAGAATCTTGCCAAACTAAAGTCATAGCGACTGGACTAATACTCAACATTAGGGACCAGCTCATCCACTGTGTATTATGTGGCGTTGCTATTTCAAACTATTAAAGCCACCTCTTGATTGAATAGCTGCATTCCATACGGTGTCATGATTAGAATGATGGACTTCAGCAGATCTCCAGTCTACTGAAATGATGGTCTTGTGTGATCATCAGCCAATAAACCATTCTTCAACCTACCTTTACTAGAATGTTAGGAAGACATTGCTCTCCAAACATCTTGGGAAGCAGGCATATTATTTTTAGGAAAGGTAAGGAAGACATTTCGACGTTCCCCTGAAAGCAATACAACAGTACAACGGATCTTTTAGAAATCGTGTAGGAATATCGACTCAGGATCTCTTACCATTGCTAATGGGACGATCCCCACTAGATCCTTCTGGCAAATGAAAATTTCAGAAAGGGCCATCTCTGTCATTTTCTTCTGAGGATATTCCACTTGCCAGGATATTGGCTGGGTTCCCGAAAGGCTGCTGAAGCTGGCAATTTCAAAATTCAGTCTGACAACTTCGCTGAATATGTTGTTATTATTATTGCTTCTGAATGAAAAGAAACAGAGAAAAGGTACTTGACTAGACGGGATGGCAAAGAACGGTTTAAAAAAAGAACTAGACAACCAGTGAAGCAACAACACATCATACATGGACAATTAGAAAAGAAGGAACAGGGGTAATTAAAAATTAAAAAAAAAATAACATTTGTCTTCAAGCAAACAAAACGGCATCATTTTTAAGCCTTTATAAATAAATGTAGGGAGTATATTATAGAAAGTCTGAGTGTTGGGTTTTTTAAGTAAAATGTGTTGGAACAAGTGGCCAGGCCAGTTAAGGAGAAAGCAAAATTAGCTATTTAAATCTGTTACGGTGAGTTGGAGAAGCTGGATACCTCTTCTAGCAATTGGCATGAGGGGAAAAAAAAAGAAATTAACAGGAGTCATCATCATTAGTCAATCAACTGTCGCCTCTCCCCCCATGGATTTGAGCTGCAATCTACATGGATGAATCCATCAAATCAATGGAACCAACGGTCAACTTGAAAGACACTTCATCTTTACCCCTTCTCTTTGCAAAATTTCAACTCGATGGGTGTGTTTAATTTGTCCCTGGCTAGATTTCGAAGCCGGCAATCCCTTTTGTTCATTTTTAACCAGGGCAGAACACTAAATGCATTGTCCTTATGCTGAATGGACTTCACAATAACTCACAGCCATGTGATATCACCACGAAGCCAAGCTGGAGTGAGCACAACATGCCTCCTGATCACATTCTAGGGCCACCCGTGAAATAGGTGGGGGAGGTAGAAAGGAGAAGGCAAATGAGAAGAGGGGGATTACAAGAAGTCCAGAATGTCCCCACATTATCTAAAAATCCATCATTCGATTCAGTTCATCTCCAAGAAGACTCTCTACTAAGGGTCCAATCTGGTATCAGAGGTTTAATCTTCTGAGTCTTTGGAACATCAAGGAACATCTCTCTCACCAGAGTGTGTGTTCTCTACTAAGGTCCAATAGCACCTAGTTTGGCACCTAAGAGAGAACATCAAAAGTTCTTTCTGAGCAGATGGGATACCAGTCATAAAAAATACGTAGGTTCCCCCCAAATTCCAGTAACCTCTCATTAACTACCACCACTCAGCTAATTGCATATCAATGCGGCTTACGCAGAAAAGTTCAGATGCTGCATACAAATGGGGGCACTGGACAATTTTGCCCTCCCTCCTGCTTAAAAGGAAAGATGGCACCAATTCCTTCAACCTTTTGGTTTCAAACCTTTCTCTTCAAATTTCCTTAAATCTGTTGACCTAAAACTATTACAAAAGGAACTCAGTGGTGCTTTTGAGATGGAAGCTAGCCTAACTCCGGCGCCATCTCTTTCTTCCTTTGAGAAGCGGTCTCACTTTTTAGTGTTCACCTGATGTGCCAGTCAGTGAAAAGCATCGCTTTAAGGCCTTTAAAGTTACAGAAAATGGATACAATTAAGAACGACAGTTCTTTAGGAAGGCATGGGGAAGAAGATTCACTTCTTTTAAAAAAGCTACTATTTTTACATTTCCCCCTTTTTCCTCCGTGTGTCAATAGGAAACCTGCCAGCTAAAAACAAATGAAGCTGAATTTCCCTCCCATAAGCTTATGCCCTAAACTAGATAACAGTTTCAGGTCAAGATATTCTTTGGAAGGATGTGATAGATGAATTCACAAGAGGCTTCTGGGAAGACAACGGAGTATTCCCCAGTTGAATACTCTGGACTCTCCAAGTTGGGATTATGTGGGTCCCAGTAGCATCTGCACGAAAGGTCAAAATTTGCAAAGAAATGGGTGCAGCGATGCAACAGAAGCCCTGCCCCTTTTGTACAAGGCTTGCATGAGCACAAGGGGTCCAATCACACCATTGCACCTACCATATTTTGGTATTTGTAGATGAGCAAGAGCTGGTTCAGAACCTTGGAGAGCTCCAGACAGAAGCCGGTCAAAAGTCCTGTGTTTCAGCTCTTGATATTTTCATAGAATCATAGAATCCTAGGGCTAGAAGGGACCTTGGAGGTCTTCTAGTCCAGGGCTTTTCAACCTGTGGTACGCGTACCACTTGTGGTACATTAATGAGTGGCAGGTGGTACGCAGCCCTGCCTAGCCAAGTGTAGTGGGGGAGGGAAAGAGCCAGCACAGGCAAAGACTTACAGTGAGAGAGTCCTCTGGAGCTGCAGATTTTACTTACGAATGGAGCCATTTGGGGAGGCTGCCTTAGCTGGCAGCCAGTACTTACATTTTTTTTTCTTCTTTAAGTGCCAGCTGGGCTCCTTACTTTCCTTTCTAGCCAGTAGCTAATTCTTAAAGGGGAAGTGCCTTTTTAAGCTAGTTCACTCAGCAGCTTGTCTTTTCTGTCTCTGGAGGCCTTTCCTTGTTTGATCAATATATGGAAGAGGGAAAATATGGGGGGGTTCAAATTCTTCCTTCAGAAGGAGATGGGAATGAGAAAGAGGGAGGCAGGGAAGGAGGGAAGTCCTGCCTTAGCACTTGGCCACCAGCAGCTCTGCCATTGACTTTGCTGTCAAAAGGTTGCAGAAGGGGATCACATGACCCTGGGACACTGTGACCATCATAAATATGAATCAGTTGCCAAGCATCCAAATATAAATCACATGACCCTGGGCATGCTGCAATGGTCATAAGTGTGAAAAATGGTCATAAGTCATTTCAGTGCAATTGCAACTTTGAACAGATTTTTTTTTTGTCACCAAGTTTTTGACACCTTGCTAGGTGGTACTCGAATACTGCCATATCCTAAAAGTGGTACAATCGGTAAAAAGGTTGAAAAGCCCCGTTCTAGTCCAACCCCCTGCCCAAGTCCTTATTCCATCCCAGACAAATGGTTGTCCAATCTTTTCTTGAAAGCTTCCAGCAATGAAGCACCCACAACGTCCGGAAGCAAGCCATTCCACTGTGCTCTCACTGACGGGAAATTTCTCCTTAGTTCTAGGCTGGATCTCTCTCTGATAAGCTTCCATCCGTTGCTTCTTGTCCTGCCTTCAGGCGCTTTGGAGAATAGCTTGACTCCCTCTTCTTTGTGGCAGCCCCTGAGATATTGGAACATTGCTATCATGTTTCCTCTGAGCCTTCTCTTCACTGGGCTAAAGATACCTAGCTCTCTTAGCTATTCATCACACAATTTAGCCTCCAAACTCAACCAGCTTCCAACGAGTAAAGTCAACGGAGGAGTTGGATTCGCTTAACAATCGTGACACAAAGGGCTATAAAATCAGAAGTGACTCTGGTCCAAATTGTAAGTCAAAAGACTACCTGTAGAATTAACACTACCCCATCGACGGACAAAGAATCTCTACTGAAATGAGATTAAAAAAAAAAAATTCTTTCAACAGATCAGGGCTGCAAAACCTCTTTCAGGTCATGGCCTGCAAGGAATTCTCAGGATCACGCTTCACAATGTAGATCAGCCCAGTCCGGAGAAGGTAACTCAATGAAGTTCCTTTGCAATCATATGCATCGATTTAATCCACAGCCTGAAGCAGACGATGGGGAAACGCTCACCTTTTTATTGGCTAAGCAGAGAAAATTGCCTCGCTAAGAAATGTATTGAAAGTCGAAGCATTTCAGGGAGAAAGAATTTCCGTCTGCGTGTGGGTGTATTTGCCAACGCAGCTTTTTTTTTTTTTTCCCTTCCCAAAGCAATTTCCATATTCTTTTTATTTACCCATGGAAACACTTCTCCAAACTGAACAAAGCTGAAGAAAAACAAGTAGATTTCAACGTCAGCATTCTGGAAGATAAGGTACGGTCCACTTAGCACTCTGTAATGCAGTTCTAATATACAACGGTAACCTGGCTGGTGCAACTGTTCTCAGCTTTATCAATCCCAAACCCAGAATTCCAGTCCTAATAATAAGAAATGCAATATTCTCCAAGATACTAGATCGTTCAAGGCTGAGATGAGAGCTGGTCCTGAAAGACAGAGAATCAGGGGGTTTGACCACTAGAAGACCACTAAGGTCCTTTCCCACCATATTATTCTATGTTCTAAATAGTTATTTAAGAACATTGGAACATAAGCCAGCTTCTTTGCTGCCAAATGGATGCTTTTAGCAGATAAATTGCATGAAACCTATCTTGGCTGAGGTTTGTTTTCCATGCAACATTGTTATCCCCAAGAAGCCAACAGCCATTCCAGGAACAACAAGTGTGACTCCCACTTGATATTGACTTTGTTAGCATGCAAATCAGCCGATTACAACGGTCTATCCACAAAGCCTAATCAGAATAAGGACCATACTTGCTAGACTAACAACAACAACAACAACAACAAAACAACAACAACAACAACAACAACAACAACAACAACAACAACAACAACAACAACAACAATAATAATAATAATAATAATAATAATAATAATAATAATAATAATAATAATAATAATAATAATAAAGTTGGAAGGGACCTTGGAAGTCATCTAGTCCAACCCCCTGCTCAGGCAGGAAACCTTATACCATTTCAGACAAATGGCTGTCCAGTCTCTTCTTAAAAACTTCCAGTGTTGGAGCATTCACAACTTCTGGAGGCAGTTGTTCCACTGGTTAATTGTTCTAACTGTCAGGAAGTTTCTCCTTAGTTCTAGGTTGCTTCTCTCCTTGATTAGTTTCCATCCGTTGCTTCTTGTCCTGCCTTCAGGCACCTTGAAGAACAGCTTGACTCCCTCTTTTGGGGCAGCCCCTGAGATATTGGAACACTGCTATCATGTCCCCCCTTGTCCTTCTCTTCATTAAACTAGACATACCCAATTCCAGCAAACGTTCCTGATATGCTTTAGCCTCCAGTCCCCTAATCATCTTTGTTGCTCTTCTCTGTACTCTTTCTAGAGTCTCAACATCTTTTTTACATCGTGGTGACCAAAACCGGATGCAATATTCCAAATGTGGCCTTACCAAGGCATTGTAAAGTGGTATTAATACTTCACATGATCTTGATTCTATCCCTCTGTTAAAGCAGCCTAGAACTGTGTTGGCTTTTTTGGCAGCTGCAGCACACGGCTGGCTGATATTTAAGTGATTGTCCACTAGGACTCCAAGATCCCTCTCACAGTTACTACTATTGAGCAAGGTACCACTAGGCTGATGGTTCTTTGAGAAAAACAGACATTATTGAAGAATCAGTAAATACATTGGTGCACATCTGTCGTCCTTTTCTAGAGGATAAACGAGTCACTGTGCACTCTTGGGAACTCGTCAAAACTGTTCACGTTGAATGTCCATCTTTGCATTTTGACCCAGATTACGGATCAGCAAACAGAAAAGAGAGTCAAAAGGACAAATGGATCGAATGATTTTGTCCACAATATCCCTGCACTGAGAAATAAAAATGCAATATAAGGGAATAAAAGGAACAATAGTCCAAACCATGTAAAAATGTTAAGGACAGCACAGATGCCAGCGAGAACCAGTGCCTAGGATAGATGGGAATTCGTCAGTCAGGATTTGAATTAACTGTTTGGCTCCTGTTTATTTTTTGACTCTCTAGTAGGGCAGAGAAGAAGCCATGTTTGTAATTACTGATGTTTCCTATTTGGATAGGGAGGACCAAGTTATTTATGACAAGTCAAAGAACTGAGAATATCGGAGGTGTAAATGGAACGGTCTCTTTTTCCCAAGCTTAGCTGAAAATAGGGATTTTCAACGAGGCACCGAGAAGAGACAGGAATGCACAGAGGGTTTAACTCAACTCAACTCTCTTTGGGAGTGGCCCAAAGTCCCCTAGCTGGCTTTTATGCCTAAGGCAGGATTAGAACTCACTGTATCCAGGTGATTGACCCAAAGTCACCCAGCCAGCTTTCATGTCTAAGGCAAGACTAGAACTCACAGTCTCCAAGTAGGAACAATCAGATAAGAGGCAACGTAGCTCACAAAAGGAATGGAGTATGGCAAACATTTCAGAAGGAAACTCTCCCCCCCCCAGTTTCTTGAGCTGTAAAGGTGAGGAGGGAGAAAGGTACATTCAGACTCACAAGATGCTACCAATATCATCTTGCAACAAGGTAGAATTAGCTCATACTGGGTGTGCTTCCTGTCTGGAGGCTGACATCCCCAGCCTGACAAGGAGAACGGTGGCGTGTGTGGTTGGAAGGCTGGGCAGGAGGTGAGCAAGCCCACGTTCGAGACCCAAGAGCTGACATGGGTCAGGGTTGAGCTCTCATCCTTCTCTCCAGCTCCTCCCGGGGACATGAACGGAGCCCCCAACTGGGTGTCCCCAGGGCAACGGTGATGTCACCAGCTAATCCTTTCAACCCGGAAGCACCTTGAGGCTTCTGATATGAGTGCAAAAGAAAAAAGAAAGAAAAGAAAAGAAAAGAAAGGAAGAAAGAAAGAAAGAAAGAAAGAAAAAAAGAAAAAGAAAGGAAAAGAAAAAAGAAAGAAAAGAAAAGAAAGAAAGAAAAAAAGAAAGAAAGAAAGAAAAAGAAAAAATAAAGGAAAAGAAAAAAGGAAGGAAAGAAAGAAAGAAAGAAAGAAAGAAAGAGAAAAAAGAAAGAAAGAGAAAGAAAAAAAGAAAGAAAGAAAGAGAAAGGAAGGGAGGGAGGGAGGGAGGAAGGAAGGAAAGAAAGAAAGAAAAAGAAAGAAAAAGAAAGAAAGAAAGAGAAAGAAAGAAAGAAAAAGAAAGAAAGAAAGAGAAAGAAAGAAAGAAAAAGAAAGAAAGCAAGGAAGGAAGGAAGGAAGGAAGGAAGAAAGAAAGAAAGAAAGAAAGAAAGAAAGAAAGAAAGAAAGAAAGAAAGAAAGAAAGAAAGAAAGAAAGAAAGAAAGAAAGAAAGAAAGAAAGAAAGAAAGGAAAACCCAGCCTGACAAAGTCTTCTTTAGTGGATTAATCACCTAGTAATTCATTTTTACAACCAAATTCAGGGCACACCTGCTGTAAGAGGAAAGTATTATGGGTATCACTGCTGAAAAGAACACAGCCATTCTTTCAACGCAATGTCAGGCCGTAATCTATGAGCTGTGAGTTACAGACTCTCTGCCACCAGACTCAACAGCTCATGAAAGCAGGTGCTGGCGTGGTTGGGGAACATGGAGAGAGCAAAAAAAAAAAAACGCAACAAATTTCAAAGATCAGATCTCTCTCACTTGGCAACAACAACAACAACAACAACAGCTGCAAAACTCCTTGCCGATATCTATCAATACCTTCCTGGATGCGCTTCTCCAAAGCTCCCATCTCAACAGTTCCTTGACATTTAAGTCAAAACTAAATTTTTCAGAAGGTCAGAGCAGAAACATGACGGGTGGCCCAGACGAGATCAACTCACAACTAACCTTGCCACAAGCACACAAGTTGAATGGAAAGATGGATGAACTTTATCTCCACCAGGAGGTAATTCATTATCTCGTGAAGCGCCAGAAACACCGTTTTGCTGTTTTTCCTAGAATATTGGTTGGCTTCTCCTAGCCTATTGATCAGCTGTCACATCCTTCCCACTCTCCCCCAGAGAAGGGGCTAGGAAAACAAGAGCCTGTCTACTTAATCCAGTATTCTGTTTCCAGCCAGAGCTACACGATTCCCTCCAGGCAGGGACCGCATAAGTAGACATCTCAGAAATATGACCACAGTGGCACCAGAATTACAAGAAGTAGAGGAGATGGTTTCTTTGCAGGCATCAACTCTTTGGTGGCAGTTACTTTGTGTATTGTTAGGAGAAGAGCAGGCAGAGAGGTGGAGGGTGGAGTTAAGCATGTTATCAGCTTAGAGTTGTTATGTTCCCATAAAGGGTCCCAGAGCAACCCCTCCTGAATTTAGTACTGAGCTTTAATTGACTAGATCAGGGGTAGGCAACCTTGGCTCTTTTATGACTGGTGGACTTCAACTCCCAGAATTCCTGAGCCAGCATGGCTCAGCTTGGAAACCTCTCCCTTTCCCCTCAGCACGGCTGGCTCAGGAATTCTGGGAGTTGAAGTCCACGAGTCATGAAGGGGCCAAGATTTGCCTACCCCTGGTCTAGGCCTAGGTCAGGGGTAGGCAACCTTGGCTCTTTTATGACTGGTGGACTTCAACTCCCAGAATTCCTGAGCCAGCATGGCTCAGCTTGGAAACCTCTCCCTTTCCCCTCAGCGTGGCTGGCTCAGGAATTCTGGGAGTTGAAGTCCACGAGTCATAAAAGAGCCAAGGTTGCCTACCCCTGGACTAGATTCTTCTGCATAGGCTTTCATAAATCTTCTAGGCCTTCATAAATCTTCTAGGCTGATTAAATCTTCTAGGCTGATTAATGTCAGTCACAAAGAATCAGCAGCATTCATAAGGTTGCCAGATGCCCCATCCCAGAAGACAAGTTGGTCTTCAATGTTATACAAATGAATCATCGTCGCAACTCCGATTTCTTAGAAGTAGAGGTTGGTGCAACTTGACAATTTTACTTCACTCAATCCTTTCCTGAAGCAAAGTCCTCGCTCAAATACCATCCATTCTTGATCAAAGGCTTATTCTTGGTCACCATCTATTCCCTCTCAGTCGCTGGTTTCTTCTGTGCTTCTCAGAAGGACAAGTTGAGGAACTGGCTCACCTGAACGCTAGTCCAAGAATTATTTCCTTTTCCTAATCATTGGTTTGAGATATCAACTCTACTCCCCAGAAGACAGATGCACAACCAAGATCTGGAGCCAGGTTTGACCCCTGTGTTGTCATCCCACGAGGTTTGGGAGCATTAGCAAAGACGAGAAGATGCATCTGTGTGTGCTACTGAAGACTGCTTTCTTCTTGTTAGGTCAACCTGCTTCTCTAATCTCTAGAGAAGATGACCTTTTCACCAGTGTTAAATAAAGATTCAGCTACTGGACCAATTAATTTTGGGTCCATAGAACAGAGCACATCTTAACTCCCATCCTGGATATCAAAACATCTTGGTTGTATGTGATGATTTATTAAAGTAAGAACATCATCTTTGTCGCTGAAAAAGATAGGGGAACAGACTCTCTCTGTTCTCCAAAATGTAGAGATCCATTTGATGTTCCCATCCACATCCAATTTTTATGATCTGGAGCTCCATGTGATGTTTTCCATCAGTAATTTCCGGGTAAGCAATTCTCATCTTAACTGGAGGACAATGAAAAATTAATCTCCGCTGAATGTAACTAAGTTTTTCAGAGCAACAACAAAACTACTTAGGCATTATCACTTTCAACAGATGTTTGCTGACTGCTTTCATTTACAAAAATACCTGTCATGTTTTACTGTTTCCTTGAGGAAAACCACACAAACACACAATCAGTTGGAATTAATAAAATGTTCCCTGCAGGAAAAGATTTTGAAAAGAGGCTTTCAACCTGCCATTCTAACACTGATTAGAAATGATTGAAAAACAATGAATGGGGGATATCTGCCTTCTTCTCTTGATTAAGCTTCAACACGCTTAACTACAAAAGATTGCTCAATCTTATTGCATAATCACCTCTCTTTTTATCTCTCATGAACATCTGTTTCTGCTTTTGGAAAAGCTGAGGTGGTACGTGTCACAAGTGAAAAGTTGTGTGTCTACAAGGAGGAAAAGTACCTTGAAGAAAATGATGGGGATGTCAACTCAAGGTATCTCCTGATACCTTAAAATGGTGTTTCTCAACCGTGGCCACTTGAAGATGTATGGACTTCAACTCCCAGAATTCCCCAGCCAGCGTGACAACCTTAAGATGTGTGGACTTCAACCTTATGATATGTAGACTTCAACTCCCAGAATTCCCCAGCCAGCGTGACAACCTTAAGATGTGTGGACTTCAACCTTATGATATGTAGACTTCAACTCCCAGAATTCCCCAGCCAGCGTGACAACCTTAAGATGTGTGGACGTCAACCTTAAGATGTGTGGACTTCAACATAATGATATGTAGACTTCAACTCCCAGAATTCCCCAGCCAGCGTGACAACCTTAAGATGTGTGGACTTCAACCTTATGATATGTAGACTTCAACTCCCAGAATTCCTCAGCCAACGTGACAACCTTAAGATGTGTGGACTTCAACCTTAAGATGTGTGGACTTCAACCTAATGATATGTAGACTTCAACTCCCAGAATTCCCCAGCCAGCGTGACAACCTTAAGATGTGTGGACTTCAACCTTATGATATGTAGACTTCAACTCCCAGAATTCCCCAGCCAGTGTGACAACCTTAAGACGTGTGGATGTCAACCTTAAGATGTGTGGACTTCAACCTAATGACATGTAGACTTCAACTCCCAGAATTCCCCAGTCAGCAAGGCTTTCCCTCCACTTCTAATTCACCAAGTCTGCACCTTTAGCTACATGCCTTGTTTTACATCTTAGTTTAATCTATGTTTTTAAATGTATGAGTTGAGTCCCATCATTTCTTCAGGGGGGTTAGAACCAGCAAAGATGGTGGCTTTAACCTCGTGATGGAAGCCCTACCCCCTTTTACCAGTCATGGATGCCATCTTTGTTTTTTGACCTTACCCCCAGATGACTTTGATTTTGGGGAGGATATATTAACTTTGAAACTTTTACCTTCCAATTATTTCCATGGTCCAGAGGGTTCCCATTTTTTGTAAAAAAAAATCCACTATACCTTTCTGTCTGCAATAAATCCAGATAATTTATACACTCTCTCTGCCTCAGCCTTTCTGTTGAATTTCTGGCACCATGGCACTGCTGCTAATTTGATGTTTTTATATTGCACTGTTCCGTCTTTTTTTTAAAGGGTATTTGTAAAATAATAACAGTGACAAAAAGATCAACAATATAGATATAATGCCTTTGGGGTGCAAAAAATAAAATAAAAATCCATACTCTTACCCTGGACTGGTGACATCTTTTTTTTTCTTCTTCACAAAATAATAATAAAAAAATCTCAGAGCAGTTTGCAATCATAAAATATACATACAATCAATCCAAGCCCAATGCAATAAACAAGCATCAAGAAATATGAGCATCATAAAATTAAAAAGAAATTGTTCAAGATAGCAAAAAAAAAAAAAAACCACCCCTCTTTAAAAGACACCAATCAAAATGAGAGAAACATTATCTGAACTTAAAAACATTATCTGAACCACAAAAAAGAGAACATGTTTTTTTTTTAATTGCAGAAGGAATCACGGTTTAGCACAGGGGTCTTCAAACTTGGCCCTTTTATGACTTGTGGACTTCAACTCCCAGAATTCCTCAGCCAGGCATGAGGAATTCTGGGAGTTGAAGTCCACAAGTCATAAAAGGGCCAAGTTTGAAGACCCCTGTCTTAAGAGGAAGCTATTTCATGTGACAAACAAGAACCTATTTGCTTCTTCCTGGTTTTCTGCTTACAAAGTTGGTCTAAGCCAGCCAGGGATCCAACCCCACTCAATCAGGGATCACATTCAGGCTAAGTTGGAGCCATGCCTTGTGTCCTTTGGTGGGGAGCTATAGCTCCAGGCAAAGAAGAGAAGATCCAAAGTTCAGTCCACATTTCCCAGTAGGGATGAAACCATCCCTATAACTAGTCAAACTAAGCTGACATGAAGAAGCTTCCAAGGTTTCCATAGGAAGTCCTCATTGACACCGAGATTGCATAAAGGAAGTCCTACACTCGATCCCAGGATCTCTATACAAGGGCTGCGTCAAGTGATTATGGAAATTGTAGTCCTATGCATCTAGAGATGTTGGAGAAGACTCTTGGGAGTCCCTTGGACTGCAAGGAGATCCAATCAGTCAATCCTAAAGGAAATCAACCCTAACTGTTCCTTGGAAGGACAGATCCTGAAGCTGAAAGTCAACTACTTTGGCCACCAAAGGAGAAGACAGGACTCCTTGGAGAAGACCCCGATGTTGGAAAAGATTGAAGGCAAAAGGAGAAGGGGGTGGCAGAGGATGAGATGGTTAGATAGTGCCATCAACGCAGTGGATGTGAGTTTGGGCAAACTCAGTTAGTCAGTGGAGGACAGAGAGTCCTGGTGTGCTATGACCCATAGGATCATGAGGAGTCAGAAATGATTTAGCAACTGAACCACAAGACATCCAGAGAAACAAGCTTGGACTAAAGGCAACGTCTTGAAAAAGAAGAAGATCCCTTAAAAGGGAGGGAGTTCCAAATATGTTTTTTCACTGGGGATTCTTGTTTTTCTTTGAAGACTCTTTTGCTTCTCATCCAAGAAGCTTCTTCAGCTTCTCTCCGAGCTGAAGCTGAAGAAGCTTCTTGGATGAGAAGCGAAACGTCTTCAGAGAAAAACAAGAAAGTCCAGTTGCCTCCTGAAAAAAACAAACATCTTTGGGATAATAACTATGACCTGGGGGACTGTGAATCTCCACAGACTTAAAAGGGAGTGTTTTCTGAATCAGAGTGAAGTGAAGCATCATCGCCATCTAGTGGCAGACAGTATAATGCAGGAACTAAGCCCTATGAACTCTTGACAGGTCTCAAACGGCGACGTGAGATGTTTCGTGGTTTCCTACAGTCATCTCAGCCCTTCCGTTGGAGGCGAGAATAGAGAGAAAGGGCAATCTTGCTACACAGCTGGAACTTCTTCCACAGGCCAAGGTGCAAGATTGCTGCGGACGCCTTGTTTATGAATTTAGAAACCCTTTGTAGTTGGCTTTCACCGACGTCACCCTTCAGAAGTCTTCAGGTAGACACTGAAATGTGACCTGGATGTTCTCCAATAAAACTATTTCTAGAGATAAATTTCTTTGAGGCCTAAACTGAGGTAGGAAAAGAGGGTTGGTCCAATTCTGATGCAAGATTTAAAATACTCACTGTTCAAGTTCCAAAGGAAACCCACCCTAGCTATATCTATATCTATATCTATCTATATCTATATATCATTTATATATCATCTATATCATTATCATCTATCTATCATCTATCTAACATCTACAGTATCTATCATCTATCATTTAACATCTATCTATCATTTATCATTTATCTATATATCTATATCTATAATCTAACATCTAGCATCTATATCTATATCATCTATCTATCATCTATCTAACATCTATCTATAATCTATCCTATCATCTATCACCTATCTATCACCTATCTATCCCTTATATCTATATCTATATCTATCATCTATCTAACATCTATCTATAACCTATCCTATCATCTATCACCTATCTATCATCTATATCTATATCTATCATCTATCTATCATCTGTCTAATGTCTATCTATCATCTATCACCTATCTATCATTTATATCTATATGTATCTATCTATCTCTCATATGTCTAACATCTATCTATCATCTATCATCTAGCTAACATCTGTATCTATCTATCATCTAGCTAACATCTATATCTATCTATCTATCTATCTATCTATCTATCTATCTATCTATCTATCTATCTATCTATCTATCTATCATCTAGCTAACATCTATATCTATCTATCTATCTATCTATCATCTAGCTAACATCTATATCTATCATCTAGCTAACATCTATATCTATCTATCTATCTATCTATCTATCATCTATCTAACATCTATCTATCTATCTATCTATCAATCTATCTATCTATCATCTAGCTAACATCTATATCTATCTATCATCTAGCTAACATCTATATCTATCTATCTATCTATCTATCTATCTATCTATCTATCTATCTATCTATCTATCTATCTATCTATCTATCTATCTATCTATCTATCTACCTACCTACCTACCTACCTACCTACCTACCTACCTACCTATCTATCTATCTATCTATCTATCTATCTATCTATCTATCTATCTATCTATCTATCTATCTATCTATCTATCTATCTATCTATCTATCATCTATCTATCCACCCATCCATCCTACTCTTAGATATTTTACTATATCTGGCCTTAGGGCTGCAATAATCTGATTGATTGATGCCCGAACCCAAGAAAACTCAGGATTCCCCTTGTAGGAATCTTATCAATGGAAAGTTGTGAAACCAATTCATACCTCAGACTTGCCCCAAGTGAGACTATAAATAGGAAACGCTTTGCGCATCGCCTGGGAGATACTTGAGAGGTCACCCGAACAACCTTCAACAAATTGAAACAGGCGAAGCAAATGGATCACTAATCAAATCAATTTCCTCCTGGGGAAATTGATTTGGAATTGAAAGGGAGAGACGAGTCGAGCGTGATTGGGATTGTTAAGCCAGAACATCAAGTTGATGAATAACAGCCATTATGTCTCACTGTACAAGACGGAACGACGTTAGAAGTGGAGGAACTGCCTGCCCAAGCGATTGGAGTTAACAAGGGGAAGATTTAGGCCATGGGGGAGAGAAATTGAAGGATCTGGAAGGTTTCAAAAGATCTGGAAGATGGCCAATCCTCAACTTGAAACTCAAGAAACTCAAGGAGAAACTGGAAAGCCAAATCTCAAGGACCATACTGCTATTACAGGACAGAACAAAATGACAAGAGTTGGAAGGGACCTTGGAGATCTTCTAGTCCAGCCCCCTGCCCAAGCAGGAGACCCTACACCATTCCAAACAAATGGCAGTCCAGTCTCTTCTTAAAAACCTCCAGTGATGGAGCATATGGAACTTCTGGAGGCAAGTCCCAAGCTACTTTTTCAGGAGGCAACTTGACTTTCTCGTTTTTCTTTGGAGACGTTTCGCTTCTCCTCCAAGAAGCTTCTTCTTCAGCTCTGACTGGATGCTGGGGAATGGAAGGATTGATACTCCTTGCAGGCAGCTGGTCATTTGCATTCTTTTAGAGCGTTGTGAGGCCACTTGGAGGTTTACCTGTGTCCTCAGGGTCACCTGAGTGGTGCAAATGGGTGTGGAACCTTTTTGACTGCAGGATGTTTTCTGCCCTGGGTCCCTTCACTGTTGAAGACGGGCGCAGGCCGTTGGGGATGAGTCTGTGTTGTCTGCATCTCATCACAGGACCCATTTGTGCTTCAGTTTGAGATGCAGACAACACAGGCTCACCCCGAACAGCCTGCAACAGAGGCAAGCCGTTCCACTGATTGACTATTCTGACTGCCACGAAATTTCTCCTCCTTTCTAGATTGGTTCTCTCCTTGGTTAGTTTCCATCCTTTACTGCATATTGGATGATGGGATAATATCAACGCCCCACGCCCCCCAACATATGACCACCATCTGGACTTGTTTTGATCAGACCTTACAACACCTCTACTCTTTCTCTTTCTCTCTTTTCTAGTTTGTAAGTCTACTTGAAGTAAATCATATGAGAGGTATGTTGGCCCATCCTGTTGTAAAATTAACCAGTGGAACAGCTTGCCTCCAGAAATCATGGATGCTCCATCACTGGAGATTTTAAAGAAGAGACTGGATAGTCACTTGTCTCAAATGGTATAGGGTCTCCTGCTTGAGCAGAGGTTCCTTCCTATTCTATTCTGTTCTGTTCTGTTCTACAATTATTCTATTCTATTCTATTCTATTCTATTCTATTCTATTCTATTCTATTCTATTCTATTCTATTCTATTCTATTCTATTCTATTCTATTCTATTCTATTCTATTCTATTCTATTCTGTTCTGTTCTGTTCTTTTCTGTTCTTTTCTGTTCTACAATTATTCTATTCTATTCTATTCTATTCTATTCTATTCTATTCTATTCTATTCTATTCTATTCTATTCTATTCTGTTCTGTTCTGTTCTTTTCTGTTCTTTTCTGTTCTACAATTATTCTATTCTATTCTATTCTATTCTATTCTATTCTATTCTATTCTATTCTATTCTATTCTATTCTATTCTATTCTATTCTATTCTATTCTATTCTATCCTATCCTATTCTATCCTATCCTGTCCTGTCCTGTCCTGTCCTGTTCTGTTCTACAATTATTCTATTCTATTCTATTCTATTCTATTCTATTCTATTCTATTCTATTCTATTCTATTCTATTCTATTCTATTCTATTCTATTCTATTCTATTCTATTCTATTCTATTCTATTCTAGTCTAGTCTAGTCTAGTCTAGTCTAGTCCAATGGAAGGCAATCTTCATTGGAGCTAATACCTGGGAAGGAAGTTTGGACCTCTCACCATGATCCACCGGTCTTAAAAGGCCTCTACATGACTCTAGAAGATGGTTAAACAGAAGCCAAACGCTTCCAGGTTGTGCAACAAATCTTTTTTGCCATTTTGAATCACCAGCTACTGGGAACCTGGTTGCCACAATATAAAAAAAGATGTTGAGACTCTTAGAATGAAGAGAAGAGCAACAAAGAACATTAGGGAACTGGAGGCTAAAACATTTGAAGTATGATTGCAGGAATTTCTCCAAAGCAACAGAAGGCAGGACAAGAAACAATGGATGGAAACTAATCATGGAGAGAAGCAACCTGGAATTAAGGAGAAACTTCCTGACAGTGAGAATAATAATTAATCAGTGGAACAGCTTGCCTTCAGAAGTTGTGAATGCTCCAACATTGGAGGTTTTTAAGAGGAGACTGGACATTTGTCTGAAATGGTATAGGGTTTCCTGCCTGAGCAGGGGGTTGGGCTAGAAGACCTCCAAGGTCCCTTCCAACTCTGTTATTCTATTCTATTCTATTCTATTCTATTCTATTCTATTCTATTCTATTCTATTCTATTCTATTCTATTCTATTCTATTCTATTCTATTCTATCCTATCCTATCCTATCCTATCCTATCCTATCCTATCCTATCCTATTCTATTCTATTCTATTCTATTCTATTCTATTCTATTCTATTCTATTCTACTCTACTCTACTCTACTCTACTCTATTCTACACTCTATCCTATCCTATCCTATCCTATCCTATCCTATCCTATCCTATCCTATCCTGTCCTGTTCTGTTCTGTTCTATTCTATTATCCGAGCTTCCAACTTTGTCATTCTGTTATTCTATTCCGAATGCTGATAGGCTTAAAAGTTATCTATGATTTTTTATTTTTATTTTTTTTTGTCAACAACGCATCATCTGGAAAAGTTTGGGAAATCGCTGCCTGCAGAATGCTAATGGGATTTTTATTCACTTTATTTTAAAGATGTTAGATCAGGGGTTTCTGTCTCCCTTGCACCTCCCTGCCTTCCAAGCTTTATTGCCTGGGTGATTTATTCTCCTCGCCATTATCGAAAGCCAAAGAAGTGATTTCTCTCGCTGAAGTCAGCTGTTCACAAATTCCAGCAGATGTTCCTATTTCCATGGTGCTTTCAGCCTGCGGGGTAGGGAGGGGATAGGAGCCCACCTCTCTTATGCATCATTTTATCTTTTTCTTTTTTTTTTAAAGTCACAAACGGTTCTCTGCCCAGGATGATCAAGTGGAAGTTTACCAAAAGCGCAGGGCAGCGGTGACATTGGCAAATTGGATTTTCTGCCAAGCTGAATTTCTGAGACTCCCTCGATCAATTAGTGCGGTCACAAGTGAGGTTTGTGCTTCCCCGCAAGATTTTCTCTTACAAGGTTGTGTTATGAATTCGGTGCCTCCGATGGGATTGTCAAATCTTGCTCCGAGAAGCCCTTTGATCAGGAATCTACCCTTTCATTCCTCTCCCATCTGCGGATTGTCTACCGTTCCTTCTCTTTTCTTTTTCAGCACCCTCAAATCTCTTGGATGGGGCCAAAACCCCTGCTGCAAAAACTCAAGAGGCAGGAATCTGGGGGTCTGTGTCCCCATCGCTGAAAGAAAATATTCTGTGAAATCGCTTTGGAAAAAAGAGAAAGACGAGAGGCCCAAAAAAAAAAAGAAAGTGGGAGGAGGGCGGCAATGCAGAATGATCCCATTAACAGAATGTAGACCATCGCCAAATTAAATTAGTTTTAATAAAATAACTGCTCTGTGCAGATAGGACTGTGGGGAACGGTCCTGTAATGTTCTGAGAGTCCGTTTTGTGGGAGGGGGAGGGAGGGAGGAAGGAAGGAAGGAAAGGAAGGAAGGGAAGGAAGGAAGAAGGGAGGGAGGGAGAGAAGAAAGGAAGAAAGGGAGGAGAGAGGGAAGAAAAGAAGGAAAGGTGGGAGGGAGGGAGGGAAGGAAGGAAGGAAGGGAAGGAAGAAGGGAGGGAGAGAAGAAAGGAAGAAAGGGAGGAGAGAGGGAAGAAAAGAAGGAAAGGTGGGAGGGAGGGAGGGAGGGAAGGAAGGAAGGAAGGAAGGGAAGGAAGAAGGGAGGGAGAGAAGAAAGGAAGAAAGGGAGGAGAGAGGGAAGAATAGAAGGAAAGGTGGGAAGGAGGGAGGGAAGGAAGGAAGGAAGGAAGGAAGGGAAGGAAGAAGGCAGGGAGAGAAGAAAGGAAGAAAGGGAGGAGGGAGGGAAGAAAAGAAGGAAAGGTGGGAGAGAGGGAAGGAAGGAAAGAAGGAAGGAAGGAAACAAAGGAAGGAAGGGAAGGAAGAAAGAAAGGAGGGAGAGAAGAAAGGAAGAAAGGGAGGAGGGAGGGAAGAAAAGAAGGAAAGTTGGGAGGAAGGGAAGGAAGGAAGGAAGGAAGGAAGGAAGGAAGGAAGGAAGGAAGGAAGGAAGGAAGGAAGGAAGGGAAGGAAGACATTCTAGACTAGGACAGAATAGAATAATCTGAATTAGATACATTTACATGGCCAATGTAAATAAAATGAGGAGGGAGCAACGTCAGAAGGTGAAGATTGAGCACATGCTGGAAAATAACAAACTATTCCCGGGGCACTTATGAGCCCGTGACATCATAAACGGGATTGGAATTCCCTGCCCAAAGAGACCGCCGAAGATGGAATCGCGGCCTGGTACTTTTTAAGTTCTCTTTAGGAAAAAAAAAAAATCTCCTTTTGCTTTTTGCCACCTGCAATTTGCACATCCAATTGGACTGAATTGGTGACGGTAGCCAGGAAGAAAAAAACATGCTCCAAGAGCTTGCCACATCGGTTTTTCCACTCACATCACTTCAAGCCTGGCTGTAAATAAATGGATCGTGGCTTCAGCGCACCGGGGGAAGGGCAGCGCCCTTTGAGATCGCCGCAAAATAAAAGAGAATTAAGGTTTCTATCCGAACGCGTTTCCTTAATGTGTTGACACGTCTGTTGTTTCTCCCTTCCCCGCGAATGGGGAAACGGGGGAAGCTCCCTCCGTGGCGCATTGCGCCATTCCCACGATCATGCTCCCGCTCACGATGATCAGCAACCCAACCTCATTAGAGAAAGAGTGGTTGGCTGGATGATGGATTAAGTTGGATCCTTGGTGGTCTCTGAACATGTTGGGGTTTTGTTTGTTTTTTGCAGATGTTTCATGATCCAATTAGGGAACCTCATCGGTGCTGGAGGAAGAGGACCAGGCAGAAGAGGGGAAGAGAGGGAGGAGGAGGACTGGGTGGCCCTTGGTGGTCTCTGTTTTCTTGCAGACTTTTCCTGAGGCAACGTGGTAGCGACCAGAAGGAATCCAGCTGTTGCTAGCACTGAGGAAGTCACCTGGTTGAGTTATGAAACATTCGCAAGAAAAACAACGGATGGAAACTAACCAAAGAGAGAAGCAGCCTGGGACTAAGGAGAAATTTCCTGACCGTGAGAACAATTAAATCAGTGGAACAACCTGCCTCCAGAAGTTTTGTGAATGCTCCAACACAGGAAGTTTTTAAGAAGAGACTGGACAGCCACTTGTCTGAAATGGTATAGGGTTTCCTGCCTGAGCAGGGGATTGGACTAGATGACCTCCAAGGACCCTTCCAACTTTATTGTTATTGTTATTGTTGTTGTTATTATTGTTGTTGTTATTGTTATTGTTATTATTATTATTATAAAACCAACAGACACCACAGTCGTCGTCATCGTCCTCCTCCTCCTCCTCCTTTCTAGCATAGATGATGTTACCTAGACACGTAATGAAATGTCTGCCACCTAGAACTAAGGAGAAACTTCCCAACAGTGAGGACAATCAACCAGTGGAACATCTTGCCACCAGACGTTGTGGGTGCTCCATCATTGAGGTTTTTAAGAAGAGATGGACAGCCACTGGTCTGGAATGGTGTAGGGTCTCCTGCTAGAGAAGAGGGCTGGACTAGAAGACCTCCAAGGTCCCTTCCAGCTGTATTCTGATTCTGCTACTTGTTTCAGGATCTTAAGCCAGGAAAGTTTGTTTCCTTAGTCTGTTGTCCAGCCAAGGTAGCGCTAAGAGCAACTGGGAACCAGGACCAATTTGCTGGACAGAATGGTGGGCTGCTCACGGTTGGGGGGGGGGGGTCTTCCGCTCAGATGCTCTGAACAAGCCGAGACAAGATCAAAGCATCTCGCTTCGCCTGCAGAGACCCAAAGCATCTTTCCCCTGACCGCCTATCAAAGTAACATCAGAACGGAAGAAATAAGGCTAATTATTTCCTTAAAAGCCCTAATCGTGTACCTTGAATCTGTGATTCTTCGTTAGGGGACAAAGCAGCTTAGTTGAGCAAAGTGACCTGTTTCTCGGGGCAAATTAAGAGAGAGCCGGGCCACAAAAAGCTCAGATACAGCATCCTTTAGTTAGGCTGCCTTTACGCATTGTTGAGGTTCTATTTAGAACAGGGGTGTCAAACTCGCGACGTCACGTGACGTGTCGTGACGTAGTGGGACTTTTTCCCCCATTGCCAGCAATGGGGTGAGTGCGGTTTTGGCGTGAGGCATCCGGCCCATGGGCCGGCAGTTTGACACCCCTGTATGAGAACATACAAGGTCCTTCTAGATGGGTTCCTGATTCTCAAGGGGAGGCAAGAAAACTGATTCTTGAAAGCTCACCATTGACAGGAAATTCTTTCCTTCCTTCCTTCCTTCCTTCCTTCCTTCCTTCCTTCCTTCCTTCCTTCCCTCCTCCCTCCCTCCCTTCCTTCCTTCCCTCCCTCCCTCCCTCCCTCCTCCCCCTCCCTCCATTCTCCTTCCTTCTTTCCTTCCTTCCTTTGCTTCCTTCCTTCCCTCTCTCCCTTCTCTCCCTCCCTCCCTTCCCTTCCCTCCCTCCCTTCTTCTCTTCTCTTCTCTTCTCTTCTCTTTCCTTCCTTCCTTCCTTCCTTCCTTCCTTCCTTCCCTCTCTCCCTTCTCCCTCCCTCCCTCCTTCCTTCCTTCCTTCCCTCCCTTCTCTTCTCTTCTCTTCTCTTCTCTTCTCTTCTCTTCTCTCCTCTCCTCTCCTCTTCTCTCCTTCCTTCCTTCCTTCCCTCTCTCCCTTCTCCCTCCCTCCCTCCCTCCCTCTTTCCTTCCTTCCCTCCCTTCTTCTTCTCTTCTCTTTCCTTCCTTCCTTCCTTCCTTCCTTCCTTCCTTCCTTCCTTCCTTCCTTCCCTCTCTCCCTTCTCCCTCCCTCCCTCCCTCCCTCCTTCCTTCCTTCCTTCCCTCCCTTCTCTTCTCTTCTCTCTTCTCTTCTCTTCTCTTCTCTCCTCTCCTCTCCTCTCCTCTCCTCTCCTCTCCTCTTCTCTCCTTCCTTCCTTCCTTCCTTCCCTCTCTCCCTTCTCCCTCCCTCCCTCCCTCCCTCTTTCCTTCCTTCCCTCCCTTCTTCTCTTCTCTTCTCTTCTCTTCTCTTTCCTTCCTTCCTTCCTTCCTTCCTTCCTTCATTTCCCTCCCTTCCTCTCTTCCCATTGCCTTTCCTCCCTTTCCCCCTTCTCCTCCCTTCTCCTGCCTGGCTTCCTCCTCTCCATTATTTCACCGCAACCATGGGTCCCCTCAGCCAAGTGGTCCTTCCCATTTTGATCAACGTCAAAGAGAACCACAATGCTCCACAGGCTGAGGCCCAGGATCCCACTTACCTGCTGCGTGCATTTGCCTTGATCCTGTGACACATCACAGTGATGGTTGAATGCTTCCCGCCATTACTGACCTCCTGCATCACTTCCCACTGCCGTAGGTCGCTGATTTTGGTGCTCAGGATGTTTACCCCTTTTTTCACTTTTGCCCTGTTGGAAGGAAAGTTGCAAAAAAAGAAAAATTAGATGAAGGAGAGCGATCGTTCCAAGGGGCACATGTCTATCTCTACCTGCAGAGAATCTCTCCTACTTAACTCCACTAGAGAAGGACTTTTCTTTGAACGATAATATTTGGTCTCACGGCCAAAGAGCTTTCTGTTTTCCTCTCTCGTTCCCTGGCTGCTTGAAAACTTCTTCCCCGTTTCCCCAAAGAGAACCTTGTCCAAAACACACAAACGAGCCTAACAAGCCAGAAAAACTAACACATCTCACCATGTCAAAGCCAGTTTGTTCTAGTATTTAAGGTACCAGGCTAGAAAGCGGGAGACCGTGAGTTCTAGTTTAGCTTTAGGCATGAGAGTTGGCTGGGTGACTTTGGGTCAATCACCAGGAGATGGTGAGTTCTAGTTTCACCTTAGACAAGAAAGCCAACTGGGAGATTTTGGGTCAGTCACCAGGAGATGGTGAGTTCTAGTTTCACCTTAGGCAAGAAAGCCAACTGGGTGACTTTGGGTCAGTCGCCAGGAGATGGTGAGTTCTAGTTTCACATTAGGCAAGAAAGCCAACTGGGAGATGTTGGGTCAGTCACCAGGAGATGGTGAGTTCTAGTTTCACCTTAGGCAAGAAAGCCAACTGGGAGATGTTGGGTCAGTCACCAGGAGATGATGAGTTCTAGTTTCACCTTAGGTAAGAAAGCCAACTGGGTGACTTTGGGTCAATCACCAGGAGATGATGAGTTCTAGTTTCACCTTAGGCAAGAAAGCCAACTGGGTGACTTTGGGTCAGTCACCAGGAGATGGTGAGTTCTAGTTTCACCTTAGGCAAGAAAGCCAACTGGGTGACTTTGGGTCAATCACCAGGAGGTGGTGAGTTCTAGTCCATGAGTTTGATTTATTATTTATTTATTATTTCTCACCTGCCCATCACTCAGTAGCCCCAAACTGCTCTTTTTCATAAACGGGAATAACCTATCGTATATCTGGATCTGATTCAAAGTCAGAAAAAATGCAGACTGTGCCAAGAGAAATGGCATATTTCCAGCTGGTGTTGTAGAAGCACAGAACTTTGAAGGGTGGCACAAGCGGGTGGCTTAGAAGACAAAATTAAGGAGGAGAGAAACCAGGAGGAACACACTGCTGAAAAGGTCAGCAAAAGAACTCTTTGATTGCTTCTTGGAATCAAATTCCCAAAGACTGGAATTTGGGCTCAAACATCTCCTTCCAATGGACATTTGTGTGTTTTTGTTGTTGTTTTTATTTGTTTATACCCTCCTTTATTATTTTTACAAGTAACTCAAGGCAGCAAATGTAACTAGTACTCCTTGCTCCTCTTGTTTTCCCCTCAACAACAACCCTGTGAGATGGGTTGGGCTGAGAGAGAGGGGCCGGCCCAAAGTCACCCAACTGGCTTTCAAGGCTAGAACTCTCCACCTCCTGGTGACTGGCCCAAGGTCGTGCAGCCAGTTTTCATGGCAAAGGCGGGACTAGAACTCACCATCTCCTGGTGATTGGACCAAAGTCACTCAGTTGGCTTTCCGGCCTAAGGTGAAACTAGAACTCACAGTCTCCTGGTCACTGGCCCAAAGTCACCGAACCAGTTTTCATGGCTAAGGCGGGACTAGAACTCACCATCTCCTGGTGATTGGACCAAAGTCACTCAGTTGGCTTTCCGGCTTAAGGTGAAACTAGAACTCACAGTCTCCTGGTCACTGGCCCAAAGTCACCCAACCAGTTTTCATGGCTAAGGCGGGACTAGAACTCACCATCTCCTGGTGATTGGACCAAAGTCACTCAGTTGGCTTTCCGGCTAAGGTGAAACTAGAACTCACAGTCTCCTGGTCACTGGCCCAAAGTCACCGAACCAGTTTTCATGGCTAAGGCGGGACTAGAACTCACCATCTCCTGGTGATTGGACCAAAGTCACTCAGTTGGCTTTCCGGCTTAAGGTGAAACTAGAACTCACAGTCTCCTGGTCACTGGCCCAAAGTCACCCAACCAGTTTTCATGGCTAAGGCGGGACTAGAACTCACCATCTCCTGGTGATTGGACCAAAGTCACTCAGTTGGCTTTCCGGCTTAAGGTGAAACTAGAACTCACAGTCTCCTGGTCACTGGCCCAAAGTCACCCAACCAGTTTTCATGGCTAAGGCGGGACTAGAACTCACCATCTCCTGGTGATTGGACCAAAGTCACCCAGTTGGCTTTCCTGCCTAAGGCTAGACTAGAACTCATAGTCTCCCACTTTCTAGCCTTGTACCTTAACCACTAGACCAAACTGACTTTGACATGGTAAGATAGGTTAGGCTTGTGGCTTGTTAGGCTTGTTCTTTGTGTGTGTGTGTGTACAGTATGTGTGTGTGTATGTGTTGGACAAGGTTAGGAGCACAATCTAGACCTGTAGGAGCAAGCAACATAAAGGGAAATGGGTGGGCGGGAAGCTGGAATAGAACGGAGAAGGCTGGTGTTGAAGCTATGAGTTAATTAACTGCTGTATCAGACATTTACCAAAAAAAAGTGTGGCTCCCTTTTTGTCATCAGCACAATGGCTATTTTAATAAAAGCAAAGAGAAACTGGGGCAAAGAAGCTAATCCATAGTTATAGAAATCAGGAGTGCAAAGCTCTTAATGCAGTGAAGGTCTTACAAACTGCCCCAAGGTTTACCTTTGAAATAAATATGGAGAGGCATAATCAGTTATGCTTGGAAATCTCTCTCTTTTCTCTCTCTCTCTCTCTCTCTCTCTCTCCTCTCTCCCCCTCTCTCCTCTCTCTCTCTCTCTCTCCCTCTCTCTCTCCCTCCCTCTCTCTCTCTCTCTCCTTTCAGATTTATATAACAAGTCCAACAGATGAAGACAAATTAAACCAGGAAGTTAAAGAGGTTCTCTCTTTTCTTTAGCTACGGCTTTGTTGGCAGGAAAGGGCCAGTTCCCGAACACAGCAATGTTGCACTTATTCTAGCCATACTTTTTATGTGCATGGGAACAAGTAGTCTGATCCCACTATGTGGCCGGACAAGCAGAAGAACTGGCGGACCGCATCCATGAACACCAACTGGCGGTCAGAAGAGATGATGACACCTCCCAAACCTCACAACAAATGGACAGACTCAACCACACTTTCTTTCTAGAGCAGGGGTGTCAAACTGCCGGCCCATGGGCCGGATGCATCACCAGGAAACCGCGCCCACCCCATTGCCGGCAATGGGGGGAAAGCTCCGATACGTTGCATGACGTGATGTCGCGAGTTTGACCTGTCTGTTCTAGAGCATTCTAGATCAAGCTAAATCTGGGCTAGAGAATTCCTGAAAGCTAGGCATTCAGAAACATCAGGCATCAACAGACACAGAGAGGTAAACTGCATCTACAAATCATTCAAAAGAAATAATAGCAACAACACTTAGACTTCTATACCACTTCACAGTGCTTTGTAGCACTCTCTAGAGAGTGTTTTGCAGAGTTAGCATTTTGCCCCCAACAACCTGGGTCCTCATTTTACCAACCTCGGAAGGATGGAAGGCTGAGTCAGGAAGCATAAAGATGAGAACACATTCTCTCCAGCAGTCTACATCCAGATAAGCAGGGATTGACACCAGACAAACAACCAAGCAAGCAGGAAATCATACCCTAATCAAAGGAAAGGAAAACCATACCACCACCAAAATGGGCAAGGCAAACTGCTGTATATAAAAACAAGAAGCAAAGCCCACCCAACCCCTCATACTGATGATATTCCCTAGTGGGCTAATGAAACATCTGCAAGCAAACAACCAAGCTCAGACAATACCAAGGACTCCATAGTCTGATTTTCTCCTCTGTGGACACAAAAGACACCTGCATTGGACTTGCTTAAGAATTAGATGAGAACCCACTGAGAGCCACCAAGGAGGCACCATTGGGAAGTCCAATGTCATAAAGTCCACTTTATGACAAGGAGACTGGATGGTGGATGGTGCTTTTCCTGATGCAGTGTGTTGTCCAGATGGCAGCCATATAAATCAGCTAAACAGATAACTAAATAAAGAAGAGAGGGTTTTTTTAAAAAAGAAAGAAAAGAAAGAAAGAAAGAAAGAAAGAAAGAAAGAAAGAAAGAAAGAAAGGAAGGAAGAAAGAAAGGAAGGAAGGAAGGAAGAAAGAAAGAAAGGAAGGAAGAAAGAAAGGAAGGAAGGAAGGAAGAAAGAAAGAAAGAAAGAAAAGAAAGAAAGGAAGGAAGGAAGAAAGAAAGAAAGAAAGAAAGAAAGAAAAGAAAGAAAGAAAGGAAGGAAGGAAGGAAGGAAGGAAGGAAGGAAGGAAGGAAGGAAGGAAGAAAGGAAGGAAGGAAGGAAGAAAGAAAGAAAGAAAGAAAGGAAGGAAGGAAGGAAGAAAGGAAGGAAGGAAGAAAGGAAGGAAGAAAGAAAGAAAGAAAGAAGGAAAGAAAGAAAGAAAGGAAGGAAGGAAGAAAGAAAGAAAGGAAAGAAAGAAAGAAAGAAGGAAAGAAAGAAAGGAAGGAAGGAAGGAAGGAAGAAAGGAAGGAAGGAAGGAAGAAAGAAAGAAAGAAAGAAAGGAAGGAAGGAAGGAAGAAAGAAAGAAAGAAAGAAAGAAAGAAAGAAAGAAAGAAAGAAAGAAAGAAATTGCTGGTGCAACTTTCATGGTGGCCAGGACAGGGATGAATTCATTTGCAATGCGCAGCGAGATCTGTGCACTTCAGGGTAAAGCCGCGCATGTTGCTCACAGAGTGAATGGGAATTCAAGCCCTACATTTGGTCATCAAAAGAAATTATGCACATTAAAAAGTGCGGCTGCAGAACGAAATGCTTTATTTTTAGCCCAGAATATGGTGAACAATAGATAACCAATCAAAACTCTCTCTCTCTCTCTCTCTCTCTCTCTCTCTCTCTCTCTCTGTGTGTGTGTTTAAAAGTGGGTTTAAAGGACCCTAACATTTCATTGGACAATTTCTCCAAAGAGATCCAGGCAATATGCATGACTCTATAACAATTTTATTTTGGCTGTGGGGCAGGTTGCAGTAAAACTCACCCCAGTGATTGAATAAGGGGGGAAGGAGGGAGAGAAGGAAGGGAGGAAGGGAGGAGGGAAGGGCAATGAGAAGGGAAGGAGGGAGGGAGGAGGGAAGGGCAATGAGAAGGGAAGGAAGGAAGGGAAGGGAGGTGGGGGACAATGAGAAGGGAAGGAGGGAGGATGGAAGTAGGATGTAGGGAGGAGTGAGGGAAGGGCAATGAGAAGGGAAGGAAGGAAGGACGGAAGGGAGGGAGGGAGGGAGGAGGGAAGGGCAATGAGAAGGGAGGGAGGGAGGGAGGAAGGAAGGAAGGGAGTGATTGTTTTCAGCCTGCTAGGACTTCACTTGTGTCCTCCATTACATCAACTTGGCTCCAAACATTCAGGACCTTCACAGGTCTGTAAAGCAAAGGAAAGCCGAAGGAAGATCATAAGCACAGTCGCAGTTTCACTTAGCAACTGCTTTACTTGACGACTGAATCGCGGGACCCATTTGTGATCGTTGAGTGAGGACTACCCATATGGATTACACCTGGAAAAATCAAAGGCCATTGGAAAAAGAAGGTCGCAGAAGATAAAGGTGTCTAGATATTATCACTGATGAACAGAATAGAACGACAGAGTTGGTAGGGATCTTGAAGGTCATCTAGTCCAACCCACTGCATGAGCAGGAGACCCCCCCATGCCATTCTGGGCAAATGACTGTCCAGTCTCTTCTTAAAAGCCTCCAGTGATGGAGCACCCACAACTTCTGGAGGCAAAACCGTTCCACTGGTTTATTTGTTCTCACCATTAGGAAATTCCTCCTTAATTCCAGGTTGCTTCTCTCCTTGATTAGTTTCCATCCCTTGTTTCTTGTCTTGCCTTCTGGTGCTTTGAAAAATAGGTTGACCCCCCTCCTCTTCTTTGTAGCAGCCCCTCGAACATTGGAAGGCTGCTATCATGTCTCCCCTAGTCCTTCTTTTCACTAGACTAGGCACAAGGATGAGTTTACAAGCATTCCGAGAAGCTGTTATTCCCAGGGAATTCTGGTGAGACATGATGTCCGTTGAGTCCCCGGGAATTGAAAGTGACTAAACCACCCAAAAACGATCACCTGCCTTTGGAATATCTAATGCCTCCAATAAAAATGGTAAAGATGCTGGTCTTGGCCGCTATCAACAACTATTACCTCTAAATCAAACTCCTTCCATGCAGAAGAATGTTTCCTAGTAGTGGACTTGGTTTCTTCGTCCTTAATATCCACGACAGCCCCGTCTTTGAAAAAGCTCGGTTTTTCAATCAAGCTCTGCCTTGGGGGGGGGGCAAGAAAAAACACAACATAATAGAAACAACGAGAAGGGAGGGCCATTTCCGCACTGTGTGGAACTCTCCGAGGAGAAAGTAAAACCGCTGCTCAAATGGAAGATGGCAGGAGATATAATGGGCCTCTCTAAGTGGTTTCTTATTGCGCTCGAGTTCTTATTACAGAATTTCCGCCCACCCCCTTCAACATCGGGGGGATTCCCAATTCTTTCCTCGCTTGCCGTTGCAAGCTCGGAGGCCAGAAGGAGAGGAAATAAGAATCTTGTCCCTTCGAGGCAGCTAGGAAAATCAGAAGACCTTGTAGGAAACCCCCGGGGATACGGGTGGTAGTCCTAGGATTACAACCACCGTCAGTGCTAGAAGAGAGTGAAGTTTCTGGCGTGGAGGAAAGGGGGCAAAGAGGAAGAGGAAGAGGAATGTGGGGTCTTTGGCGATCTCTGAGCTTGGCGGTTTTCTTCCAGACATTTCATTGTCCAACTAGGTAACATCATCAGTGCTGGAGCGGAGTGGGTTTGCGAGGAGGAGGAAGTGGGGTAGTGGAGGAGGAGGAGAAGGAGAAGGAGAAAGAGAAGGAGAAGATCTGTGGGGTCCTTGGTGCTCTCTGAGCCTGATTATTTTCTTGCAGACGTTTCATGACCTATCTAGGAAACATCATCAGTGCTAGAAGGGAGTGGGGTTTGTGGAGAGGAGGAGGAGGAGGAGGAGGAGGAGGTGGTGCTGGTGGTGGTAGAGGAGGAGGAGGAGGAAGACTGTGGGGTCTGCTGCTCTCTGAGCTTGGTTGTTTTCTTGCAGACATTTCATTACCCAACTAAGTAACATCATCAGTGCTAGAAGGGAGTGGGCTTTGTGGAGAGGAGGAGGGAGGAGGAGGAGGAGGAAGAGGAGGAGGAGGAAGAGGAGGAGGTGGTGGACTGGGGGTCTTTGCTGCTCTCTGAGCTTGGCTGTTTTCTTGCAGACATTTCATTACCCAACTAGGTAACATCATCACTGCTAGAAGGGAATGGGGTTTGATCTCTGTTTATACCCCAACACAATGCCGCAATCAAGGACCTACGAACTTAGACAAGCAACCAAACAGTCAACCACAGCCTAATCAAGGAATCACCAAGAACCCCCCCACCAACACCAACAGGACAAGCCACTTGTCTATAAACACAGAGCAGACCCCACTCACCTTCTAGCATTGATGATGTTACATAGTTGGGTAATGAAACATCTGCAAGAAAATACCCAAGGACCCCATTGGTTGAAAAGGGCAGACAAATGCAAAATAATTCCCAGTTTAGGGTATAATTTCTTGGATAAGCAACAAATCAACACTGTGTAATCCTTGAAGACATCACCTACATCTTTGCACCAAGCCTCCCTCAGCAGTGAGCAGAAGACGCACGGTTGAGTTTTCCCCGTGAACGGCTTCCCTCTTCGTATCTCAGGTAAAATTCAGTCCTCTACATCAGTTGTATTTTTAATCAGCATTCTTAAGAGTTGCACCCCAAGCTACGTGCTGCTCAGGATAACCTCCAGACTCTATTCCTTCCTTGCCTGAGCGAGCAAGCCTTGGTTAAATCAAGGAACTCGAAAAAGCAGAAAATATTTCGCGACAATTACCAATGGCCAGTTCAAAAGACAGCTGCAGGTAACACCCCTCCCCCGTAGATCTAGATCAACCAGCAAAAAACACAACATCCTTCAAAGTACAGAGGATCCTCCAGAACATCAGATCACTAGATCGCGAACCCGTCTCTTCCCCCAGAGCAGCTTTGACAACTGTTGAAGCCATTTGAAAAAAACTCAACTAGAAGGTCAAGACGCTCTGGGTGTGTGTGTGTGTGTTTGTGTTTGTGTGTGTGTGTGTGTGTGTGACTCAGTGGTTTGTTTCCGAGATGAAATCTGAGGAAAAATAAATGTATTTGCACATTCTTACAGGGTTCCTTTCTTTCGAGCGAAAGACTAAAACGCTGGGCACTGAAAAGGAGCATGACATGAGTGGCCTTTATTGAAAATACACATGTTTTCTTATGATCTAAAATGTTCCCTCACAATCCGGTGACTTCCAAGGACGTAGAGCTGCCCGCTGTAATTTCTAAGCTGACCTAAAAATAAACAGGGCCATCTACTTCTATCTCCATCCCATGTTGTTTGATTGGAGATGCCAATCTACCATTTTGGGGTATCATCCTGAATTTTATAAGTTTGAATAAGGTCGCTTCAGCTGGGAATCTCCTTGTGGCTTCAGATCTGCTCAGGGATAGAATCCCAGCATAGTTTTAACTGAATAACAAGAGTTGGAAGGGACCGTGGAGGTCTTCTAGTCCAGTGGTTCTTAACCTTTTTGAACGAATCGCCTCCTTGAGTCAATGAGGAAGATGTCATCGCCCCCCTCCCCCAACATGCTCCAGGTGGTGGCCTACCGGCGGCACGGGAGGCTCCAGCGTTGGTCCTGGCGGGAAGCGGATCATTGCCCCGGTTCTGACCGAGGACGCCGGCGGCGCGGGAGAATGTTTGGCGACGCAGCCGACGGCGTTCTGCGGATGCCCCGCAGCCCGCGGCTTGAGCCCGGGGATGCCGGCAGTGCAAGGGGAGGCTTGGCGATGCAGCCAATGGGCGGGGCATTCTACAGATGCCCCGCGGCCCACGGCTTGAGCCCGGGGATGCCGGCAGCGCGAGGGGAGGCTTGGCGATGCAGCCGATGGGCGGGGCGTTCTGCAGATGCCCCGTGGCCCGCGGCTTGAGCCCGGGGATGCCGGTGGTGCGAGGGGAGGCTTGGTGATGCAGCTGACGGGGGGCGTTCTGCAGATGCCCCGTGGCCCGCTGCATCGCCAAGCCTCCCCTCGCGCCGCCGGCATCCCCGGGCTCAAGTCGCAGGGCATCCGCGGAATGCCCCCCCGTCAGCTGCATCACCAAGCCTCCCCTCGCACTGCCGGCATCCCCGGGCTCAAGTCGCGGACTGTGGGGCATCTGCGGAACGCCCCCCTGTCGGCTGCGTCGCCAAACATTCTCCTGCGCCGCCGGCGTCCTCGGTCGGAACCGGGGCAACGATCCGCTTCCCGCCAGGACCAACGCTGGAGCCTCCCGTGCCGCCGGTAGGCCGCTGCCTGGAGCATGCTTCCCCCCTTCCCGTGAATGTCGAGCCCATGGGGGCTTGACAGTGTGCCCGGCTCGGCTGCCCAGGGAGCGGCCCGGGGACGGCCCCCTCTCCCCCCCATATTCTGCTCACCTCACCTTCGCTGACAAAGCAGTCGGGACTCCGGCGCACCTTCCCAGTCAGCTGGGCCAACGGTCCCGCTGGCTGGGGATCGCAGGGGCTGCTCTCCCTCGGGGCCGCGGCTTGCAGGAGGGCTGGCCACATGCACCTCGGACGGGGCCAGCCAGGGAAAGGGACTTCGTGGCCGCGCTGCTCCCAGGGGGCGGGGCACCCAGGCGCAGGGCCAATCAGGAGCCCTGCATGAGAGAGAGAGAGAGAGAGAGGGGAAGCGCAAGTGCCTCTCTCTGTCTCTGTCTCTCTCTGCAAATGGCGGTGGAGGCTCGGAGCCGCAGGGGAAGACTGAAAAGTGTCCCCAAAACGTCTCGCTCCATCGCCCCCATATCGCCCCCTTTTTGTTCCTTCGCCCCCACGTCGCCCCTTTTTGTTCCATCGCCCCCCTGAAAAATGAAATCGCCCCCTGGGGGGCGATATCGCCCAGGTTAAGAACCACTGTTCTAGTCCAACGTAGTCCAAGAATGTTGAGCCATTAGAGAAAACAAGGCTAAGAAGATGCAACTGTTGACCAGTGGAATGTGTAACCTCCATTGTATCTCTGTCCACAACCTTCAGTGGCCTCCATCACCCTCACGGATAAAGCCCATAAGAGGAAACCTGTAGATCATTTCTGGATACAATTTTGTCCCCTGAGAAGGAGACTAATCTCCATTAAAGCCTACAAGGTTATAGGATTCTCACAGTCATCCTGGAAGTCAAAGCCGTTCACAGTTCTGATTCCTTAAGCCAGCGTTTCTCAACCCTGGTCACTTTCAGGTGTGCGGACTTCAACTCCCAGAATTCCGCAGGGGCTGGCTTCTCTTGAGAACAGACTCTATGGTTGCTGGAGCTGAATCGGTTGGTTTACCCAAGGCTTTAATCCAGAATAACAGAGTTGGAAGGGGATCTTGGAGGTCTTTTAGTCCAACCCCCTGCTCAAGCAAGACCAGGGGTCTTCAAACTTGGCCCTTTTATGACTTGTGGACGTCAACTCCCAGAATTCCTCAGCCAGCGTGCCTGGCTGAGGAATTCTGGGAGTTGACGTCCACAAGTCATAAAAGGGCCAAGTTTGAAGACCCCTGCCCTAGACCATTTCAGACAAATGGCTGTCCAGTCTCTTCTTTAAAACCTCCATTCTTGGAGCACCTACAACTTCTGGAGGCAAGTCCAGAATGCTTCAGCTATCACTGAGCAGAAACTGGGAAATTGACTACCGTTGTCATTGACTGCCATAGGAAATTGACAGCCGCTGTAGCTTGCCTAGTTCATAAGGCTTTCTGAATGGGTAAAGTCAACTCCACGTTAGAGATATGCCCTAATAAAGGTAGGAAGGGTGTGCGCGCATTGCATTGTGTTGCCTTGTGTTGCGTGAGTTACTGCAGTGCAGAAAGCTCATCTTCCAATATGGCAGCTTTAAAAAAGCATGGAGGTTAATAAAAAGCCGCTGCTTTGAAGTTTTAGCGTTTCCCACCCCGTTACCCAGTTTTCTCCCGCTGCGCAGATTTTATCCAACTGGCCTTCTCAAGCAGGTCACAGGTATAATTCAGAAATTCGCAATAATAACCCGTAAGGGAGTGCTATGCCTGAAAGAGATTGTAATTTCCTTTGCTTGGATGTCAGAATTTTCTCTCCTTCTATGAGCATCTCTTTCGGGCTGGTCTAATTACCATGACAAACAGCAAAGTGCTGCTTCAGATTCAACTCCTTCTCTCCCACTTCTTGCCAAGCAGAAAGTGCTTGAATTTCAAGCATGCTGCTCAGTCAATTAACTTCCAGACCTCACGAGGTAGCTAACAAAAGAGCAGGGTGGGCTTCCAGCTACACACTCCTAACCCCATTGAGACCTGCCACTCATCGGAGCCAGGCAGAAGATGTCTAAACCACCGTGGTAGTGAGGGTGGAAAGCAGGAACCAATGTTTTAAGACAGGCCTAAATTGGAAAAATCAAAGAAGCGAGGATTGGGAACATACAGTAAGTGGTCTTGACTAGCCCAGGTTGTGCAGGAGGAGGAGGAGGAGGAGGAGGAGGAATAGGAGGAGGAGGAGGAGGAATAGGAGGAGGAGGAGGAGGAGGAGACATCCTGAGATTTCCCTAATGGCTCCAAATGGGTTCATCACTTTCCTTCCTAAAGAGAGAAGAGGAAGTCACTGGTGAAAAGGTTAGGAGTTCCATCACCCATGTCATCTTTATCTTCCTGGGAACAACTGGCACTCTGTCCATGCAAAGTTCACTTCTTTTAACACCAGGCTACACCTGGAGAGTCCACCGAGCTTCTGACTTCTAGCCGTGACTGAAGCGCCAATCCACCTTGGCAACTCCGCCATAATGGAGGCAGCCAATTAAGAATGCCAATAAAAATAATGAAAGGAAAACCTTGGTCATGTTTATTCATTCATTATGAGGAGAACATTGACAGTAACAAAAACTCAACTCTCCTTATCAGGTGTTGATTAAACTGATGCAATGATTACTAATCACTGAGTTTCACCCCGGGCTATAATTAAGTGTCACCATTTAATGAGGATTTCTATTTTTTGCTTTGATTAAACATGCCGGCACTGGACAATTTGATGATAAAGATGTGCAGCACACGTGTGTGAGTGTGTGTGTGTGTGTAATTGCTTGGGCTTTGTACTTACTATCTCATCAAGACAGGCTTGCAGAATTGTTACCAGCTATTTAATGTGTCTGTGCATCTATCTATCTATCTATCTATCTATCTATCTATCTATCTATCTATCTATCTATCTATCTATCTATCTATCTATCTATCTATCTATCTATCTATCTATCTATCTATCTATCTATCTATCTATCTATCTATCTATCTATCTCTATCTATCTATCTATCATCTATCATCTATCTATCTATCATCTATCATCTATCTATCAATCATCTATCTATCATTTATCTATCATCTATCTATTTATCAATCATCTATCTATCAATCATCTATCTATCATTTATCTATGATCTATATATATATCATCTATCTATCTATCTATCTATCTATCTATCTATCTATCTATCTATCTATCTATCTAACTTTTATCTATTTATATGATTCTATGATTCTATCTCTATATATCAATTTATTTATCATCTATCAATAATTTATCTTTATGATTCTATCTCTATATCAATAATTTATCTATCTATGATTTTATGAATCTATCAATCTATCTACTATCGATCCATTCATCTCTCCAATCTCTCTGTCCATGCATCCATGCATCCATGCATCTGTCTGTCTGTCCGTTCATCCATCCATCCATCCATCCATCCATCCATCCATCCATCCATCCATCCATCCATCCATCCATCCATCCATCCATCCATCCATCCATCCATCCATCCATCCATCCATCCATCCATCCATCCATTCAATGTATACGGCTGCCCATCTCACAAAGTTGAGATCTCTGGGCAGCTTACAACAAATTGATAAAAGCAGTAAACATTTTTTAAAAAAAACAACCATTATTTTTTTAAAAAAATTAACAGATCACAAGGCATAAGAGGGAATGGATGTTAACAGCAATAATGAAGTCATCTCAGGATCTCCCCCATTCCCTTTCTTGGGCCTGATGACATAACCAGATCTTGAGGGACTTCCAGAAACTCAACAGGGATGGAGCTAACCTTACTTCGGGTGGGAGAATCCTCCATTAGGAAGAGAAGACCTTTCTCTTAGGAAATTCTTTGCTAACCCCTCTAAAAAATGGAGACCAACCCAATCTTTCATTGAAAGTTCTTGGAGACCCTTTGTTGGTGTGCCCATATCAAACCTAGTTCTTTTTTCTTTTTCTTTTTTGCACTTTTAAATATTGTGCATTTCCCAAAAGACAATGCTTCTGTTGTTCCAAGATTTCTGCATTAGAAAGACTGGCAGCTGCCCGAAAAGAGAGAATTAATTTCTGCCACAGCAAGGCCCATAGCCTCAAAGATGAGCTTTGTTGTCCAAACACAGACATATTTGCTGATAAAATAACATCTTCAATTCCAAGTCCTGAATTCGCTTTTTGCTAGGAACCCTCTCAGGTGCCCTGAGTGTAGTAAACTGGCCGTGGCATATTTTATTCATATTTACATTATCTTAAAATTCTCAGAGGCCATGTTGAACGAAGAGCCAAGAAGAATCAGGTCAAGGATTTCATATTTTTTATCAAGTCTACAAATAAATGCTGAAAGAGCTTGGGCATCGGACACTGGCGTCACTTTACATCTCCTTTGTTTTTCAACATTTTTGTTTGTCATCTGGCCTGGTGAGTTCTTCAGCTGGGAAAGCTGCAATGTACTTGGAGAACTTGAACTGGCCAAAAAATGGACACTGCATTTTGCTTTAATTTAGACTTTGGAGGCTTTTTTTGGTATCTCCACCAACATAACAACAACAACAGCAGCAGAAGCAGCAGCAACAACAACAACAACAATAATAATAATAGAGTAAGTCATAGAAAATGATAAAGTTAAACTGCTCTGGGACTTCAGAATTCAAACAGACAAGCACCTGCAACATAACACACCGGACTTAACAATTGTCGATAAGAAAGACAAAAAAGTCTGGATAGTGGACGTGGCAGTGCCTGGAGACAGCAGAATAGACGAGAAAGAACTGGAGAAGATAACAAAATACAAAGACCTACAAATAGAAATAGAAAGACTGTGGCAAAAGCAAGCAAGGGTAGTACCAATAGTAATAGGCGCCTTGGGTGCAATCCCAAAACAACTGGAGCACCACTTGAACACCATCACCGGCACTGATAAATTCGCCATTAGTCAATTGCAAAAGGCGGCCTTACTAGGAACTGCTTCCATCCTGCGACGAGATCTGTAATACCATCAAACATCCACATCTGCCTATCCCAGGTCCTTGGTAAGGACTCGATAGGTAGACAAAAATGCCAAATCCAGTCTGAACATCTGGCTGACTGTGCATGATCATAATAATAAAACAATAATAATAATGAATAATAATAATAATAATGATGATGATGATGATGATGATGATGATGATGATGATGATGATGGTGATGAGTTGGAAGGGATCTTGGAGGTCATCTAGTCCAAGTTTCCTGCTCAGGCAGGAAACCCTATACCATTTCGGACAAATGGCTGTCCAGTCTCTTCTTAAAAACCTCCAGTGTTGGAGCATTCACCGCTTCTGGAGGCAGGTTGTTCCACTGGTTAATTGTTCTAACTGTCAGGAAGTTTCTCCTTAGTTCTAGGTTGCTTCTCTCCTTGATCATCTTTTGAAGACATCCCTTCTTATTGCATTTGGGATCCACTCCCTCCTTTGATCCATCTCTTTCGTGTCAGAAGTTACATTTCTAGATGTGCAAGGGATCGGCAACCCTCTTTGTATTGGGGGATCACAAACAGACAACCTTGCAAACAATGGTTCAAAGAGTTAGAAAGAATTTTATGCTGCTAACGGCTTGTTTCAAAATTTGATGCGTCAACTTGGCTTAACCAACCCTCATTAAGGCCACTACTAAAATACAAGTCCATGATTGGGAAGTTTCTAGAAAAGCTTTGACTGTGACAGAGGGGGAAAAAATAATGAATAGATACGGAATAATCATATTAACTCCGTATGTAATAAATGTTTTAATTCTAACTTCACAAAACTCTTTTTGTAGAATGTGTCTCCCAATGTACAATGCTAGAGTCAAGGGTGGCTTCTCAAAATTTGTACACCTCCACAGATGCGTATTTAAAGCAAGGGAGATAATCCATCAATGAATGATTTGTCCAAGTACTTGATAAATTGAGTAAAAGTCTGCCAATATCCCAAATTGTTCTGAAGGCACCTGTTCTTTTGATATTCACGATTGAGGTTCAACCACCCCTTTGGAGATCCTGGCCAAAGGTGACACTTGAGGACATTTATTCTCCATAGCACCTGAGGAAGGGACAAGAAGCAATGGGTGGAAGCTTACGAGAGGGAGCTACAACTTGGAAATAAGGAGGAATTTCCTGGCAGAAAGGACGAATCAGTGGAACAGTTTTGCCTTCTGGAGTTGTGTTTGCACCATCGCTGAAGGTTTTCAGAAAAGATTGGACAGCCATTTGTCTGAGATGGTATAAGGACTCCTGCCTGGGCAGGGAGTCTTCTAGTCCAAGACCTCCAAGGTCCTTCCAGCACTAGGATTCTATGATTTATTTTGCCTCTGATCACTATATATCAGTGATGGCGAACCTTTTAGAGACCAAGTGCCCAAACTGCAACCCAAAACCCACTTATTTATCGCCGGGTGCCAGGTGGGTGTGGCCCACTGGGTGGGTGTGACTGTGGTGGTCATGGCAGACTGGGTGGATGTGGCCAAGGTGGGCGTGGTCACCTCAATGTTGCTCGTGAGGAGGGACGCCTGTGGGGGCCGGGCAGAGTTGGGGGAGATCCAGGGGGTCTCTGGCAGGTGGGGCGATGGGCAGGAGGCTCGTCCTGCGGGGTGAGGCGAGGCAGGGCGGGGGTGCCATTGTCGCAGGGCAAGGCAAGGCGGGGGCTGGGGTGGCTGCTGCCTGACACCATTGGTCCCCGCACACAGGCCACATGGGACCTCGGCAAGTTAGCGGGTGGCTGGTTGAAGAGGGACGGTTGCCATCTCCGGGCACAGCACGCGTGCCCACAGAGAGGGCTCTGAGTGTCGCCTCTGGCACGCGTGCCATAGGTTCGCCACCACTGCTATATATCATGTGCATCCTGATTTCCTTGCCAAGTTCATCTTCTCTAAACAACTTGACTTTTCGTTCCCTTCCTGACACGTTGAAGACTCCATGGAACCTTTTTTCTTTTCAAATGCATTAAAGCTTCTTGGCTGACCTCACTGCTACTTTGCAGAAACGTGATGGATGGCTGAAAGAAGACACATAAAAGCAAGAGTTTATTAGTGTGTCTGTGTAGGTGAACATCCAGCTCCTGCAAACCATATGTCCCCTAATCTGTCCAAGCATTGCCTGGCAAAAGCACATTTTTATCCAGGCTCATTTTTAAGATCTCTGAAGACCCCATAAATATTTCCTTAACACAGGGAGGCCTCGCCGCGTAGGATTAATGGCCCCATTGTTGCAAAGGGAAGCGTGAACATTGCCAAGCCTTACACGGTGGCACATCATCCTTTAACATACCCAGTTATGTGCAGTTTCTTTCCAAGACTTGGCTGAAACTGGGTAGCTTAGAAAGGGAACAGGCAGAAATGTCCACAGAGTTGGTCACAAATATATTCTAGGTGGAAATCATAATGACGTGCATGAAACTGCCTGTTTTTCTTATGTATGTCACAGGGGGAGGTCTGTTGGAAAACTGCTAGCCAGGCTGGTAGGAGGGAGTCAAGCAGGGACCTAGCTTGGATTCCTTACACAGCCACAAATGGTAGAATCTTGACTTCCCCCAAGATCCATAAAACTGTATCTGGTCGTTCCTGGAGGAAGGCAAGCAGTCTTGGGAGATAGCTGATAGATCATCACATCACTGACTTTTGTGATTCGCAAATAACTTTCTTCTAACTTTCTTCTAACTTGCTTCTAACTTGCTTTCTTATAACTTGCTTCTAACTTTCAACCATTTGCTTTCCTTCTTTTAACCAGCCTTTAACCATTCTTTCTTTCAAACCACATCTAATTGACAGGCTGCACCTTTGCAACTGCAAGAATGAGTTGAGAAAACAAGGCTAAGAAGAGGCAACTGTTGACCAGCGCATTGTGTAACCTCCATTGTATCTCTGTCCAGAACCTTCAGTGGCCTCCATCACCCTCATGGATAAAGCCCACAAGAGGAAACCTGCAGATCATTTCTACATACAGTTTTGTCCCCTGAGAAGGAGACTAATCTCCATTAAAGCCTACAAGGTTATAGGATTCTCACAGTCATCCTGGAAGTCAAAGCCATTCACAGTTCTGATTCCTTAAGCCAGCGTTTCTCAACCCTGGTCACTTTCAGGTGTGCGGACTTCAACTCCCAGAATTCCGCAGGGTCTGGCTTCTCTTGAGAACAGACTCTATGGTTGCTGGAGCTGAATTGGTTGGTTTACCCAAGGCTTTAATTCAGAATAACAGAGTTGGAAGGGGATCTTGGAGGTCTTCTAGTCCAACCCCCTGCTCAGGCAGGAGACCCTAGACCAGGGGTGTCAAACTGCTGGCCTGTGGGCCGGTTGCATCATACAGAGGCCGTGCCCACCCCAGCTCCGGCAATGCAAAAAAAAAGTAACGATACGTCATGGCACGGCACGTGATGCGGAGAGTTTGACACCCATGCCCTAGACCAAGGGTCCCCAACCCCCGGTTCATGGACCGGTACCGGGCCGCAGCATGCCAGCAATTGGTCCGCAGAAACAAGCAAAGCCCCATCCGAGGGATGCAGGCAGCACACAAAACCAGGCCCCCTCCGATCCGTGGAAAAACCTCACTCCACGGAACCGGTCCCTGGTGCCCAAAAGGTTGGGGACCTCTGCCCTAGACCATTTCAGACAAATGGTTGTCTAATCTTTTCTTAAAAAACCTCCAGTGATGCATCATCCAAACTTCTGGAAGCACCCACAGCACTGTGGGCAACCTTAAAGATATGTGGACTTCAACTCTCAGAATTCCTCAGCCAACACATGCAAGCATTTCCCATTCTGATTTGCAATCATTACAAACATTATTTTGGGAGGTGATTGTCTCTGCAATGTATGTTTCTATGTGTCTATAATGTCAATATTTGGGTTTAGCCCTGGTTTCCCTCTTAAGGCGCACGTTTCCACCCGCTTTATTTCTTCAAACAGGTCTGTCTATTTTGAGCTCTGGAAAAGCACTCTGTGTTGGAATAATACAACGATTCTTATGGCTGATGAAAAAGACCTCTTTTGATGAGTTTGTGTTACATCTAGAAAAAACACCAGAACCCCCAAGTTCACAGCAAAACATATAAAGCAAACGGTTTCTTTTTTAAACCTTTCATTCACGGTAGGGATGAAAATGTGTCTTGTTTCCTCACTCAGACCCATCAAAATAGGACATGAAATAATAAAAGAGATGAAGATCCGGGGTGTTGCGAGATCTGTTGTTGTTTTTTTAATATATAGTTTTGAGAGCTGAACGGAATCAGTTCTGTATGGAGGTTTCACTTTGAACTGGGAGGCCTTAAGAGCCATTCTGGAAAAAAAAAAAAGAGAGAGAAAGAAACACCCCCCCCCCCGGGAGGGGGGCAATCATTTCAGACCTTCCCTTCTGAAGACCTGTGTGTTTCAACCGTGGATAAGAGAGTGGGGTGGGGTGGGGGAAGAGATGAAAGGTATTTCACACGCTTCTTTCACACAGTGAGATGTTACATCTGAAATCAGGATTCTCAAATTCTCCTATCAAACAGAACTAACCAGCGCCAAACCTCGCTCGAAAAACTATTCCCCAGCTGAACGACGGTTTGAGAGCTGAGCCCTTTTGGAAGGTCTTTTGAAGAACAACGTTTACAATTTGATGTGTAAGATGGAAGAAAGAAAAGAGATTAAAATGGTGTAGGTCCCCAACGAGCAGCCAAACAATGCAGTGATTCCTGCAATGTCCACAGAACAGAACAACAGAGTTGGAAGGGACCTTGGAGATCTTCTAGTCCAGCCCTCTGCTCAAGCAGGAGACCCTATACCATTTCAGGCAAAGTGGATGTCCAATCTCTTCTTTAAAACCTCCAGCGATGGAGCACCCACAACTTCTGGAGGCAAGCCATTAATTGTTCTGACTGTCAGGAAATTCCTCCTTAGTTGTAGGTTGCTTCTCTCCTTGATGAGTTTCTATCCGTTGTCTCTTGTCCTGCCTTCTGGCGCTTGGGAAAATAGGTTGATCCTCTCCTCTTTCTGGCAGAAAGTTCCTTGAAGGAACTATAAGTTATAATTCAATGGGTAAATATGTCAACATGGACCCATGATGGAAGGAAAACATGTATGAGTATAATTCTCACAGACATATAATAGCAATAGCACTTAGACTTATGTACCGCTTCACCCTACTTTACAGCCCTCTTTAAGCAGTTTACAGAGTCATCATTTTGCACCCAACAAACTTGGTCCTCATTTTACCAACCTCAGAAGGATGGAAGGCTGAGACAACCTTGAGCCGGTCAGGACTGAACTCCAGGCTGTGGGCAGAGTTTGCCTGCAATACAGCATTCTAACCACTGCACCACTATGGCAATAGAATAGAATGGAATAGAATAGAATAGAATAGAATAGAATAGAATAGAATAGAATAGAATAGAATAGAATAGAATAGAATAGAATAGAATAGAATAGAATATGGAATGGAATGGAATGGAATAGAATAGAA